>JASVEL010005325.1:0-134738 GCA_032618575.1 Nicotiana noctiflora
ATAAATTTCTCACGGTTGCTCTGATACCATGTGAGAAAGCATGGGAGAAAAATATATTATTGATATTCTAACTGTGTTACAATGAGTCCTATTTATAAGTATACATAACACAACCTACTCTTATTACATAGGAACTAGGATTAATTATATATATTCCCATAACTGTCTAACATGAAAGTTTTGGAAAATAAGTTCCCTCTTGTTGGGAAAATTATTTTCTTGAAATTAGAGGGAAATGTGTTCATAAGAAAAATATTTTTCAAAATATTTAAGCCGGCCTAACATGAAGTAATTAAAAATTATCTTCCAGAAAATTGTTTCCTGCATACCCATACACACCCTTTATGAGAAAAGAATGAGTTGGGAGTTCAATTGCTTGATGAAGGTGTGAGCCCTAGTTGTTCAACTTTTGTAGGTGTCATACCATGTTGTGTCCATGCAGTTCTGGTCCAAAGAGGTGGAGATTTTTTATTCGATGATTGCCAATCTTGGTATAGAGCCAACATTTGAGCATCATTGATGCATGGTTAATCTTCCAAGTCGTGGTAGTTGTGTAAAGGAGGCTCATAACTGGTGAATTTACAACCATGCCGATTGGAACCAAATGCTACTACAATGGGGTGCGTTGATTAGCACTTGTTACATCTAGGGGGAAATGGATCTTGCTGAACGTGCACTTAGAACTTATTAAGCATGAACATTGGAATTCTGGTAACTATGTATTGTTGTCCAGTATATATGCCGAACGATGAAAATGGGGAGCAGTTGCGAAGGTGAGGGTAAAAATGAGAAGGGAAATAGCATTAACAAATCACCAGGTGGTAGTTTGTTTATTTTGTACTTCATCATGCACCTAGTTCATAGCTAAATCCTATACTCGGTGTGTGCTGGCTCATCGCATTTAGATTCTCTCCCTGGTTAAACAGCTCCTCTGAATGATCTCCTTTCTGCAAAGGTTTGCAATTTATTGCAGTAGTCTGAACACGCATGAAAACAAAACCCAGAGAGGATGTTGGCCTTTTCCTTGAGAGACATTGCATTTTATATCCCATAAAAAGCACCAATTGAAAGTTGAAAAGAGCTTGCTTGGCTTGTCAGGTTTAAATGACTTATAGGGCAAACCGCAAACCTTGAGGAACTAATTATATGATATGCAACTTATAGCTTGTCTTGACATGTAACTTTTAGGGTAATAAAATACCTAATTCACATAAGCAAAGACAATAAATCTGCCGGAAATATTATGAATTAGAACCTTCATGTGCCTTCTGCTGCTGAAAAAATGACGAGTGAAGAATGACTGCATTTACAGAGAAGATGATGAGAAGGCTGAAGAGGAACAGGAAAACAGAGAACTGTCGATTTGCAGAGAAAATGGAAGAAAATTTTAATGTTTACGGTATTTCTCTTTTCTTATTCTGCCGGGACTTGTTAAAGAAGATATTCATTAAATAAATTAATCAAAGGAGCATAAAATTATGAAGTGCAAATCAGTCAGGTTATAGTTTTTTCCCATTCATAGGAAATAGATTAAAATAACTGTTAAAGAGAAATCAAACTAAGGGAGGTAAGCGTAATACTGCAACTACAAGGGAGGTTAGTATTACGAAGCAAAACCCGAGGAGAGGTCTTTGAAAATTTCCCTATATTCTATCGTATTATTACATTGATTCTCTGGACTTTCAGCAGTTTGTCACATTTTCAGGTCATATATGAGGACCTTCCCTCTAACTTATGTGCAATCCGTGATCACATTGAGAAAAGAGAAACTGAGAAACCTCTGGAGAAAATTAACCATGATGCGTGTAGAGAGGCATCGGTTAGTTCATCAATCAAGGATTCATCTGTTTATTATGATAGGCCAGCTGTGCAGAATTCAGACAGTTGTAGTTTATATTCACCTCGACGAAGGCCGAAAGTTCCAGGGCTGCAGAGGGATATTGAAGTTCTCAAAGCTGAGCTCTTGGATTTTATCTCTGAACATGGACAGGAAGGATTTATGCCTATGAGAAAGCAACTCAGGAATCATGGAAGAGTGGACATTGAGAAGGCGATTACACGCATGGGAGGTTTTAGAAGAATTGCTTCATTGATGAATCTCTCTCTTGCTTACAAACACCGCAAACCGAAAGGTTACTGGGATAGCTTGGAAAATTTACAAGAGGAGGTTAGACCTCAGTTCTTCGTACTAATTATAACTTCTGATTTCCTGCATAACTGTGAATACATGCAAAAGCAGAAAACATCATAAGATAATGATCAATGGGGAAAAAATTGAGTTTCACTCTTTAAGAAAGTTTACCACCTTTTTGTTGCATTTCATACTTTTTTGATTAAGCTTGGAAATTAATCTGCAACTGCTCAGATCAATCGCTTCCAGACGAATTGGGGAATGGATCCATCATATATGCCCAGTAGAAAATCCTTCGAACGTGCAGGTATGGAACTTGATTACAAGATTTTGTTCCTGTTTTGGTATAATTTACTCATCCGCTCCACCCTGCCCTACAAAAATGGAAGAAATAAGTGAAATAAAAGTGGAGGATACCGTTCACTGTAAGATGTCCAATAATATCAACTAGTTTTGTTCATAAAGGTGCAGTGATTGAATCCTACCTCTGCAGGAGTAATATTATGTTTTACTTGGTCCGATAGATGGTAGTCATGAAGAAACACTCCATTCATACGTATATTTATTTGATCTTATGATGGTACTTGCAGCTATGTAACATTGACGAGTACCAAAATTCATAGTTAGCTCAGTGCCACACAACTTCAGCAATGTTCAAACTGAGAGATAGTTTAAGAATCAATGGTAAACAAAAAGTTTAAAACATCAGGCTTTGCCAACTGTTGAGCTTTGTTTAAGAAAATTTGATTTAGTTATTTGAATCTGAGAAATTTAAAACATCAGCAAATAAGAGGGTTTATGTTTATAGTACTACCTATTCATCAAGCTCCAATGCTATGCCCGTTACAACGTGTTTTGAAAGTGTAACTCATCTTGAGGAAGTTCCTTGGTCCTGGGCCACAATGATGGTTGACACTTGGGACAATCAGATATGTGGATTCCATCTGGGTGCCACATGACACAATGTTTATGAGTCGTAGAGTTGTGGTGGTTCTTTACCTCACAAATGGTTCTGATTGTTTCAAGTTATCTCCTACAGGTCGCTATGATATTGCTCGTGCATTAGAAAAATGGGGTGGCCTTCATGAAGTTTCGCGTCTTCTGTCACTTAAGGTAAGGCGTCCTAACAGACAAGCAAACCTTGCCAAGGAGACGAAAGTTGAAGTGTTAGCTAATGATGGAAATTGTGAAACAACATCGTCTAAACCTTTTGTTGCACAAGATGCACAAAAATGGCTCATGAAACTCAAGGATTTGGACATAAATTGGGTGGAATGAGTATTGACTTTGTTTCAGTATACTTTTCTGCTGAAAGTATGACAACTAATTGTGTCAAGTGTACATATAACAATCAAATATGTGTCCATAATTTTAGTTGATTCTCCATGTCCATTTTCGAGTTTAATTTCAAATCTTATGTTGACTGTTCAATTTACATTTACTACGTGGTCAAGTAACAACACATACATGAGTTTTGAACTCGTCCTTGAGGGCAGGGGTGGACATGGTTTAGGCAAACCCAAAATTCGAACCGAAATTGAATATTTGTTGAAGTTTTGGTTTGGATTTTCGGATTACAATTGGTTTTTGAGATTTACTTTATAAAATTTTGGATTTAAATATTTTTTGATATTTAAAAATGCAAAATGTTTATATTTTGTATTTAGTCCTACCCATTAGACACATATTTTCCATATGGCGAATACTAATAAGTCAAATACCCCACTCGTTAAATATCAGCTTTATATTCAATGCCAATTACTAACTTCAATATATACCATACAAAATTGAATATAGGATTTTCTTCTTTCTTACCCACGCCAGCTTTCGTTTTTATGCGTTAGTATTAGTACTTTTGTTGCGCTTACTTAATATGAAACGTTTGCATGAATACTTTATTTGGATGATATATGGTGGGTATAAGGAATTATTAGGCAATTTGACAGGACTTCTTTGTGTTCCTTTTTATATAAGAAGAATAAAGAAGCTCGAACTTAGCGGATCAAAACCAAGAATTCGAAATATCCATTTCGAGTAATTAGTAACCGAATTTAAAAAATCTGATCCACTTTGATCTTTATTTGGACTGAATTTGAATTGTAATTTTTTCAATATGAAAATTGAATATCTATACCAAATTTTCATATCCAATAAAATGGCTCGAATGCCTACCCAACTTGACGGGATATATCATAACGTTGGATATGGAGTCGTCTTTGTTAGGGAACGCTTTACTCCCAACATGAGACTTTCTGGCGCAAATTCAAATTTTTTTTTGGCTCCAATATGGATATTGGACGTGAGTGAAAAAAAAAAAAAAGAGGAAAACCTGGGTCAAGGAAATGTTTCTAAACAAAAGAGAAGTATCTGCTCTCTCTTCCTCACTTTCTATTTTAATTCAACTAAAATAGGGTATCCACTATACTTATTTTTGAATGAAAATGGTCAAATATATCCCTATACTATTAAAAAAGTTTAAAAATACCTTATGTTATACTATTTGGTCATCTCAACCCCTACTGTTATACTATCATTGAAATATACCCCCTCAATTGGACGGATTGCCACGTGTCTTTACAAGATTAAAAAGATCCATCACTTTTTTATACCCGCTTTGTTTAGCCTCTACCTGTAATCCAAGATTCATATCTATCTTTTTTTCCCCTATAATTTTAGCTTTTTCTTCTCATTTCTGCCATTTAATTCTTACATAAAAATAAATTTAAAAATTTTGAAATGACACTTCGAACTCTTTTCCTGTAAGGTTGTAACGGTTAGATATGCCATTTCTTCTATTTTCTGCTGCATTAAAAGAAAAAAAAGAAACTGAAATGACCTTTCTTTCTTCGTATAATAACTGTTTCATTTCATATACCTTTTCCCTCTCTTCTTATGATATACATTCCAACTTGTATACATTTAGCATCAACACCACAATTGCCATGACAAGCATCAAATTCATTCATCTTCTCTCCTTTTGGAGGACTAAGAACTAGGACCGATAATACCTACCAGTTAGTTATCTTTCTCTGTGAAATCCTCCAATTTGGTCAGCGTTCGACATGTAATGAATTTTCTCTACTTTTAGCTATCTTTTCTGTTCATTATCGCTGATCGTAGTGGGCCCGGATCGAGTTCGATTATTTCATTAAAACAGGAACTATCTCACTCGTGTGGTTTGAATTACTTCTGCCTTTCTTTATTTGCTATTTACTTCATCAATTGCTTTGTGTCGAATTAAATCACGTATCCTTAAAATCACTTATAAATTTGATTATTGTTTGATTTTGAGGGTAAACAGTTTGACGCCCACCGTAGGGATAAGGATATATAATAGTGGCTGTTTGATGCAAACTTCTATAACACATCCTATTTTACACTTATTTTTTTGGAGTACTTTTGATTTCAAGTTAAAGTTTGAAATATCGAACTTTCAGTCTGCCCCTCTGAACGTGGATGCTGAATCTGGCCACATTGGCGAGAACAAAAACATAACACCCAGTAACAAGGTGCCCTCGTCGATCCCAACGGAGTTCCAGTTACAGACCTAATCAACGCTACCTCACACGTGGGGGAAGTTGAGTTGCGGTGACACTCCTTAATCATAATAGCCCCATGTTCCTAGTGGCGGAGCCAAGATCTTCACGAAGGGGGTTCAAAAATAGCCCCATATATGGTTAAAAATAATTACCCGCCCCTTATCTTCTGCCAAGGCCTAACATTTACTAATCACGTCGTCAGCTATGAGCATCTCCCATGTTTCTCACCTATGTGCTTAACTCATTATTTAGTACAACCATTTATAAAGAATATGGAGATATTACTATTTTTCAAATATATATGATGAAAATATTTTGAGAAAATTTACTTAAAAATCACATTCTTTCTCAAATTATTAATCATATTGAAAT
This sequence comes from Nicotiana noctiflora, assembly GCA_032618575.1. Lineage (NCBI taxonomy): Eukaryota > Viridiplantae > Streptophyta > Magnoliopsida > Solanales > Solanaceae > Nicotiana > Nicotiana noctiflora. Next base: position 6,043 of record JASVEL010005325.1, read on the forward strand.
TTGATTTTATTTGGAGCTGATTTGAGGTGCTTGGGAATAAATTTTTTGAAGACCCACCATTGTTGAGCTTGAAGCACTTGAATTGAAATTTCAACATTCAGATTAGTTGTTAGATTCAAAATAGATATTTTAAAATTTTATTTATAGTATCTTTAGAAAGTTCATACTGGAGATTTTTAGAGATTTATTATTAGAAAAAATTAAATACACAATTGAATGACCTTGAAGCTGGAAACTCATGTAGTGGGCTTGTTGAGTTTGTAGTTGTTTGATATGATTCTGCTTGGGGTTTGTTTGAAATATTAATCAGAAGTTGTAGCAAAAGCCTTAGCCAATTTGGTAGAGATTTTGCAGTAGAGTTATAAAATTTGGGTTGAATTTAAGTTGAACTAGCGAAGAAGATGAATTTGTAATGTATAACAAAATGGTATACATGTATACTACTTTAGTATATAATTTTTAGTTTATACAATTTATTACAACAATATAATCTTACAATATATAATATAGTGTAGTAGTATACCGTTATGATTTGGTCCTTTTTAAATTTTTTATTTGGAATCTTTTTAAAAATTTAATGGAGTTTTCATACCTTTTTCAAATTTTTATTAAACGAAAATATTTACTTTTAAATGTTGAATGGAGGCTGTGGCTAAAGTTGAACCAATTCGGTGGATTTTTTGTACTAGAGTTGTGAAATTTGGGTTGAAATTGAGTTCAACTTGTGATAGAGATAAATTTATACTATATACTAAAATAGTGTACATGTATACCGGTTTGGTATCATTGAGGAATAAGCTCTTTTTTGAAGGAATGAATCATACTTATATAATATCAGTAGTGATATATTTTATATGGGTATCACAGAGGACTGGCGTGTATTTATTTTTGTTAAAGGAATGAACCAATTCTCTATGATACCCTTTTAGTATACAATATATATACTAGGTTGATATCTTTTTCATTGGAATCTATTTCAATGTTTCAATAGGGTTTTTATGCTAGTTAGAAATGTTGAATGAAGGTTGTGGCTAAAGTTTGAGCTAATTTGGTGAAAAGTTTGCATTAGAGTTATGAAGTTTGGATTGAAATGATGTTGAGGTAGCAAAGTAGATAAATTTGTATTATATACCAAAATGGTATACGTGTATATCAGCTTGGTATCATAGAGGGCTGGCCTCTTGGAGGAATTAACTAGACCTATATCTTGTCAGTATATAATATATACCATGCGGATATCATAAAGTACAGACGGGTGCTTTTTTTATTGAAGGAATGAACCAGTCCTCTATGCGTCCCGTTATCATATGCTATATACCAGATTGGTATCAGCGAGACTGAGTGTTATTTTGGAAGAAATGCCACATTATATCATGTCAATATGTGTTATATAATATATATATATCATAGAGAATTGAGTGTATTTCTCGAAGGAATGAACTATACCTCTATAATACCTTGTTAGTATATGATAATATACCATGTGAGTATCATAGTATGCTACGACAATATTCTTTAGTTGCTACTAATATTATTTTTTATATAAATATGCTAGAGTGAGTTATTTTCCAAAAAAATTAAATAAAATAAAAATATGTACTATATCAGTTATTTTTTATTTGATATAGTAAAAAAGGGAGATAAAAACGAACAAAAGTAAAAGAGCCAAAAAGATATGCCGAATTAAATTATGAGGAAAAATAGGAAATATAGAAAAAATAATAAAAATAAAATTAGCGAAGGAGCAAAACGAAAAAAATACAATGAAAAAATAGAAGAGAAAACATGTATAATGTATAAGTAGTTTCAAAAATTGATTTAGAGAAAAAAATGAGATAAAAGACATAAGGTATATTATATCAGTTATATGACAAAAACATTGAATAAATGTTTAGTATATTACTTATATTTTATTGTTGTATAAAATAAAGAAGAATAAAGAAAGGGAGCCAAAAAAATGAATATGATTAAATTATCTAGGGGGAAAAGGAGTTACGTGAAATTAGAAAAGAAACAAAGAAATAATGAAAAATGAATAAACAGAAAGAATTAAAATAAAAATAAAGGAGCCAAAATTGAGTACTGAATCATATTAGGGTAAAAAAAGAAAATAAAAAAATGATATTGTTATAAAATAATAAAAGAACAAGAACAATATTATAGAGAAAGAGAATGAGGAAATTCTTATTGAATATTGGGATAAATTACATTGGAATAGAACCCTCTATTTATAGGGAGATGGTGACTTAGCCACCAAGTAATAATTCCTAGAATCTCTCTAAATATAGACATTCACTCTAAATAGAATTCGATTCATAACACTCCCCCTTGAATGTCTATTCAATGATATTGCCTCGTTAAAACCTTAACTAAAAGAAAACCCAGTGGGAAAAAAATTCTAGAGAAGGAAAAAGAGTACACATATCTACAATACGCCTTTTGGTTGCCACGTTAAAAATCTCGCAAGGAAAACCCAGTGGGACAAAACCTTGTAAGGGAAAAAGAGTGCAACGCGCATTAACTCCCCTTGATGATAGCGTCAATTCACATCCTTAAGCCTTCACATCCCAATCTTGTACACTAGCTTCTTGAAGGTTGACATCGACAAAGATTTTATATCAGTTTCAATGTATTTTTGTAATGACATAACATAGAAATCTATTCATTCATATATTCAGGCACCTGAATCTCTCATGAGATATTATGAAGTGTTATGTCATGTGATCTTCTAAATCACTTGCCTCCTTTATTATGATCATTTGCTCACATTCTTTATCAAGAAGTTTATTTTAAACTGATTTGTCTATATGCTTTAAGCGTACTATAGACTTTGTCCTTCTAGGACTTAATATGAGCATTTTTAATAAGAATATAGTTACTTTCTTTGTGTCAGCAAATTCGTCTGGCATGCTTTGCAATAAATTGCACATGAATTATCCTTTTATAAACTTCAAGTTCATATTATTTTATTCGAGGATCTAAATGCAGAAACGATAATTTATTCCTCGTAACTTTTCTCAGCTGTTTATCATGTCTCCCCTCATGTTAGAAAAACTAACTTGTTTCCTCAACTTTGGGAACCCATCTTTGTGTGTTATGGTGTTAATCAATATATACACCGCAGATCAATAATAATAATAAGATGGAATTATTTGGTTCCTGACCCTGACCCTGACCCACTTGTGAGGGGAGAAAATAATATACTTTCGTATATAACGTATATCAAACTGATATATATAAACTTTGTTCTCATAAGCAATAGTTTAGCTATTAAGTGGAGGCACTCAATAAATTATTTTGCTAAATCAACTGTGATGTAAACCAACTTATCAAGATAAACTATCTTGAATAGAAAATCTGAAAATTATGCTCGAAATTAAATTAATGAGCAAGTTACCTCGCACGTACCGGCCAGGTTGCGGGTTAATAATAATTGCACATGTAACCATCTCATAGATGCATCTTATGTAGTATACATAGCAGGTGAAAGAGCCCATATTCACCTTTGATATTTTCAGCATTCATGGGATTCAATCCCAATTTTAGTTGGTCAATTAATTAATGAGAAAAAACAATGTAAGAGAATTCATAAAGAACTTTCTAGTTCTTTAATATTTACCCATGTGAATTCTCTATTATTTTTTTACATCATATTTAAATTGATATGGCAAAACCAATTATGCCAACTGGATAAATTATCAATATTGATAAATTTCGGATTTACACCATGATGGTGCAATTATGAATAAACTCCAAGTTTATTATGATATAGATTTTTTATAACCACTTCATTGTGGTATTCTTTGATTATGTAGTACAAATTGGAGAATAAAGTGGGTAGCTTTTCACATATATATTATCCCACTACAAGTTGTAGTAATAGAATATATTAAATCTTTCCTTTATTTATAGTCTCAATATAATCAACCGCTTTCGCGTATACTTTGGAAACTGAATAAGTTTCTTTGAGACGTACTACAACACAATACCTTATTGGTAATTAATTGTTTTTCTCCAAAATAGTAATAATTGGCTTTTCCGGAGCTCTCAATTAATTTTGTACTACCACAGATTCATCAACATCCATGTGGTGAATATCTCTTTTAAAGAGAAAGTTATACCATTATGTGTATGGTCAAAATTATATGCAAGATATGTTTCTTGCATTACCATTATCTTTTAATAATCACATTGCCAAAATATTTTGGCATATAGTAGGTACGTGACCAATGACCGTTCATGCCATAATAATGATATTATTTATGGTATCATCTCAAACTTTCTTCTAGAGGTGAGTGTGGTATATTCACTACCACTAGCACGTTCATATTCTCTGAAGAATGAATATGTATTCATAAGTAAGATATTGTCACATTCACATCATGAATGGACTATAATCATCTATATGTGCTTTATAAAATCTCATGTCAAATCGATGACAAATATTACTTTCACAGAGTGAAGGCTTATTTTGAGAATACTTATTGTTCTCATTACCATAATGATGACGATATAATTTCGTCTATTGCCACGTCCATATCCATTGATTATTAATGGTAATAATTTTGTCTTCTTTCAGACTTATCACATATTGCTCTCACATTCTCTAAATGGAATGAGAATGGAGCAAATTCAATGGGACGGGTTTTCAATTCTTTGCCCACAATCATACATGAATTTGATCATGGCAAGGCATAGAAAATTTTACCACTCCAGGTAGTTATAATTTCTTACAAACTCCATTAGAGTTATAATCAAACTTTGTTGTCTTTGCTTGTATTTAAAATCAAAGTATAAAATAAAAGAGAAAAATACGGTAAAATACTTACCTTAAATCAAGAATTTAATCATGAAGAAAGTTTATGGAACTATTGACAATCACTATGCTCAATCCCAAAGCTTCTACTAAATTGATAAGAGTTTCGTGCTGATAGCGTGTTATAAAATAATAAAAGAACAAGAACAATATTATAGAGAAAGAGAGAGAGTGAATTCTTATTGAATTTTGGGATAAATTACATTAGAATAGAACCCTCTATTTATAGGGAGATGGTGACTTAGCCACCAAGTAATAATCGCTAGAATCTCTCTAAATATAGACATTCACTCTAAATAGAATTCGATTCATAACACTCCCCCTTGAATGTCTATTCAATGATATTGCCTCGTTAAAACCTTAACTAAAAGAAAACCCAGTGGGAAAAAAAATTCTAGAGAAGGAAAAAGAGTACACATATCTACAATACGCCTTTTGGTTGCCTCGTTAAAAACCTCGCAAGGAAAACCCGGTGGGACAAAACCTTATAAGGGAAAAAGACTGCAACGCGCATTAACTCCCCCTAATGATAGCGTCAATTCACATCCTTACTTCACATCCCATCCCGATCTTGTACACTAGCTTCTTGAAGGTTGACATCGACAAAGATTTTATATCACTTTCAATATATTTTCGTAATGACATAACATAGAAATCTCTTCATTCATATATTCAGGCACCTGAATCTCTCATGAGATATTATGAAGTATTATGTCATGTGATCTTCTAAATCACTTGCCTCCTTTATTATGATCATTTGCTCACCTTCTTTATCAAGAAGTTTATTTGAAACTGATTTGTCTATATGTTTTAAGCGTACTATAGACTTTGTCCTTCTAGGACTTAATATGAGCATTTGTAATGAGAATATAGTTACTTTCTTTGGGTCAACAAATGCGTCTGACATGCTTTGCAATAAATTGCACATGAATTATCCTTTTATGAACTTCAAGTTCATATTATTTTATTCGAGGATCTAAATGCAGAAACGATAATTTATTCCTCGTAACTTTTCTCAGCTGTTTATCATGTCTCCCCTCATGTTAGAAAAACTAACTTGTTTCCTCAACTTTGAGAACCCATCTTTGTGTGTTATGGTGTTAATCAATATATACACCGCAGATCAATAATAATAATAAGATGGAATTATTTGGTTCCTGACCCTGACCCTGACCCACTTGTGAGGGGAGAAAATAATATACTTTCGTATATAATGTATATCAAACTGATATATATAAACTTTGTTCTCATAAGCAATAATTTAGCTATTAAGTGGAGGCACTCAATAAATTATTTTGCTAAACCAACTGTGATGTAAACCAACTTATCAAGATAAACTATCTTGAATAGAAAATCTGAAAATTATGCTCGAAATTAAATTAATGAGCAAGTTACCTCGCACGTACCGGCCAGGTTGCGGGTTAATAATAATTGCACATGTAACCATCTCATAGATGCATCGTATGTGGTATACATGGCAGGTGAATGGGCCAATATTCACCTTTGATATTTTCAGCATTCATGGGATTCAATCCCAATTTTAGTTGGTCAATTAATTAATGAGAAAAAGCATGGTAAGAGAATTCATAAAGAACTTTCTAGTTCTTTAATATTTATCCACGTGAATTCTCTATTATTTTTGCACATCATATTTAAATTGATATGGCAAAACCAATTATGCCAACTGGATAAATTATCAATATTGATAAATTTCAGATTTACACCATGATGTGTGCAATTATGAATAAACTCCAAGTTTATTATGATATGGATTTTTTATATCAATAACCACTTCATTGTGGTATTCTTTATTTATGTAGTACAAATTGGAGAATAAAGTGGGTAGCTTTTCACATATTACCCCGCTACAAGTTGTAGTAATAGAATATATTAAATCTTTCCTTTATTTATAATCTCAATATAATCAATCGCTTTCGCGTATACTTTGGAAACTGAATAAGTTTCTTTGAGACGTACTACAACACAATACTTTATTGGTAATTAATTGTATTTCTCCAAAATAGTAATAATTGGCTCTTCCAGAGCTCTCAATTAATTTTATACTACCACACATTCATCAACATCCATGTGGTGAATATCTCTTTTAAAGAGAAAGTTATACCATTATGTGTATGGTCAAAATTATATGCAAGATCTGTTTTTGCATTACCGTTGTCTTTTAATAATCACAATGCCAAAATATTTTGGCATACAATAGGTACGTGACCAATGACCGTTCATGCCATAATAATGACATTATTTATGGTAACATCTCAAACATTCTTCTAGAGGTGAGTGTGGTATAATCACTACCACTAGCACGTTCATATTCTCTCTGAAGAATGAATATGTATTCATAAGTAAGATGTTGTCACATTCACATCATGAATGGACCATAATCATCTATATGTGCTTTATAAAATCTCATGTCAAATCGATGACAAATATTACTTTCATAGAGTGAAGGATTATTTTAAGAATACTTATTGTTCTCATTACCACAATGATGGCGATATAATTTCGTCTATTGTCACGTCTATATCTATTGATTATTCATGGTAATAATTTTGTCTTCTTTTAGACTTATCGCATACTGCTCTCACATTCTCTAAATGGAATAAGAATGGAGCAAATTCAATGGGACGAGTTTTCAATTCTTTGCCCACAATCATACATGAATTTGATCATGACAAGGCATAGAAAATTTTACCACTTCAGGTGGCTATAATTTATTACAAACTCCATTAGACTTATAATCAAACTTTTTAAAATCAAAGTATAAAATAAAAGAATAATTAATTTAAATTTTATGGGTAACTATAAAACTCCCAATTATTTGTCCCTTCTTCTCAAATTGGCATTTGCGTTTGCTGCTTGAAATTTGCTTTTGTATCTCCCAAAAATTCTGCCCTCCATGGCTTCGCCGTCTGATTCTGCAGAATCGTAAGTTACTTTAACTGCTTTCTTGCTCGTATAAAATGCGATTGGACAAATAGAGCGTCTCTGAATTTGTGATTTTGCTTTGTTGAAGGCAAGTTATAAGGAGGAGAAAAGGACCCGCGTTTGAGTATTTGCTTCCACTTGTTTATGCACCTGTCCTTCCCCTCAGTTAGTTTTTGATCTATCCAATTCTTGCTTATTTTATATTCTTTTTAGATGGATCTGCTTTCTTATCATTCATAGCTCACCGCATTGATGTTTTTGGGTTTTCCAGTTCGGATAGCTCTGAGGCACAAGCCAGTTCTTAGGGATCGTTTGTTCTATGGTGTTTTGGCTGGTGCATTTGCCCATGGCACTTATTTAGTGTATCCTTTCGTTCCTCCATTTTAACATTGCTTTTTCTTTTCAAACCCCCCCCCCCCCCCCCAAACACACACACACACAAAAAAATTCTGAATGCTATGTTTTAATACAAGTCTATAGTGCATAGAATAAGTTCAAAGACATTAGAGTAATCGTACAATGGGGTTATTAGATGCTTTGTCTTGAAATAAATATGTGAAGAAAGGTTCTATTTGGTATTTTAGAGAATTTTTTTTTTCAAATTAATCATTTTATGGTGTTTGGTTGGCAATTCATAACTATTACAGAACACCAGCTAAATGCTGCGCATGCATATTATCATATGCGACCAACCTAACCAAACACCAGAAACAACAACAAAGACCCAGTAATATCCCACTAGTGGGGTCTGGGAAAACCTAACACTAGAAAATGATTTTAAAGAAATATTATCTCATAGGACATTTTCACATCGTACTTGATGATGTAATCCTATATTCTCATAAGGAAAATGTTTTAGGAATTTAAGCAAATACATTCGTTTCCAATGGAATTTCCTCCTGTATTGTGGTTTTTATGTGAGAACTTCAGTAATACTTGCTAGGATTTTGCATAAAAGGTTCTTAATGTTTGTAGACCTTGTAATTGGATGTAGTGCCCAGGGGTTTGTAAGGTCCAGTTTGGGTTTCACTTTGATTTTGGTAGGTTTAAATGGATCCTATTGAGACTAAAATTGGTATCTATGTGGCATTTCATTTAGCAGCAAAACCGTTAGGACATTGACAATATGCTTTGGCAAGAGGACAGTTGGACAGACTGACTGTGGAAAAGATGGGGTGAGAGGAGGGACCTCTATTTGTGTATGGTAGTTGTTATTACAATAAGAGGAGGTGTAAGAGGATAAATGAGTAAGAGCAGTGGCAGGTGTGCGTCACTATGTTCTTCATAAAGTTGATTTGCTATTTCAATTTTTAGTTAGAGAGTAGTTGGTGTTAGGCTATCGAAAAATGTCTGATTACAATGAAAAACCTGCTTGGTGCTTCCTTCTGTATTTCTACCAGTGTTGTGAAGAGCGTGAAGCGACGCGAGTGAAAAGCGACAAGCCCCTTTTCATTTAAAGCGAGAAGCGAAGCTCTCGCTTTTTGAAGTGAAGCAGAATTTAAAAAAATATTAATAAATATTGCATAGACAACACATGTAACTGTAAGCAAATGTTCAATACTTCAATGCAAAAACTAAATAGTAGCATCAATTAAAGCACAAAATGAGCACCCTCTTCTTCTAGAAGATTGTCAAATTCTTGTATTTCACTATCATTAGTATATTGCTTGTCATCTCCTTCAACTTCTTCTTCTTCATCAATTAGGGACAAAGTAGCTTCTTCTTTTCCCTTACCCCGTGAGCTTGAAGTTGAGGTACTCCCCCTCAAACCATAAATCCTCTCCCCAATTTCACGTGCCTCCGCATCATCACCCCAAGTGAAATTAGAAGTTTCCTCAAATACTTCTTCATCTGCATAATCTTCTAGGACTCCGATTAGCCATTCATTAGCATCATCGATGTTGTCCAAACTAATTGAATCAATTAAATTGTGACTGTAACGACGCCTCAATATTCTATTGTATTTAATGAAGACTAGATCATTGCGACGCTTCAAGGTTAGTTTGTTCCTCTTTTTGGTATAAATCTTCAAATAATAAGTAATTAGTAAGATTAAGACAATTGAGATATAATTTAATTATCTCAATATACCAAATTTTTCTTCTTAACAACAACAACAACAACAACCCAGTATATTCCCACAAGGTGAGGTCTGGGGAGGGTAATATGTAGACAAGCCTTACCTCTACCCGAGAGGGCAGAGAGGCTGTTTCCAATCGACCCTCGGCGCATGGAAAAAAAGGCAAACAAAAACAAAAATAAAAACAAAAACAAAAACAAAAACCGCATTAGTTACTCAAGCATACATCTCATAAAAATTATCTAAACATAAAATGCATATGTACCATAAATAAACAGACATGCAAAGATATCAAAATAGTAACTACCAAAAATGACTACCAAAAGAGAACACAAACTAATCATCTATGGGCGGCCCTACCACGCCTCACACCCCAGGAAAAAAGTACGGGAAATCTAGAAGCCCCTATCCTACAACCCTGATACTAGACCTCCAGACTTTCCTATCAAGGGTCGTGTCCTCGGAAATCCGCATCCTGGCCATGTCCTGTCTAATTACCTCTCCCCAGTATCTCTTAGGCCTCCCTCTGCCTCGCCTCACACCGACCACCTTTAGCCGCTCACAACTCCTCACCGGGGCGTCGGGACTTCTCCTTCGCACATGCCCGAACCACCGAAGTCTTGCCTCTCGCATCTTCTCATCCACCGGGGCCACCCCCACCTTCTCCCGAATAACTTCGTTCCTAATCTTATCTAACCTGGTGAGCCCGCACATCCACCTAAGCATCCTCATCTCCGCAACCATCATCCTCTAAACGTGAGATTTTTTCACCGGCCAACACTCCGTCCCATACAGCATGGCAGGTCTAACCACAGCTCTATAAAACTTCCCCTTGAGTTTCTGTGGCACTTTCTTATCACACAAGACTCCTGATGCAAGCCTCCACTTCGACCACCCCGCCGCTATACGGTGAGTGACATCCCCGTCTATCTCTCCGTCCCCCTGGATCACCGATCCAAGGTATCTGAAACTATCCTTCTTGGCTATGGCCTGAGATCCAATCATCACGCTCCCTCCCACTTCGCTCGACTCAGCGCTAAACTTGCACTCCAGGTATTCTGTCTTAGACCTGCTTAGTTTAAACCCCTTAGACTCGAGAGTCCGTCTCCATTCCTCTAGCCTCTCGTTAACACCGACCCTCGTCTCGTCTAGCAAATAGCATACACCAAGAAACATCCCCTTGAATATGCCGCGTCAAAACATCCATCACCAAGGCAAACAAGAGGGGGCTAAGCACAGATCCTTGATGGAGCCCCATAACCACCGGGAAATGGTCTGAGTCGCCACCCACTGTCCTGACCCTGGACTTAGCTCCATCGTACATGTCCTTGATTACTCTGATGTAGGCTTCCGGCACGCCCTTAGCCTCCAGGCACCTCCATAGTACCTCTCTAGGGACCTTGTCATACGCCTTCTTCAAGTCGATAAATACCATGCGCAGGTCCTTCTTCATATCCCTAAACTGTTCCACCAATCTCCTGACAAGGTGGATAGCTTCTGTAGTGGACCGGCCCGGCATAAAACCGAACCGGTTCATGGAAATAGATGTCGACTCCCTCACTCTGGCCTCGATCACCCGCTCCCAGACCTTCATGGTGTGGCTTATTAATTTGATGCCCCTATAGTTGTCGCAACACCGGATATCCCCTTTGTTCTTATACAAGGGCACCACTGTACTCCACCTCCACTCCTCTGGCATCCTTTTGGACCTGAAGATCGCATTGAACAACCTGGTGAGCCACTCCACTCCTGGCTTACCCATGCATTTCCAGAACTCCACCGGGATTTCGTCTGGCCCGGTCGCTCGACCTCTACTCATCCTACGCAAAGCCCCCACGACCTCTTCCACCCTAATGCGCCCGCAGTACCCTAAGTCTCTATGACGCTCCGAATGCCCCAGCTCCCCTAGTTCTATGGTTTGGTCCCCCTCCTCGTTGAGAAGGTCTCGGAAGTACGCCTGCCATCTCTGTTTGACTTGAGACTCCCCCACCAGGACTCTACCATCTTCATCCTTGATGCACCTAACCTGGTCCAGGTCCCGCGCCTTCCTTTCCCTTACTTTGGCTAACCGGAATAACTTCTTGTCCCCGCCTTTCTCCCCCAATTCATCGTACATGCGACCAAAAGCCGCGTTTTTAGCCTCTGTGACAGCCAATTTCGCTTCCTTCCTTGCCACCTTATAGCTCTCTCTGTTCACCCGTCTTTCTTCCTCGCTTGTGCTCCCTGCCAACTTCGCAAAAGGAGCTTTCTTCACCTCTACTTTTCCTCGCACTACTTCATTCCACCACCAGTCTCCCTGATGCCTGCCTAGATAGCCTTTGGTTACCCCAAGCACATCCCGCGCTGTCTTCCTAACCAGATTCGCCGTCTCTGACCACATTGCGTCCGCTACCCCAAAACTTCTCCAAGCTCCACCCTCGACTAACCTTCTCTCCAGCTCCTGGGCTTTCTCTTTAGTCAGAGCACCCCATCTAATTCGCGGTTGGCCCCGAGCACCCTCTGCTTCTTCTTCACCCAGATTCCGACATCCATCACTAGGAGTCTATGAAGGGTTGAAAGGGATTCTCCTGGAATAACCTTGCAGTCCCTGCACAGACCTCTATCGCTCCTTTTAAGAAGGAGGTAATCGATTTGAGTCCTCGCCGTCGAGCTTTTGAAGGTGACCAAATGATCCTTCCTCTTCTGAAATGTCGAGTTAGCAATCAGAAGTTCGGAAGCCCTAGCGAACTCCAACAGCGCAGAGCCCCCTCCGTTCCTAACCCCAAGGCCAAAGCCACCATGCACCTCACCATAACCACTAGCATCTGCCCCAATATGGCCATTAAAGTCCCCTCCAATGACCAACTTCTCGGATCGGGGAATACTATGCACCAACTCATCCAAGTCGTCCCAAAAACGCCTCTTGACCTCCTCATCTAAGCCCGCATGCGGTGCGTAGGCGCTGATGACGTTGAGGACGCAACCCCCGATAACCAACTTAATAGACATCAACCTATCGTTCGCTCGCCTAACCTCCACCACGGACTCCCTAAGGTCCTTATCCACCAGGATGCCCACTCCATTCTTACCCCTCACGACCCCAGAGTACCACAACTTAAACTCGTCAACATCCCGCGCCTTCGTCCCTTTCCACCTAGTCTCCCGGACGCATACTATGTTGACCCTCCTCTTCTGAAAAGTCTTCGCCAACTCAATGGACTTACCCGTCAGGGTGCCTATATTCCACGACCCGATCCTTAACCTATGTGCGTCTGCTACCCTCTTCCCACTCTTACCTCCCACCCTACCCACAGAACCGCTCCCTGCCCCACTACTCACCCCCGCTACCGTCCCCACCCCCCGAGGACATGACCTTGCACTTACATCCCCCGTTGCGGCCACTATCCCTTCAACTGATTATGGAGAATAATGACGCACCCACGCACAAAAGGGAGATACGAAAAGGATGCACTAGATAACAACATAGTAAACCTCACAAGAAATGATAGCAAGTGTACGAAACATGTGTACACGTTAAACGAGAGGCGGGAGGTACCAACTCCCGGTGAAAAAACCCTGAAGGTAGGCTTTGGTGCGCCCGAGGTCAAGTGCTGCTTCCTCTTGCACGTCCTGGCCGGTGTTGCTTAGCTCTTCACTCCCAACGCCGCAAAGTCGCCTTGTCGCCTGTCCTGAGATTTATCGGGACGGGTAATTTTATTGCGTCCCGTCGAAAACCCGCACAAACACAAAGCCAACCACACAAAAAGGTGGGGGAACGGGTGGGGGGGCTGCCGGCGACTCGCCGGAGTTAGGGAGAGGGATGGGGAGAAACAGAGGTTGGGGGGAGGGGGCTGGGCGGGGGGGGGGGAGAGAAAGAGAGATAAGAGGTGAGGGGGGGAGGGGGTTGGGGGCTGGGGGTGGGAGGGGTGGGGGAGAGAAGAGAGGTGGGGGTGACCTTACCTTACCTTACCTGGGTGGTTGGTCGCCGGAGGGGGGGAGTGGGGGAAGGGAAGCCGCCGCTGGAGAGAGAGAAAGATTATCGGAAATATGACCGTTATTGATAAGAGTCTTTGTTTCGCTCCAAATTTTTCTTCTTAGTTCTTACATATTCAAACACGCTCCAATTCCTTTCATACCTAGATGAGCTACACGTTAGACTTAGAACCTTAGACGGCAAACTTTTGTAATTCTGGTGTGGAATGGCCATATTGCTTCCACCATTCAATTGTAGAAGTAGAACAAATATTCAAAATATAATATTTATAAAGAAATAACTTATTAACTATAAAACAACATATAAGCGCTCGCTAACTTTATGACTTCATCTTTCTTTGTCTAATAGCCATGTTTTGTCCAAAAAGTTGCTCAGCATTCCTATAACTACTATATTGCTCTATTATTTTATCTTGCACGGATAAATCAGGTATTAACTTCTCAATACATTCAATGTATCCATTCCACAATTCTTCATCTCCTATAATCGTCTCTTTATTGTCATAAAACAGTTCCGGGCTCAAAACTAGTCCAGCTGCGTGCAAAGGGCGGTTAATACCGCTCCATCTTTTATTAATGATATCAAAGACTCTTTTTTATTTTCTTTGATCAGTAAAAGAGTCTTGAATAACGTCCTTTGCCCTATCCATTGCTTTATAAAGGTAGCCCATTGGTGGTCTTTGCTCCCCATCTACCAAACAAAGCACTTTAACTAAAGGACCTCCAATCTTAAATTAATGAACCACATTATTCCAGAATGATGTAGAAGCATAATATCTGATTCTCTCGCTCGAGCTTCCCTTCCATAGGCATTGTTAGTATACTCATATGAAACAAAGAACTTCAAATTGCTTTTTTGCTCATACATCCTATGCAAAGTCAAGAAAGCGGTAGCAAATATTGCCTTTGCAGGTTTCACGAAGCTTCTTTGTTTAGTGAATTTCTTCATCATATTCAATAACAAAGGTCTTTGAACAAGATAGGAATGCACTCTAATTGCGCGATTAAAGATTGAACTGAAGGGTCTTTCCTTGATAATGTCACCGAAGATCAAATTAATGCAATGTGTTGCACATCGAGTTCAATAAACATGCGGGTACCCTACATACATCAAATCACCAGCTTTAACATTTTCACTGGCGTTGTCCGTGACAACTTGAACTACATTTTCTGCTCCAATAGAGTCTATTGTACTCTTGAACAAGGAGTACATTTTGGTTGAATCAGTAGAAGAGTTGCTTGCATCAACGGACTCAAGAAACAAGCTTCCCTTAGGAGAATTCACCAAGATATTGATGATCATTTTCTTATTTCTTGCCGTCCATTTATCCATCATAATGGAACAACCAAACTTGTTCCATTTTACTTTGTGCTCCTCCACGATTTTGTTAGTCTCTTCCACCTCTATTTTTAGATATGGACATATAACTTCATGATAAGTTGGAGGCTTCATTCGTAGACCATATAGGTATTTCACTAAAAAATGTTATTTCACTTTATTGTAAATTTTCTTCAATTTCTTTATCCATATTTATGATTATAGATATTAGTCATGGACTACACATACATATTTGTAGTTTTGTTCTATTTGCGCCTTTCTTCTTTAAAACCCACACTTTATTTGCGTTTTGCACTTAAGCCGCAATAGACCTTAGAACTTTTTTGCGCCGTTCACCTTTGATAACACTGCCTTGGAAGCAACGGCAAAATCGTCTCCATGTGACCTATAGGTCACAGAGTCGAGCGTGGAATCAGCCATTGACGCTTGCAATGAGTAAGGTTGCTGACATTACAACCCCATGGTGTATGGTCCTTACCCGGACCCTGCTGGACGTGGATGCTTCGTGTATCGGGCTGCTCTTTTTTATTATATTTTTGATAGGAAGGTAAAAAACAAAAAGGACTCTACGCTCAGTTCTACAGGGAGTTTAAGAAGTCTAGTATTTACATCAAAAGCATCTTTTAAAGTGCATAGAGTACAAAAGCTGCATGACTTGAAATTTCAGACATGCTAAGGATGTGTATCTGTTCTCAGGGCATCTATTGTTTCTTTCTTTCTAAACTGACCAAAAATACATAGTGATGCTGCATTCCAGATGTATTTGAGCTTATCCGTTACACCAACTCTTCACGATGTCTTCTATAGAAGCCGGAGCCACCCACTTGACCCCAGCTACATTTAGGAACATGGTCCTTAGCTCCCATGAATATCCACAGTGCACGAATAGGTGTCTGGGGGACTTTGATTCACATAGATAACATTTGTGGCACATACTAAAACCACTTCATTTCAATCCTTTGGTCTTTACTTTTGTTGATAGCTACCTTAAAGATCTTGGCAAACAATCTTCTTATATTGGACCTTTAGCCATTCAAATCCCATAATTCCTGTTTTAAGTTCTCCCTTTTCATATCATATACAAATTTCTAGATCATGCAAAATCTAGTCAAATGCAAATACGGAGTTCAGATGCAAGTTATTGCTGCTCAGAGAACGAAGATTGTCTGGGGATTTTTGTTTCCCCAAGGCTCAAGAGAATTAAGTTTGCCCACATCTGCATGCGTAAGTGTGCTGCAATAACTCAGTTTTTATGAGGTGTTACTTTGTCACTCTTACCTTAGATAACGAGAAAATGGAGAGCTACTAAGAATGTACAGTTTCGATAAAGTAAAACTTTTTTTGATTATCATGTTTGTAGCGTCCTGACTGCAGCAACAATAATCAAATGGTTATTCTTGGGTTAAGTGAAATTCAAGGTCGCTTCAAATAAATTGAACGAAATTAATGGATAATGTGAAGAATTCAACCTAATAACTGTTGTGCAACCTATACCTGACATGAAACGTTATGAATTTGTATGACCCTACCAGAAAGGTACCAGTGTGAATAAGAAATGTCTAGCATTTTCTATACATCTACCTTAAGTAGTCAAACATTAAGGTAGATGCATTGAAAATGTTTAGTCTTGAGTATTGAGCTTATCTCATCTATGGGACAATCATGAGATTTTTGTGTATTGGAACTGCATCTTGTGTGTGCATGTATGTGTGTGTCTTTGTGTTAGAGCCTTAGAGGGTCTGTAATTAGACAATGCTGTGACAGTATCAACTTCTCAGTTCTTTCTCTTTTCATTTCTGGATGAAGTATGATGCATATACTTCTCTGATACATTTAACATTTGTCATCTATCTTTTTTTTTTTGTGGTTTGGAAAGGTACCATTTATCAACTGTATGTATTTTCTTTGCTCTGGGGCTATTGTTTATTTCCTTAATAGACATTTCAGTACAGATCTATATGATGCTGAAAGCAAGTGATATGGCAAATCTTACCTGGAGATATCTTCTTTGGTTATAGTGTCCTACAGCAACTTTAAACGAGATGCATTTTGATACTCTGATGACATTTCTTATAACATAAATTTATGCTGCAACTTTAGCCGTTTTAAGGAATTTTACTTATTGTGCTGAAACAACTTGTAGCTAAGGGACTTCACAGTTTGGAAATTGCACAAGGTTGATTTCTTAATTTATATATGCCGTTTCATATTATCCTCGCAAAAAAGAGGAAAGTATATCTTTTTTCTTAACATGCGTTTCGTTTTCTTCGAGCCAAATTAATTGCTAAAACTGATAGAAAGGATAAAGGTTGGTTCCTACTTGCTAGCTATAGCTTTGATCATCTATTATTATCATATTTGTCAGAAAAATGCTGCTTTAGTCTTTGTCTGACTAGGAGGGAGGGACCTCCATAATTGGAATGATTCTCGTGTATAACCTTCACGGCAAAAGTTGGGAATACAGTTTGCCTTCTTAAGCCATAAGGAAATCTTTTAACACTGTATTTCGTCTTGGATTCCTCAGCACAATCCCATTTACCATTAGTCCTTCTCCTTTGATATAAGTAATACGTATTTATTCTTTAAAATGGGTGGGTTGAACTTTCTTTCTTTCAGATGTATCGATACGTATTCAATATGTAGGTGTAAAATCACCAACTTGTTAAAAGTGGATGAAATAAATTTAAAATCACATGAAATGAAATGAAATTGACAGATTTACAATTTTTTTGGAAATTCACGTTTATCAACAGATGCAGTATAACGAAAGAAAACAATTCTATAAAGGCGACACAAATGGTTGAGAATGTGTTTTAATTATGTTAGATTGTTTGTTTTATGTTTTTTAAGAGTTTTTTTAAGATCTGGGACTTGTGCTTTTATGCTAGTAGCAATATTTAAATATTTATAGTTATTTTTATTTTGTTTAATATCAACTTAAATTAAATTTTAATGGAGAATCATAAAAAGTGTTATAGTCGATCAATTTATTTGTGATTAAGGCATAGTTTGTTTATTTATTGTAGAAATCTCTGACGGATAGATTTATAAGGTTATTCCCATCACATCAGTTGGGCTCACGGTAGGAGTGGGCATAAAATTCGAAAAATTTCGAATTGAATCGAATTAATTTGGTATTTCGATTTCAATTTTTTCGATATTTTGGTACAAAATTTTTGATATTTTGGTAATTAAGTTCGATATACGGTACTGAGTTTTTTGATATTTCGGTATTTTGGTACCGAAATAGTGTAGTATAATGAAGAAAGGTTGTATTCATGTGCTTTTGCTGCTTCAGCAAATGAGTACTTGTTTGTCGATCGCTCAAACAAAACTTTATCGCCTCAGATCTCAATTTTCTTTTTACAAATCTCACCACCTCTTCGGGGGCGGACCTACGTGGAGAGGAGAGGGTCACCGGCATCCGGTAACTTCGGAAGAAAATATCGATATATGTGTGTATACACTTTTAAATTAAGAAAAAGCACTTTGGGTGCACTGGTAGGTGCTTCTGCTTTCATGCCAAATACCTAGGGTCAAATCTCAGCTACAAAGTTGCTTCCCACCCAAAGGCTCATAGTTTTAGCTATTATTACCCCATTCCTTTTTTCTTTTACTCAGTGTATTATTACTCTAATTTTTCTATTTGCTCTAGTGATAATGTGTGTTTCTTTTTTTGTTAAGCTTAGTGACAATTTGTATTTATGATTAGTTTTGTTGACGAACTCAAGTTTTTGTAACCGTAAGATCACTATAAATCTCTTCATTTTGTCACCTAAACTATTACTAGTAAAGATTGAATAACTACTTTGATTTCTTCCTGCTGCTTTGCTATTCATAAAGTATGATAAAGTCATTGAGAAATCTGAAGGGTCTAGCACCCTGCTGTAATTTCATTTAAACCATATACGAGAATATCTTGTTGGTACAATGCCAGGAAAATAATAACTCAACCAAAGACTTACAGAAAGTCATTCCATCAATTTTCTGTTTGCCGACATCAGTGTTTCTAAATCAGTGCTTTGAAGAGAGCCATTACAATGTTGAGGAAGATTTAGATGTTCTCGAGCAACTAGAACAAGGTAGCAATATTTTAATTAGTTTGATTGTATATTATTTTTATAAATAGTTTATTTAATATTTTTGTTGTTTGACTTGTTACTACTAGAGTTACTAATGAGTTGTCTTTTCTTGTTTTCTTTTCTATTTCTATTTTTATGTGCCGAGGGTCTATCGGAAACAGCCTCTCTGCCCTATCGGGTAGAGGTAAGGTCTGCGTACACATTACCCTCCCCGGACCACACCTAGTAAAATTTTAATGGATAGTGGTTGTTGTTGTTGTTTAGTGTATTTGATTTAGTTTTTTGTAATGGACCCACCCCTTTTACTTTTAGTTAAATCCTCACATCAAAAGCTTGTTCTCCAATTATCTCTCTCCACACATAAAACTTCTTCCTTAATTTTCAAACCCAACATGCAACCATCAGTTATTAGTCCGCCTAAAGCCATCGAGTAATTGTTTTCGGTTGACCTACTGCCTACAAATACTGTTAAGGTATTGCTACAATGCACCCGCTACCTTTAAATCATGGGTCCGCCTCTACACCTCTTAGCAAGAAACCTGTCCACTTTCACCCCTACTTGTAGTTGGACTGGAGTTACTTGTGCCTCTCGTCACCAAAGAGTCGCTGCCTTAAATTTTTCTAATATGAACCTTAAAGGAATGGTTCCACCGCAAGTTGGAAATGAGATCTCTCGTTTCTCATTTCCCTCGATATTAGAAAAAATAGCTTCTATGGGAGTTTGAATAGGCTACGACGACTTCTGAAATATAAATTGTAATGCCATTGTAATCTACTTGGCTTTGGTATATAGTAATGCTTTCGATAGACTCCTAATGAAGTAATCATGCGTTAAAAAGAGTAGTCATGTGTTAGCATAATGATCAATATGGATTACATTAGTTAATCGAGTGAGGGAGATAGTGAAGATTCGGTTTAAATCGAAACTGTAACGAAATATTTTGGTACGGTATTTGATATGTACAATTGATAAATCAAATATCGAACCGAAATACCGAATGTCTACTCCTAGCTCACGGGCTGTAGAAAGAAAAAATGACACTTAGAATCATTTTTAAAGATTTAATGACCAAAATGCTCTTTTTTTTATAAATAAAAAAAAAAGACAAAATATATCCATTTTGAAGATTTTAAGCCTATAATGTATTCTCCTCTATGCTTAGGCTTCACCAAAGGTCCTTCTTCTTCTTTTTTTCCTTTTTTCACGTTTTTTCGCCTTTGTTTTTCTTTTTCTTTTTCTTTTTTTCTTATTTTGTCATTATTTATTTCACTTTGTTTTTTTCCTTTCTAATAAAATTATGCACTCTTATTCATTTTTTCTAATTTTCTTTTCTTTTTTGTTGTAGTTATTTTTTTCTTTTTTTTTTTATTTTTTTTTATTTTTTAATTTTTTTAGTAGTAACCCTCTCACTTTTTGGACTGGTGTAATTTTTAATTTTATTCTTTCCATTAAAATCTTTCCGTCCAAAATATTTTCACTTTTTTTTTCTTTTTTATTATTATTTTTCATCTTTTTTTGTTTTCTTATTTTCAGTAAATTCTTCAGCCCAAAACTGTTAGTATCACTTTCTTTCACTTTTGTTTTTATTTATTCTTAGATAAATAACTGAGTCACAAAATTTTTATTAGGGTACTTTTTACACAATCAATATTCTATTATGATTATCGAGAGCTTGATTCTTTTAATATTTTATTTAATAGAGCTACGATATTATTTTTTTCATTTTTCTACAAAATTTTAGATTTTATTTTTTAAATTAAATCCGTTTGTTCAACATCTGTCACTTTTTTTCCTTATAGTTATTATTTTTAGTAAAATTTCTCTTTTAAAATTTTATCACTTTATTCTACTTTTATTTTTATTTTTGTTCTTACTAGATATTAGGAGAAGATGGCAGTCATACTTCCATAAACTGTTGAACAAGGAAGGGGATAGACACATTGTGCTGGGAGAGTTGGAGCACTCCAAGAGTCGACGAGATTTGGGGTATTGTAGGCGGTTTACGGTAGAGGGGGTGGAAGGGCGATGCGTAAGATGTCCAGGGGCAGAGCGACGGGGCCATACTAAATTTCGGTAGAATTCTAGAAAAGCGTCGGACGGGCAGGCTTGGAGTGGCTCACTAGGCTATTTAATGTTATTTTTAAGACAAAGAAGATGCTCGAAGAATGGAGGTGGAGTACGATGGTTCCGCTTTACAAGAACAAGGGTGATATCCAGAATTGCAACAATTATAGGGGCATCAAGTTGTTGAGTCACACTATGAAGGTTTGGGAGAGGGTAGTGGAGGCCAGGGTGAGGAGGTGCGTGTCTATTTCCGAGAATCAGTTTGGATCCATGCCGGGGCGTTTGACTATGGAAGCGATTCATCTAGTAAGGAGATTAGTGGAGCAGTACAAGGAGAGGAAGAAGGATTTGCATTATGGTGTTCATTGGCCTTGAGAAAGCATACGATAAAGTACCGAGGGAGGTCCTATGGAGGTGTTTGGGGGTTAGTGGCATGCCAGTAGCATACATTAGGATGATTAAGGATATCTATGATGATGCTAAGACTCGGGTGGGGATTGTAGGGGTGACTCGGAGCATTTTCTTGTGGTGATGGGGTTGCACCAGGGATCAGCTCTTAGCCCATTTTTATTTTCCTTAGCGATGGATATATTGTCGCGACACATCCGAGGGGAGGTGCCTTGGTGCATGCTATTTGCTGATGATATAGTGTTGATTGACGAGATGCATAGCGGAGTTAATGCGAGGACGGGGGTTCAGAGACAGACCATGGAGTCTAAAGGTTTCAAACTGAGTAGAACCAAGACAGAATACTTGGATTGCAATTCAGTGATGGGACCCATGATGCAGATGTAGAGGTTAAGCTTGATGCTCAAGTTATCCCCAAGAGAGCGACTTTTAAGTATCTCGGGTCTATTATCCAGGGTAACGAGGAGATTGACGAAGATGTCTCGCATCGCATCGGAACGGAATGGATGAAGTGGAGGCTCGCTTCTGGTATTTTGCGTGATAGGAATGTGCCGCAAAGACTTAAGGCTAAGTTTTATCAAGCATTGGTTCGATCGGCTATGTTGTATGGGGCTGAGTGTTGGCCATTCAAGAACTCTCACCTGCAGAAGATGAGAGTAGCAGAGATGAGAATGTCAAAATGGATGTGTGGGTGTACCAGGAGAGATAGGATTACGAATGAAGCTATCCGAGACAGAGTGGGAGTAGCCTCTGTAGAGGACAAGATGCGAGAGTCGAGGCTGAGATGGTTTAGACATATTAAGAGAAGAAGCATTAATGCTCCTATCATAAGGTGTGAGAGGTTGGCTACGGAGAGTTTGAGAAGAGGCCGAGTTAGGCCTAAGAAGTACTGGGGAGAGGTGATTAGACACGACATAGCGCTGCTTCAGCTCACTGAGGACACGATCCTTGATAGGAGGGCGTGGAGGTCGAGAATTAAGGTAGAAGGTTAGTAGGTAGTTTATAGTTGTTCATCGATAGTCTTAGTAACATACATTGTCATATTCTTAGATTTTTATTATGTTATGTGGTTGTGTTTGCCTCAAGTATTGTCTTTCCTGCTGCTATTACTTGGTACTACTTATCCTCCCCCCACCCCTTCTCCCTTCTTCTTTTCTTTTCCTTCCTTACTTTCCACTTCTGCTTCTTGTTCTTTCTAAGCCGAGGGTTTATTGAAAACAACCTCTCTACCTGTATTAGGTAGGGGTAAGTTCTGCGTACATACTACCCTCCCCAAACCCCACTTGTTGGGATCAAACTGGGTTTTTTGTTGTTATTGTTGTTGTTGTTGTTGTTGTTCTTACTAGATATATAACCTAGTTAGTATTGTAATACTTTCTACACAGTTATTAATCGATTATAGTTATCGTGTCATTTTTTTATTTTTTAAATATTTGTGGATGACTTTTATTTGTTGTTGCAATTTTTAAAGAAATTAAGATTTTTTTGCATAAATTTTTATCATTTATTTTGGTTCTTTCTAGTTAAATCGATGAATCCTAAAATTGTTATATTATGCTAGTTATGGTAAACCAATATTATGGTAAGCCAATATTTAGTATACTAAGATTATTAAGAGTATAATTATTCAACAATAATTATGATATACCAATATGTAGTATACCAAAATGTTTGGGTATACAATTTAGTGTATTCTAAAAAGGTATACCATGATATAACACTAATCATGGTATACCAATGTACAACATACTAAAGAATATTAATAATATCATAATGTAACGATTTGATCTATCGATTGAGTATTATAGTCCTATTCCCCAAATTATCACTTATTCTGTATTTTCTTGTTGATATATGACGTGCCGGGGTGGTTAGTTTGGTTTCAGTGATGTTTCGAAATAAATTGGGACACTTAGTCCAAAAGTTGGAAGCCTAAGTTGAAAGAGTTGATCAGATGTTGACTTATGTATAAATGACCCCAGAATAGAATTTCAATGCTTTTTATAGCTTTGAAAAATGATTTGGAACTTAGGAGTGTGTCCGGATATTGATTTGGAAATCCTTAGATAATTTCGACTTGAATTAGCGAAAATTGGAAAGTTGAAGTTTTTAGAGTTGAGAGGTTTGATCGAAAGTTGGCTTTGTTGTTACTGGATTAAAAAATTGGTTCCGAAAGTTGGAATAGATCTGTTGTATTATTCGGAGTTGGTTTGATAGGTTTCGACATTGATTGTAGAAGTTGGAAATCCATTAGTTTCAATATGTTTGAATTGATGTGCGATTCACGTTTTTGATGTGGTTTGAAGCCTTGACTAAGTTCGTATGATGTTTTGAGATATTTTGTATGTTTGGATGGGGTACAGGGGCCTCGGGAGTGATTCGGGTTGATATCGGATCGAATTGTAGACTTAAGGAGTTGCTGATTTGCTGTTGGTATAGTGCGATCGCACCTGCGAAGAATTGTTCGCAAGTGCGTGACCGTAGACACGAGCAAGGGGTCGCAGGAGAAATCTTGTAGATGTTGGGAAGTGGCAAAAGGTGCGTGGTGTTTTCTGCAGATGCGACGAGTCTCCGCATATGTGAATTTTGGTAGATGGGGTTGGACACGCAGAAGCGAATTGAAGTTCGCTGGCACAGATGCACATGAGCGAGGAGTAGACTGCACAAGCAGTCTCGCAAGTGCGAGTCTTGTGCCGCAGGTGCGGCTAGTCAAGTTCTTAAGTGACTTCCCTTGAAGCTATGTTACTGACTCTTTGCGTTGTCTGATTTGCAAGCATGTTAGGAGAGGCTCGAACTCCTAAATTGAAGTTATTTGAAGCAACCAATATAGCTTGCTGGATCTTAGTCATTATGCAGTTATGTCTTGAGAGATGATTCATTATTTTCCTTTTCTGTGCTCTCAAAACTTTTACCATCTCAACAATAGGTTCATCATTCATATCATCAAGGGTAGGACTCCTCGCACACCGAGTTTTTCATTCTTCCCCAATCAAAGTTGTCTTATTTGTATCAATATAGGTTTCACTTATCGAATAATCATGATGATCTCCACCATGAAAATTATTCTTATGGTCATTTACGTTATTAGTCCCAACATTGAGTGAGTTGTTGACATTATTGGGTTCCATATCTATTTTTTGCTTTACTACAGAAAAATATTCAAATTACGTTACTAAAAGATAAATGGATCAAAGTAATACCACAATTTTCTATATCCCACAGTGAACGCCAAACTGTTTACCTGTAAAATAGTATTATTAAAATTATAATGTGGTTTATAGACACGTGAATTAAATTGATCCAATAAAGTAATGTAATGAAGAGCTGAAGCGAATAACATAAGAATAATTGAGGAAGATACAAGTCTAACCATGAATTGAACTTCTTCGGAAACAAGGACAATACAACGAACTAAATATTAGCATAATAAAACTTTGCAGAATAAGAGATTAGCATTTACCTTTTTTCGTACAAGTATTTTGTGTTCTTCAATGAGTACAATTTTTCTATTTATAGCTAAATTAGGGGAAACAAAATCCCCAAATCATGCTTCTTTTTAAGGTGAATAATTTCTGTAATGACTGCTTCATTAATGTTGCCTTCTTCAACAAGTACCTTTCTTTCAAATACTCCTCTCCATTTTGATGCCTTCGGAGCTCATACAAACATCGGTCACATGCTTGTACCTGGTGTCAGCTTTTTGCTAACTCATTTCCAACATGTCTTTACTACTACGTGTCAACTCGACGAACATCCACTTGTCATATATTACTTTTACCCCACACAAAAAAAATAATCCAATCTCATTTCTCTTTTTTTTTTCTCCAATTTTCATTCCCACTTCACTAAAAATCCAACAATATCATCTTCTATGATCTTTCAAGAAATATGGAAGTATCATCATCTCAACAGGAAATATCATCTACTTTTGATGTGAAATTTATTGATGATGTAGAATTTTGAATCTAGTTATGTATTTAATGGGGTTTAAAGTATTTTTTAATAATTAGGGTGTCAATGGTTTAATTCAGCCGGTTATTTTATAAAACTTGTACCACACCCTTTCGCTTATTCCACTTTGTATAACCAAAATTAGACTTTTAGAAACTCTCTCAATAATCTCAATTTATATTCGGTATTGGTATAATACGTTTAATTTTCGATATTTTTTTTAAATGTCATACAAGAGTCGCTAACCGAAGTCAGAATGCGGTAAATATGTACTTACATAGGATTTTGGCAAAACTCTATAGAAATATTTACTATTTTCTAAGTGATGATAAGGAACATGAAAGATATCCAACAAAGAGATTCATTGCACTATTCTAATAACGTAAAACAAAATGAGCAAAGACAGGAGAATATAAATCATACAAGTGGAAAGATAAAAATCAAGTTATACTCAAGAATATATCTTGTTAAAGAGTAGTATCCAACAAGAAAAATCTAAATCATACGAGAGGAAAGATATCAAATACCTTGTGCCTCGCTATTGAAGGTCGTTGGAATACCTAGTGGCTTGCTACTCAACATCTTAGAACTAATTTAATTTCGATATGAATATATGACGACCAGGCCAGTTGTATCATACGTTACCGCTCTCTTTCCCCCCATTTTTTATTCTTTGTGCTTTGTTATCCGTGTTTTGTGGTATGGGGTTAGTCGGATCGAGTTCGAAATGAGTTTGGTGAAGTTTGAGACACTTAGTCTCTTTTAAGAAGCCTTAAGTTAGAAAACGTCAATCGGATGTTGACTTATATGTAGATAGCTCGGATGTGAGTTTTGATAGTTCGGTTAGCTTCGGGAGTTTATTTATGACTTAGGAGCGTGATCGGAATGAGATTTGAAGGTTTGGAGTAGAATTATGCTTGAATTGGCGAAGTTGATATTTTGGCGATTTTCGGTTGATAGGCGAGATTTTGATATAGGGGTTAGAATGAAATTTCGAGTGTTACAGTAGATTGGTTGTATTATTTGGGATGTTTTTGTAAAATTTTAGGTCATTGAGATGTGGTTTGGTTGGGTGGGTTTTTTATCAAAAGTGTATTTCGAAAGATTTCAGAAACTTAGGCTTGAATCTGATGTGTTTTGGATAGTTTTATGTTGTTTGAGGTCTTTTGATGATTGGAAAAAGTTTGAATAAGGTTTTAGGATGTGTTGGTTCCTTTGGTTGAGGTCCGGAGGGCCTCGGGTGAGTTTCGGGTGGTCAACGGACCATTTTGGAGTTTAGAAAATTGCAGAAAACCGTTCAGCTGTTGCAGAGATTTTTTTCCTTCGCGTTCACGAGAGGAGCCTCGCGTTTATGAAGATAGTTGAGGAAGGCAAGGATTAAGAATTTGCATTTGCGAGAAGGGCTTCGCTTTCACAAAGGGCTGGGAAGTGCTGCATCGCGTTCGTGAGAAGGCCTTCGCGGTCGCGTAGAGGAATTTGGATCGGATAGGCTCGAGGTCAGGTGTTCCTCGCATTCGCGAAGGGTAAGGTCAAGGAAGCATCGACTTCGTGGGGGCTTGGTCACGATCGCGTAGAAGGAAAATTGGTCAAAGAAGAATTGTGGCGGGGGTTTGACCACGTTCGCGAAGAAGGAAATTAAGGCTTGTGCAGAATGTTTTTAACTCGTCTTGTCTGCTGTAGTGGGGCTTATTTCACCTATAGCTACTCGTTTTTAGAGATTTTTGAAGGAGTTTGAAGAGGTATTTAATGAGAATCATTGGGAGGTAAGATTCTTGGACTAAAAACTCGATTATTATATGAATTCCACCTAGAAAATCATGAAAACTAAACCTAAAATTGAAGAACTAGAGCTTGAGAAATTGCATTTTTGATTTGGGATTCGAAGGACCATTTGGGGTCGGATCTGAGAACTTTTGATATGCATGTACTCATAGGGAGAAAGGAATCTATTGTTGTTAAAATTTCTGAATTTTGAGACATGGGCCTGGGGGTCGGGTTTGGCCATTTTTGAGATTTTTGGTATTTTTATATTGTTTTCACTTGGAATTCATTCCCTTAGCATATTTTGATGACATGATTATAATTTTGAATAGATTCTACGCGAGTGGACACCAATTCGAGGGGCAAAGGTATCACGGAGTAGTATTTTCACTGGTTTGAGGTAAGTAACCATTGTGAATCTGGAACTGATAGTACAAAACCTCGGTATTTGACTTGATTTGACGAAAGCGATGACGCACATGCGAGGTGACCAGCATGTGCGCATGCATCAGTAGGGATTGTGATTCGGTCCGTCCCGTAGCGAATATTAAGCCGCGTATTTTATTTGGAAATGTTCTATTATTTCGTATTTTGGATTTTTATATTGTATTATGGGTTGTATGCCGTGTTTGGGGCCTTGTGCCGATCTGTAGACACCTTTAGGGGCATTTTAACTGTTTTTGCTAATTTTATTTGCTAGAAGCATATCCTCATTCATGTTTTACATGCTCAAATATTTAAAACTAATTTTACTACTCTACTCTTAATTGTGAGAACTGATTGGGCTAAGTTTCCTAATTTCCATTGCTATGCCCGAGAGGTTGTGAGGTTAAAGATTGAGAGAGGTTAAGAACTCAATTGTGAGGATATTTATATATATGTGAGTTATGGATCGGGCTGCACACCGCAACGATACTTATCATAATTGGTGAACTAGGGTCGTGATAGTATATATATATATATATATATATATATATATATATATATATATATATATATATATATATATATATTAGATCGGGCTGCACGCCGCATCGATATGACGCTTGGGCTATAGGACCCACTCTGAAGTCTGCATACCCCTAGTGAGCGTAGTCAACTATAAATATATGGATTGGGCTGCACGCCACAATGATTACTATAATTTCTAATATTACGAGGTTATAAATGAGCCGAGTGCTGAGAGTGAGTACTGTGTGATGAGAGTTGAGTCACGAGGGACTGAGAGCATGTCCGAGGGCCATATTTTGAGTGATTCCTTGCTCGAGGGGCCCTGTTATGATGTTTTCATGTTTCACTTTGTTGAATATATTGCTAAGTACCTGATTTCAATGTTTAAACTGGAAATGATGATTTTTATGACGGAACTAATTTTTAAAGTTATATGTTTGAACTGCTCGTCACTACTTTCAGTCCATTATTTACTTTCGTTACTAAATGAGTTGGTGTACTTATGTTACTCCATGCACCTTGTGTGGAGATCCAGGTACCCGAGCGGCCGAGTGAGCATATTTAATTGATTCAGTTTCTAGCATGGATACTGAGGTAGCTGGATGGCTTTCGCAGCCTTGTGTTCTCCCCTCTATCATGTTATTTCCACATTTTTCTAGGCTATTGATGTAGTAGCTATTTAGATTTGTATTAGAGGCTCTAGACTCGTGACACCGAATTGTGGACTCTGTAGTTTTCTAGTATTTAAGACTTCCGTATATTTTCTATTTTTTTGAATGTTTATTATGATATTTGTATTTAAAACTTGTGTTGCAAATGGTTCTTACTAAAGGAAATGGGTTTTGGTTAGTTGACTGGTTGGCTTGCCTAGTAATGTGATAGGCGCCATCACGACCGGTATTTGGGGTCGTGACAAATTAGTATCAGCATCTAGGTAACATAGGTCTCGCGAATCATGAGGCGGTTTAGTAGAGTCTCATGGATCGGTGCAAAGACGCCTGTATTTATCCTCGAGAGGCTGGGGATCCTTTAGGAAAAAACTTCATATTCTTGAAATTCTTGTCATGCGAATCTATTTATCCAAGTACTAAACTTCTGTTATTCCATTCTCTCACAGATGGTGATGATACATGCTACTAGGCCGGGCGGATGACCGCTAGTACCACCAGCTTGGGCCACCAGAAGTCGAGGTCGCGGTCGAGGCCCTGGCAGGGGAAGAGCAGCCAGAGCAGCACCGACAGATCCACCAGCTGCCCCAATTCCGGATCAAGTCCCAATTGTGGACGTTACAGCAGCACCAGTTCAAGCATCAGCTATACCTCTTGTGATCTCAGGTCTCCATGAGGCTTTAGCTCAGATCTTATCAGTATGTACCGGTTTGACTCAAGCAGTCTCAGCTACTACGAGCGCAGCTACTTCCCAGGCCAGGGAAATCACCCAAACTCTCATTGCTCGCACACCTGAGCAGGTTGTGCAGGGACTACAGACACCGGGGGCACCTCCAGCCCAATCGGTCACACCAGTTCAGGAGTTTATAGTACCGGTTATGTCGGATGATGAGCAGCGTCAACTTGAGAAGTTTGGCAGACTCCAGCCTCCAACATTCAGTGATGCTAAGAGCGAGTATGCCTAGGGTTTCTTGGATAAATGCTAGTGGATGCTTCGTACAGCAGAGATTTTTTGTATTAGTGGTGTGGCATTTACTACCTTTCTATTTTTTGGGGCTGCCTTCATTTGGTGGGAGGCGTATGAGAGGCGTAAGCCTGCTGGTGCAGCTCCACTTACTTGGCAGTAGTTCTCTGTTCTCTTCCTGGAGAAGTATGTACCACAATCACGCCGAGAGAAGCTGTGCATGCAGCTTGAGCAGCTGCATCAGGGGGAGATAACAGTGACACAGTATGAGATGTGGTTCTCTGAGTTAGCCGACATGCAGTTTGGTTTCAAAGGATCGAGAGAGGATTAGGAGGTTTGTTGATGGCCTCACGTACCAGCTTCAGATTATCATGACTATGGATAGGGTGACATGTGCTACCTTCGAGGAAGTTGTTGATATCACCTGTGAGATTGAGAACTGGCAGGAGCGAGAGGAGAGGGAGGCCAAGAGGCCTCGGGGATCTGGTAGCTTTAGCAGTGCTCCCTCAAGGGGTCAGTTCCAGCAGGGCAGAGACCGTTCTTTTAGGAAGGCTCATTCAGCTCGCCCAGGTTATCGTGGAGCATCATCAGGTCATGGCTTTCATAGTTCTCACCGGGGCCACTCACCACTTAGCGCCCCTCCAACTTAGAGCTAGTCTCGTGCTCCATCGTCTAGGGTTCTTCCATGTCAGGTCCTTGCTGGTCATTCCGGTGTAGGGGTTCCCTTCAGTCCCCATCTCCAGCACCGGGGAGTTGTTATGAATGTGGAGAGTTTGGACATATGAGGAGGCAATAACCTCGTCTTCATGATAGTCAGTCTCAGCAGAGGGCTAAACCCTCGACTTCTACTCCAATTACTTTACCACCCACCCACCCAGCTAGATGTGGAGGTCGAGCATCTAGGTGTTGTCACACCTCCTTTTGGCGCGCCCGCTACCCGGGGTAAGAAGCGTAAGGGAGTTTTTCCAATTTAAGTGACAATGTTCGAAATGGGATTATTTTATTTATTTCAGAGTCGCCACTTGGAATAAATTAAGGCGTCCCAAGTCACCGATTTATTTAAGTCCCGAATCGAGGAAATTTCGACTTTCCAAATGAAGTTTGCGAACCAGAAATTCTAAGTAAGAAATTCTGTTGACCCGAGGGAAGGTGTTAGGCACCCCCGGATCCCGTGGTTCTAGCACGGTCGCCTCAATTATTATAAATGACTAAAAATACCTGATTTTATACATGTTTATGAATTATATGCTCTAATTAAACTTCAAACTGCTCTATTAATTTGAAACCGGACCCAAAGAAAGCAAAAAAAAACTAATTACAACATAGACTCGGACTTTTGACAAATAAAAAATGTATCTGAATTACTTACTTTGAAACTATGCCGATTAAAGAAAACATTGTAAAACTAAACTAAAAAAATGATCAATTTATTTAACATGATATCTCTTAAAATTATTGCCAGTTAAAGAATCGTACCAAATGATGTGTTATTTCCTAGCTTTTAACTTATGGCCGGGGATTAAATGAAAAGATGTGAACTAATAGGAAAATTGACCAAAATATACGAAATAGAATTAATTCGTCTTGGTTAATTATTTAGCCATGAGGTTGTCTACTTTGGATTTCGCTATCCTCAATATGACATTAATTGACAAAATCGAAATTATATGATTAAAGTGACTAACATTGTTATCTAAAAGCATTGTCTAACTTATCCTTGCTTGCTTAATTATGAATAGACCTCAAAAGAAGAAGAAAAATCCAAAGTAAAAGAAAATTTGAAATGATTCCAACCATCTTATATTAATAGCTAAACTTTAACCGAACCAACATCTTGAACATGCTTAAACTATTTAACTTTAACAAATTACCTATGTAAAATATTGAAGGGAATCCTAATCCGAATTGGCTAGTTTTACCTACACGAGTCCAATCATATACTAGAAATATAGAAACTAATTGAGCATAAATGAAAAATGATATCTATTCTTATCAATGGTCCAAAATAATCCAAGTTTACAAATACAAGCCTAGCAAGTTTTGTTTCAATTCATACATAATGAGAGTAAGAACTAAGTAAACATACAAGATTAATGCACCCTCAATCTTCTAACGACTAAACTGTACGATGTCTATTTTTGGCTAACAGTTCTTAACTTAACAAAAAAAAGAACAAAACCATTTATGCAGTGGCTTCAAACAAAGATCCAAAGTGGTCTTCCATTTCAATCATGGTACAAGAGTAGTCAAGCCCGAGAAATGTGTACCTGGAAATTGCTAGCTAAAAATGAAGAAATGAGAGGTCACTAACTGCTTGGTAGTGATCAAACAACAACTCAGCAATCAAACAGAACACCAACAACCAAAGAGCAAGTCAACTCAGAAATTAAGCTCAGACCAGACCAGTTTTTTACTTCAAAATAACCAACAAACCTTTGAAAATATCCACAGACCACTATTTGTCCCAAAGAGCTAGCTTAGTTGAAACCAAAACTATTTGAAGTTGCCCTATACCCCTCTGAAATTCCAATGGCTTTCTCGGATTTCAATCTGTTCTGCCCTTTCAATTCAAACTCACTGTGTTTCTTAGAACTATGTCTCTCAAAACTCAAAGAAAGCTTTCCCAAAAATCCCTGCTCTCTATTTTGTTTAAACCCCTGTGGATTTAGTGTTTCTGAGATTCAAAATGTTCTCAATGTGTGTCTGTTTTTCTTTTTTGCTTTCAGTGAGTGTGTGTCTTTTTGTTGTTCTGCCCCTGTTCTCAATTTATAGCCTAGAGATCCAAGGTAACAACCCTACTTTTTTTAGTTTTAGATCTTGTCCAGCCTATGTTGTTTCACCTTTTCTTCACTTTTCAGTTGTATAAGTATGGCTTTTTAATTAAAAACTCTGAAAGGCAGAAATTAATGGCATAACCTGCTGTCCAGCAGGTTCCACTAGTCATTCCATGTGCATTGCACTCTTTGAAACTTGGTTGTTAGTTTCATTTCTGAAACTTATCAGAATTACAACTAATTTCTCCTTAAAATCCTATTAGAATTAACAGCTATATCCAAACCAGACTTCCTAATTTAACAACAGAATCAAACGACTAAACATAACATTTCAATTCAAGCAAAACAAAGCACTGCCCGAGGTTTCACACCACAAATTCTACGAGATTAGACAAACATTCAATTAAACACAACATGTATCATTGATAACAAATTAAACTGATAAAACAGTGATTCAAAAAGTCTCGGCCGAAAAAATGGAACTAAGTATTCGACGACGCTAATCGAAGCGAATACGCATTTGACAACATACGCAATCAAATAAATAATACAGAAAAATAATTGACCAAATAAACAGGTCTTTGAGAAGAAATGACAAACAAGGATGACCAAAAAAGAATGAGAAGAATTCAAACGAATTAAACTAAACAAATACATAAAACAAACAAATACCTAATTGAAATAAACAGGAAAAAGGAAATTACCTCAAAAGAAATCGAAATCAAAGCAGAAACCGAGCCGTTTTGAGCTTGGACTTGAATTTGGAGTCTAATGGACTTTAATTGAGATGTTTTCAAACGAAAACATCCCAATTAAATTCTATTAGACTTCAATTTCTCTTGAATTCAAACGAAGACCCTAATTTTGAATTTTAGGGTACATATGGCCGCTTTGGGATTTTTGGGTTTCCGGTTGGATTCGAACAAAGACAAAGGTGGTTTGGGTGTGAGCGAGGCTAGGGGAATGTTTGGGATAAGTTTGGGAGTAAATGGGAGCGGCGAAGTTTGACGGCCGTTCTTTGATTCAATATTCGAAACGTTGAGGTGTGATTCGAAGGAAACTAAGCTTAAGACTGGAATGAGGAGGTTATGGGGGTGTTGTGGTGAAAAAATGGGAGTGTTTGGCCTACCGGAACCGCCGTGCGGCGATTACCGGTAGGCGGAGGGCGGCAGTGGGACGGCGGCGTCGGCGGGTCTTTGAGAGAGATGAAGGGGTCTAGGGTTTGAGGGGTTTGGGAATGAAACGGGTTTGGGGTATTGGGGGGGTTTGGTATATTAAAATTGGGTGAATTAATGTAGGTCGTTGGATTAGAAGAATCCGACGGCTTAGATTAAAAAGAGGATGGGTATTGGGTCGACGGGGCGGGTCAGGTGACATGGGTATTGGGTAGGGCGTTTTGGACCGTTGGATTCGTTATTATTGACGGCTGAGATTGAAGGAAAAAGGGGGTTGGGCAGACAGTTTATTGGGTTTGGGCTGGGTCAATGGGTATTTGTTTGGGCTTTACATTTTAATTTAGCTGGACCAAATCCGAGTACTATTAATTTCAACTCTTTTCTTTTTCTTCTTTTAATTAAACAAATTTAACAACAATTCTAAAATAAGTTGTAAAACAAAAATTTAAACTATAAAACATTAATTGACCCTTAACAACAAATAACGCACGAGTAAAAAAAAATCACACAACGGCACATTAAAATGACAAAAAACAAAATAAATGCATATTTTTTGTGATTTTTCATTTTTCATAAAACAAACTTAATTATCTTAATTGCAAACTTGAATTTTATATAAAAAATGCAATATATTTTTGTATTTTATTTATTTAAACAAATAGACATGCACACACAAAAAATGCAAATAATAAGAGAAAATTAACACGAAATCACAAAAATCACGCACAACACAAAACTATTTTATTTTTTTGGATTTTGGGAGTAATTCTCATGTAGGGCAAAAATCACGTGCTCACAGCTGCCCCTCTTTGTGTGGAAACGCGAAGAGTTTTCGTGCAAAGAATAATGAGCAAGTACGAGCGATTTTTGTCCGTTCGAGCACTCCGTGTGAAGCATTTCGAAAAGATCTTGACCGAGCCTTTACTTCGGGAGGCTTCCTACATATCCTGGGCTAAACAGGAATCAGGTCAATGTAGTTCGGGAAGTTTTGGTAGCTGGGACTACCGTGGACTGACACTTTGCTGTTACTGTTGCTATCGTTGCTGCTGTTGCTGCTTACTGCTTACTGACCTCCTTGTTACACCAAAAGAGAAATTAAAGTTGAACTAGCTATGCTATCAAACTATGAGTTACAAGATTCCTATCTATGATTCTCTTGAAAACTTGATCTTGAATCTTAGCCGATTTGCTGTAGACCTCGATCTGAATCTTGATGCTCAACAAGCCGTATGCGCTTGTTTATTTCTGTAACATTGAATGAAACGGAGTCGGCGGAGCTTGTTACTTCAATCAGATTCTGAGCAATCCGTGCCTTTGTTTACTCCAACATTTGAACTCTTTTCTTTTGGTTCTTTTCTTCACTCTGGATTGATGTTCCATTTGTAGGTTATCTCGATCCTTGCGTCCCGAGGTCAAACCTATTTAGACAACAAAACAAACAAATGAACGAAATTTTTATTCCCCAGTTTTGCTAGGAAACTTTCGTGAGTTAGTTGTGACACAGAAAGCAATTAAAAAGACTCTTTGGTATTGGGTAAGAAAATCACAATTTCACAAACAAACATTCCACGGCTTTCTGGTCGGGATTTTGTAGAAGAGTTTCACGGCTTTCTGGCCGGAATTCAAACAATGTCTAACGGTTTTTGGCCGCTAGACCCTTGGTTTTTGGCCGGGGTTAAAATAAATGGCTCCGCAGTTTTCTGACTGGGAGATCCTCGGTTTTCTGATCGGGGATAAAAGTTTCACGGCTTTTTGGCCGGAATTCAAACAATGTCTAACGGTTTTTGGCCGCCGGACCCTCGGTTTTTTGGCCGGGGTTAACATAAATGGCTCCGCATTTTCTGACTGGGAGATCCTCGGTTTTCGACCGGGGATAAAAGTTTCACGGCTTTCTGGCCGGAATTCAAACAATGTCTAACGGTTTTTGGCCGCCGACCCTCGATTTTTTGGCCGGGGTTAAAATAAATGGCTCCGCAGTTTTCTGACTGGGAGATCCTCGGTTTTCTGACCGGGGATAAAAGTTTCACGGCTTTCTGGCCGGAATTCAAACAATGTCTAACGGTTTTTTGGCCGTAAGACCCTCGGTTTTTTGGCCGGGGTTAAAATAAATGGCTCCGCAATTTTCGGACTAGGAGATCCTCGATTTTCTGACCGGGGATAAAAGTTTCACGGCTTTCTGGCCGGAATTCAAACAATGTCTAACGGTTTTTTGGTCGCCAGAACCTTGGTATTTTGGCCGGGGTTAAAAGTAAATGGCTCCGCAGTTTTCTGACTGGGAGATCCTCGGTTTTCTGACCGGGGATAAAAGTTTCACGGCTTTCTGGCCGGAATTCAAACAATGTCTAACGGTTTTTTGGCCGTCAGATCCTCGGTTTTTTGGCCGGGGTAAAAGTAAATGGCTCCGCAGTTTTCTGACTGGGAGATCCTCGGTTTTCTGACCGGGGAATAAAAGTTTCACGGCTTTCTGGCCGGAAAAGACCCTCGGTTTTTCTGACCGGGGTCCAAACAGATATTGGACTGATATGATTTGATTCTCTTTTTTGGAGTCTTCATTTTCTTTTCTTTTATTCTTCCTTTTGGGCCTTCTTTTAGGCTTTCTTTTTAACCATCAACAAATGCATAAGATAAAGCTCTAAAAAGAAACTTCCCTTTTTATGCGTTTTCCTTGTTCCAAAGCCATTTCAATGCTTGCGTACTTCACTTCTTTGAGTTGTACCTTCTTCTTGCACAATTAAACAGACCTGCTTTCAACAAAGAACATTTTATCAGTTGAAAAAGTGGTTGACTTTGCGGCCTTGATTATCTTCATTGCTTGATCGTTTCCCCATTTCCATTGAGAAGTTTGCTACCAATTGTCTTTGGGGTGACTTCCTTTCAAACTGACCGGGTTCATTCCCGGAATTCCATGAGGATTTTCCGTGTGGGTTCTATCCTTCTGCCTTATTCCGTCTCTTCTAAGACCTTAGCCTTTGATTTCCATTTCCTTTCTAAACTCCGTTTCTTTGGAAACAATTGATCATTACGATCCAATCGTGGATTGTATCAATATACCACTGAGGCTGTTTTTCTTTTCTTCTTTACCAGGCGGAGTCCTGTAAAACCGGTCCTGTCACCTTCCTTTGTAATAGTTTTAGAATTAAAATTAAACCGAAAGGGATTCAAAGAAAAAGAATGAACAAAGAATGGAAAAACGTATCAAAGATAGAGGAGTCCCTTTCGGGGGAAAAGAAGGACTTATCTGAGGTATATGCTGAGTTTAAACAACATGACATGCTTCTCGGACTAGATGCTTGATCGTCACAAACTCCCATTTTCTTATGAACCAAAACGGGTCTATGTTTCCGAGCTAAGGAGCCGTGCCAGGATCTCTTGTGGTGAAAACAACCTTTTCGGTTGATAGCGCCCTTTTGCGGGTTTTCGCCAATCAACCTCTCTCATTTCTCTTCTTACCATCGCCAGATAGCACTCTTTGCGAGTTTTTACCAACATGCTCTCTCATTTTGTATTTCTCTACTTCCATCGTCTTATGGCGCCCGAAGGTTTTCACCAATAAGACTCTCTCATTTTACTCCTTTTCATTCCAGGAAACTTCGGATCGCAACAATGATGTTTTCACAGCTTCCAATCGATATTGAAGGACTTGTACTTGGTTTGGGTAACAAGAATTGTGGATAAAATTACAACTTTGGAATCATCTTGACGGATCTTAAACTGAATCAACAATATCATCTGCCCCAGTTTCACTTTTTTTGGGGAAACTGGATTTTTGGTTTGGTGTGACTGAACCTCAGGGAGAGGTTGCCTACGTATCCTTTCGGAATCAAGTCAGAACGTAGTTCAGGAACTTTGTTTTGTTTTGTTTTGTTTTGTTTGGTTTTTGGTTTTTTTTTGTTTTTTTTGTTTGTTTTGTTTTGTTTTTGGTTTTTTTTTGAATTTGGATTCCAAAGAGGGTAGCCAAAGAAATGTAACCGACTCAAAGGGTTTACAAAAGGGTTGGTAGTGTTTGGGTAGCGGGAATAAAAGCCTTCAATCCTTTCGACTTGTAAGGACATCATCGAAGCAAATTCAGACATAATACCTTTTCACAGCATCTGCATTCACAGTTGTTTCAGGGTCTTTTCCTTCCATGTCTCCCAAGTATAACGCTCCTCTCGGCAGTATCTTCCTGATGATGTATGGTCCTTTCCAATTAGGAGCGAATTTTCCTTTCGCTTCCTGGTGATGTGAAAGAATGCGTCTTAAAACCAACTGACCTACTTCGAAATTTCTCGGTCGTACTTTCTTGTTGTAAGCACGAGCCATTCTTTGTTGATACAGTTGTCCGTGACAGACTGCAGCCATTCGCTTTTCATCGATCAAAGTTAATTGCTCCAAACGAGTCCTAACCCACTCGCTATCTTCAATCTCTGCTTCAACAATCATACGAAGTGAAGGAATTTCTACCTCTACCGGTATCACGGCCTCGGTCCCATAGACCAACAGGTATGGAGTTGCTCCTACTGATGTGCGTATTGTAGTACGGTATCCCAGTAAGGCGAACGGTAATTGTTCATGCCATTGTCTAGAACTTTGGATTGTCTTTCTCAAAATCTTCTTAATGTTTTTGTTCGCTGCTTCCACGGCACCATTTGCTTTGGGCCGATAAGGGGTGGAGTTCCTATGCGTTATTTTGAATTGCTCGCATATTTCTTCCATCAAATGACTATTCAAATTCGCAGCATTGTCTGTGATGATAGTTGCAGGTATACCAAAACGACAGATAAGATTTGAGTGTACGAAATCCACCACAGCTTTCTTAGTGAATAATTTGAGAGTGACGGCTTCGACCCATTTTGTGAAGTAATCGATAGCCACCGGTATGAATCGGTGCCCATTCGAAGCTTTCGGCTCAATCGGGCCGATGACATCCATTCCCCAAGCGACAAATGGCCACGGCGCTAACATCGGATGCAACTCAGTTGGAGGTGCATGAATCAGATCTCCATGTACCTGACATTGATGGCATTTTCGGACAAAACCGAAACAATCTTTCTCCATGGTCATCCAATAATAACCTGCTCGAAGGATTTTCTTGGCTAAAACATACCCATTCATATGAGGCCCGCATACTTCTGCATGTACTTCGTGCATGATTCTTCCTGCTTCTTCGGCATCAACACACCTTAAAAGGTTAATACATGACCTCGCCGCTCAAAAAGAAACCACCTGCATGTCGCCTAATGGTCCTCTTTTGATCTCCAGTAGCATGTTCCGGGTATTCTTGTGTTCTCAAAAATCTCCTGATATCGTAGTACCATGGCTTGACGCTTGGTCCCTCTTCGATTGCATTGCAATAACCGCGGCTTTCCCTGATTTGGATTTCCAAGGGATTGACATGGGCGTTGCCCGGATAAGGTAGCATTGAAGCTAAAGTGGCAAGTGCGTCAGCTAGTTCATTGTGACATCGTGGGATATACCTGAACTCTATCGATGCAAATCGCTTGCCAAGAATATTCACGTGTTGTCGGTAAGGGAGGAGTTTAACGTCCCGAGTTTCCCATTCACCTTGAGATTGTTTGATAATTAGATATGAATCTCCCATGATCAACAAATCTTCGACGCCCTGATCAATTGCCATGTTCATGCCCATGATACAAGCTTCATACTCAGCCGTATTGTTCGTGCAGAAGAAACGGAGCCTAGCCGTGGCTGGGTAATGCTGACCAGCAGGAGAGATCAAGATTGCCCCAATCCCTACACCTTTAGCGTTTACCGCCCCATCGAAAAACATTTTCCAAGCATGACTGTCCTCTGCAACAACTTCTGTCGTATTTACCTCTTCATCAGGAAAGTAGGTATTCAATGGTTGATACTCCTCGTCGATCGGGTTCTCAGCCAAATGGTCTGCTAATGCTTGAGCTTTCATTGCCGTGCGAGTGACATAGACTATGTCAAACTCAGTGAGCAGGATCTGCCATTTTGCCAATCTTCCGGTAGGCATCGGTTTCTGGAATATATACTTCAAAGGATCCAACCGAGTAATGAGGTGAGTCGTATGGGCTTGGAGGTAGTGTCTCAATTTCTGAGCGACCCAAGTTAAAGCACAACACGTTCTTTCCAGCAAAGTGTACTTGACCTCATAACTAGTGAACTTCTTGCTCAGGTAGTAAATCGCCTGCTCTTTCTTCTCTGTCGCATCACGTTGTTCGAGGACACAACCAAAAGAGTTTTCCAAGACTGTTAAATTGTCACGACCCGGATTTTCCCCCAACATCGGGATCGTGATGGCGCCTACTCGTGGTAGCTAGGCAAGCCACTGTATTCATACTATCCTGTTTTTAACACAATTTTAATTAAATAAATGCGGAATGCTTAATCAAAATGGAAATAACAATTCACAAGGTGAAAATCATACTAAAATCCTCTACCCAAGACGTGGAGTCACCAACTCACGAACTACTATGGAATACTACACATAAAAGTCCGAAGGAAATATAACATAATTCTGTTTGTCTCGGAACAAAGAGACTACGACTAATAACATAAATAAAGAGAGAGACGCCGGGCCTCTGCGGACGTCCGCAAGCTACCTCGGTCTCAAATATGATCAACTCCCACGCAATCGATTTACTCCTGCTGTTGCTCTGCTCAAAATCTGGACCCGTGCAAAAACGCACAGAAGTGTAGTATCGGCACAACCGACCCCGTGTGTTGGTAAGTGCTCGGCCTATCCCGTGCGAAGTAGTGACAAGCCTAGGACCAGACATTCACATAAACCTGTGCAATTCAATATATATATATATGTACCACAAAATAGCAAGAAATAATCGAGTATTAACACAATAAAGAATATCTTAAAGAATTCAACAATTAACCACAATTAATAATTTCACAAGGAAAAACAAAGTATAATGTAAACACAAGTAATATCACTTCAAGAAATAGCAAGCAGTTACACGGCATCACCCTTCGTGCTTTTACTCTCATCCTCACCAAATAAACAAATAAAGTACACGGCATCACCCTTCGTGCTTTTACTCTCATCCTCGCATCCATAGTACGGCATGATCCTTCGTACATGGTTCAATAACAGGGCACGGCATGATCCTTCGTGCATAATCAATAAATAAACATGGCACGGCATTAACCTTCGTGCATAAATAAATAAACATGGCACGGCATCACCCTTCGTGCATTATCACTCTTCCTCACCCAAATAACAATCACGGTTAAGGGCAAAGAAAGAAACAGTAATTCATAAACCGTCCCATCAAGGGCAATCAATAATTATCTTCACAACAAGTCCCAACAAGGGAGAACATTAACGATTCACATGTAATATATCTCAAATTATCATTTTCCAACGACTCACGGTCATACTAGACACCGGTGTATGGATGCTCGTCACCACAGCCCATACACCGCACTCGATCACATAACACATAACACATAATCCTATTCCCTCAAGCTAGGATAGAACAAACACTTACCTCGAATGCTTATGAACAATTCACTCCGTGGAAATGTCTTTTCTTTCAATTTGGCTCCAATCCAACCGTATCTATACACAATTGATTTAATATCATCAATACTACTCAACAAACTAATTCTTAAGACCAAATACAACTTTTACAACATTATGCCCGGAATAGTGAATTTCAACCCCGGGCCCACATGGTCGGAACTCGGGGTTAGGACCAAAATCCGGTTACCCATCCCCCACGAGTTCATGTATATAATTTGTTTCAAAATCGGACCTCAATTCGAGGTCCAATTCCCCAATTTATGAAAAACCCTATTTTTTAACAAAAACAAGAATTCTACCATGAAAATCATTGATTTTTAATGAAAAACATGTTTAATGATGTTAGGAATTGAAAGAATTAAGTAAAAAGTGACTTACAATCGTTTTGATGAAGAAGAAATCCTTGAAGAATCGCAATTGGGTGTTTTGGTTTTGTAAAAAGTGAAGAAATGACTGAAATTCGTGTTTTTCAGGTCTCTGTGTTCGCATTTGCGAACATGGGTTCGCAATTGCGAACCCCGACCAATTTCTGGAGTTTGAAAAATAAGCTAAGGCTGGGAAGTTCACATTTGCGAACATTTGTTCGCATTTGCGAACACTGGCAGTTCGCATTTGCGAACTAATGTTCGCATTTGCGAACACATGCTGTATAAGGCAGTGTTCGCATTTGCGAACAATGGTTCGCATTTGCGAACCAAGGCAGTATGGGGAATGTTCGCATTTGCGAACTTTTGTTCGCATTTGCGAACATAGGAAGGCACTGGGGACCTTCGCAAATGCGAACAATTGTTCGCATTTGCGAACAAGGCTGGGCCAAAGGGAGCTTCGCATTTGCGATAAAGGTTCGCATTTGCGAGCCTGTCCCCTTCGCAATTGCGAGAAATACTTCGCAATTGCGAAGCCAACAGCTGGGTGAAAAACCAGCAGTGCAACATTTCAAAATTTCATCCAACGGCCTATCAAATCTTTACCCGAGCCCCCGGGCTCCAAACCAAACATGTACATAACCTCAAAAACACATTATGAACTTGTTCGTGTGATCACATCGCCAATATCACTTCGTTTTAATCAAATCAAGCCTCAAACTCATGATTTTCATACTTTTGATTTTTCAAAACTTCTTAACTTGGAACTCAAGGTCCAAAACATCTCAAACGACATCCAAATGTCACCAAACT
The DNA here is from genome assembly GCA_032618575.1 of Nicotiana noctiflora. Taxonomy (NCBI): domain Eukaryota; kingdom Viridiplantae; phylum Streptophyta; class Magnoliopsida; order Solanales; family Solanaceae; genus Nicotiana; species Nicotiana noctiflora. The sequence continues at coordinate 48,674 of JASVEL010005325.1, forward strand.
TTATAGAAATCACATATATATTATTTAAGACTTGTACCGGGCGTCGGAACCAAAATACGAGCCCGATACCAAGGTCAATTAATTTATTTCCTTTAATAATTACATCAAAAACAATTTCACATAAAAATTCATAACTTGGGCTCTAGGCCTCGAATTCGACTCCGGACACGTGTCCAAGTCCCATATTTTCCTACGGACCTCTCGGGACCATCCAAACTCGGGTCCGGATCCGTTTACCAAAAATGTTGACCGAAGTCAACCATATCAATATTAATATCATTTTTATCCAAATTTCTCATAGAATTCATATTTTCTATCACAAAATCTTTCCGGCTACATGCTCGGATTGTGCACGTAAATCGAGGCAACATAGAATAAGGTTTTCAAGGCCTCAGAAGCTCGAAATGATTAATTAAATAAGTGATGACCCTTTGGGTCGTCACATAAATACAAGAAAAGAGGTCTCCCTGGCTCTGGCGGGACCAAGACCGGAGGATTTGACAAATATTCTTTGATTTTGTCAAAAGCTTCTTGACATTCTGTTGTCCATTTGATTGCAGCGTCTTTCTTCAACAACTTGAATATGGGTTCACATGTGGAAGTCAACTGAGCGATGAACCTACTGATGTAGTTCAGTCGGCCTAGAAGACTCATTACATCTTTCTTTGTTCTATGAGGAGGTAAATCCCGGATGGATTTTATCTTTGTGGGATCTAATTCAATACTTCTTCTACTGACTATGAAACCCAAAAGTTTACCTGACGAGACTCCAAAAGCGCATTTGGCTGGATTCAACTTCAAATCGTACTTCTGCAACCTCTCGAAGAATTTCCTCAAGTCTCGCACATGATCGCCTTGAGTTCCTGGATTTGATGATCACATCGTCCACGTACACCTCTATTTCCTGATGCATCATGTCGTGGAAAATGGCAGTCATAGCTCTCATGTATGTTGCTCCCGCGTTTTTCAAGCCGAATGGCATGACTCTGTAACAATAAGTCCCCCAAGGTGTGGTAAAAGCAGTCTTCTCGGCGTCCTCTTCATCCATCAACACTTGATGATATCCCGCGTAACAATCCACAAACGATTGTATCTCATGTTTGGCACAATTATCAACAAGGATATGGATGTTTGGTAAAGGAAAGTTATCTTTAGGACTTGCTTTATTCAGATCTCGGTAGTCAACACACACTCAAGTTTTTCCGTCCTTCTTTGGCACGGGCACAACATTAGCCAACCACGTGGTGTATTGTACAACTCGGATTACCCCCGTTTTCAACTACTTAGTGATTTCTTCTTTGATTTTATCACTGATGTCAGTCTTGAACTTTCTTTGCTTCTGTTGCACTGGGCGACAATCATGGTAGATTGGTAATTTGTGCACCACTAGATCAGCTCCTAATCCTGGCATATCATCGTAAGACCAAGAAAACACGTCTTTAAATTCAAACAAGAGTTGGATTATTGCATCTCGTGTTTTCTCATCTGTGTGGATGCTTATCTTGGTCTCTCGGACCTCTTCATCAGTTCCCAAATTAACCGGTTCGGTGTCATTCAAGTTTGGCTTAGGTTTATTCTCGAAATGTTCCAATTCTCGATTTATTTCCCTAAAAGCCTCGTCTTCATCGTATTCCGGTTCTTGGTTCATTATTTCCAGATTAGGTGGCATGTTCGGATTTGAGCAAGAGTTCCGCAAGCATGTCATGTTATTTAAAGCCGCGTTATTAGGACTGAAAATGAAGAATAAATAATAAAATTAGAAAGAGTGCAAAATGAGGAAATATTTATTTTATTTTCTTGGAATTTTCTGAAAACAAACAAAATTACATTGGGGAAACCAAAAATACAAGAAAACAAAGAAAAACATCCAAGCTACGTCCTGAAGTAACTTGTGTCACACCTCCCTTTTTACTACCCCAACACACTTAAATGTATAAATACACTTGTAGGGTATACCCCGACGTTCAATTACCCGAAAACGAATAAAATGGCGTAAGGGAAGGAGTTTTTCCAATTAAAGGACAATCGGTTCGGGATTTTATTAGAGATTAATCAGAGTCGCCACTTGGGAATGACAATGGTGTCCCAAGTCACCGGTTAATCCCGAATCCGAGGAATTTTGACTCTTAAAATGTCCGCGAAGCAGAGGTCCGGATAAGGAACTCTGTTAACCCGGGAGAAGGTGTTAGGCACTCCCGGATTCCGTGGTTTTAGCACGGTCGCTCCACTGTCGTTTTTGACTTTTGTTTGACTGAATTATAGGTTTTAACAACATAATGTGCTTTTACGTTAAATATCGTTTTTTAAGAATTTGCGGTATCGCGAAAACACGCCTCGAGTCATACCGCAACCAGTACGCCTATGACTTTTGGTGTATTTCAGTTTTACCGAGATTTGGATTTGAGTCGCACCAAGTGCACACTCGTTCATAGGAAGGTATATTATTAAAGTCGTGCCTAAAGATTCTACGTCTTTGTTAATTTTGGAAAAGACCGCGAAATTCTCTAAACGGTCTTCCGAGTCTAAAATTTATTACCAATTATTTGAGGGCCCCGCAAGTGTGTATTTAGTGTGGCGAGGCTCATCTCACTTTTATTAATTAATCCTAAAGCAATCTATAATTTCTACTTGATTAGTTTTTATAAATAAAGAAATCTCATAAATAATTTAGAAATTAAAAATGCAATACTTATCTTATTTATGACAAAAAGAACTTAATGAAACAGATTTTAATCTATGTTTAAACAAAAAAAAAAAAATTTCGAAATTGTTTTATTTATTATTTTATTATTATTATTATTTTATTAAATACGAAATTTCACAACTTAATAATAAAAAAAAAAACTAATTTAGAATAATATTAAAAACTTGAATATATAAAAAGAAAAACCAATAAAATCATTTATTCAAAAACTATCAAAATTATAACAATATTAAAGTTTGTATGATAAAATTATTTATTCCCAATTATTTAAAAAAAAAACTAAGCTCATTTAAATCAACTGTAATTTTATTTAAATTCGTTTTTTTTATAAGCTTAAAGAAAATATATTATATGTTATATTTAGATAAATGTTTAATAGAAATAAACATTACTTAAATAAATCTAAAACTAAAAGTGCAAAATCAACAACTAATATATATATATATACAAACTAAACCAATTATCTTACAACTATTTTAAACTCATATTTTTAATTTTTACTATTTTTGGCTTAAACCCTTGATATTAACTATCTACAACTATTTATTCAAAAACCATAATCAACCTTAATTATTTACACCTATATTGGGAGATTTGATGGAATTTGAAGAAACCATTCTTTTATCATTTAAAACTTAAACCGTACCTAAATGCCTAATTTACGCAAAAATAATTACGATTCACATTTTTGTTGAACTTAACTACATATTAACAACTTAGTTTATTAAAGACAATATTTTTTTTTAAAAAAAAAAGTTCTAATTAATTCGATTAACAAAAAGAGTAATTCATTCTTCCTAAACAATTTGAATATTAATAAACGTATTTATAACTATACTATTTAATAACCATTTTTAGAAGTGAATTATTATTGTTACAACAAGGCTTAATTATTTAAAGTTAACACAAAATTTACAAAATATTAATACGGAATTTATTAAAACATAATCTGTAAAAGAAGATAGAAAAACTATTTAAAATTTCAACAAAATCCTCATCTTTTCCATGTATTCATCTTATCATTTAAACATGATTAGGTATGTACCTGATATTGGAAAGAAAAGAACACTGGTGATCAACACAACAAATAACACAGCAATATCACAGCAACAGCCACCTCAAAAATACCCAGTATCCGGATTTAAGCAATAAGAATTAATCACCAGAATTGAACTTCAGAATAAGATTTGTAAAAATGGAAGACTAATTTTTTCAGATTTTTTTTTTTTCGTTTTTGCTTTTGTTTTTCTAATTGCTAACACTCTTTAAGATTTTTTTCAGATTCTTCTCTCTAAAATCTTTTCTCCTTCCTCTCTCCTTTATCTCTTCTTCCTTACTTCTAATATTTTTTCACTCTTAAATCTCTCTCAAAATATTTTCTTTCTCCCCCCTTCTTCTCTATTTTTCTCTTCTATTTATAGCAAAAATTTCAAAAAAAATCAGATTTTCTAAAAATATTTTATTATTTTTTTTTTAGCCCCACAATCCACTATTATATTTTAATAATACCTTAATTTCCACTACAAAATGTTTTATTCCCCACTATACTATTTTATTAATACTTTAGATATCACTACAATATGTTTTGTCTTCCACCATAATTATTTTAATAATTCAAATAATTGTCTAAATTTTAATATTCCAAAATTTACCGAAATAATAAATAATAATAAAAAAAAATTATTTTCGGATTTTTTTTTTTAAAAAAAAATAATTTTCAAAAAATAATAACAATATTAATAGTAATAATTGACCTTTAAAATTTATATTTTTATCTTATATATAGAGTGAAAATTCTAAATACGGTAAAAATAATTATACATATCCTAAGATATACATACACACACACACACACACACACACACACACACACACACACGCATATATATATATATATATATAGATTTATATATATATATATATATATATATATATATATATATATATATATAGATTTTATATTTAGGAAGAAACCCAATTTTGAATTTGTTTCTCTATTATTATTTTTTTTTCTATTACTAATTAATAAAACTAAAATGGTAAGATTATATTATAAAAATCAAAATTATCTTAAAATACTAATTAAATCCTAATAATAATTATCACACCAAATTAAATATTAATTAAAATAAAATTGCACAATTTGGACATTAGATGCTAAAAATGCAAAAATACATATTTTTATTTTTTTTAATATTTTTTTGTAAAATAAACTTAATTATTACTAGTTATAAACTTGAATTTTATATAAAAATGCAACATATTTTCATATTTTTTATTTATTTAAACAAATAAATATGCACATATAAAATGCAAACAATTCAAGAAAAATAACACAAAATTCACAAATATTGCAAAAACACAAAACTCTTTTATTTTGAATTTTTGGGAGTAATTCTCATATAGGGCAAAAATCACGTGCTCACAGTTGCCCCTCTTTGCGCGTAAACACGAAGAGTTTCTGTGCAAAGACAAGTGAGCGGATACGAGCGATTTTTTCCCGTTTGAGCACTCCGTGAGAAGCATTTTTTTTTTTTCAAAATTTTGACCGAACCTTTGCTTCAAAAGGTTTCCTACATATCCCTGGCTAAAAGGGAATCAGGTCACTGTAGTTCGGAAAATTTTTGGTAGCTGGGACTACCAATGAAACTGCGATTTTTTGCTGTTACTGTTGCTGCTGTTGCGGTTACTGCTTGCTGACCTCCTTATTACACCGGGGAGAATGTAAAATAAAGAAGCTATTCTAAGCTATGATCCTACAATTACAATTATTCCTAATCTAGCTTTTGCTCTTCTTCCCTTTCCGGTGATGCAGATTCTTCCTCTTTTTTGTTGATTTTCTTTGATGCTGAATCTCTTTTTGTTGATTTTCTTGTTTTTCTTGATGACTCTCTTTTTGTTGATTTTCTTGTTTTTCTTGATGACTCTCTTTTTTGTTGATTTTCTTGTTTTTCTTGATCCCGAGCTGAACCTGCTCAAAACAAAACAACCAACTACCTCTTTTTTTTCTTTTTCTGCCCCAGTGTGGGCTTTTAAATATATAAACCATGACGATGCAGAAAATATTCCCGTATTTGAAGGTGGGCGCCTAACAGAAATTTAAACGTGCAATGCGATGCAGAAAGTATTCCCGAATTTGAAGGTGGGCGCCTAACGGAAATTTAAACGTGCAATGCGATGCAGAAAATATTCCCGTATTTGAAGGTGGGCGCCTAACAGAAATTTAAACGTGCAATGCGATGCAGAAAATATTCCCGTATTTGAAGGTGGGCGCCTAACGGAAATTTAAACGTGCAATGCGGATGCAGAAAATATTCCCGAATTTGAAGGTGGGCGCCTAACAGAAATTTAAACGTGCAATGCGATGCAGAAAATATTCCCGTATTTGAAGGTGGGCGCCTAACGAAATTTAAACGTGCAATGCGAATGCAGAAAATATTCCCGTATTTGAAGGTGGGCGCCTAACAGAAATTTAAACGTGCAATGCGAATGCGGAAAATATTCCCGAATTTGAAGGTGGGCGCCTAACGAAATTTAAACGTGCAATGCAAATGTAGAAAATATTCCCGTATTTGAAGGTGGGTGCCTAACGAAATTTAAACGTGCAATGCGAATGGAGAAAATATTCCCGAATTTGAAGGTGGGCGCCTAACGGAAATTTAAACGTGCAATGCAAATGCAGAAAATATTCCCGTATTTGAAGGTGGGCGCCTAACGGAAATTTAAACGTGCAATGCGAATGCGGAAAATATTCCCGAATTTGAAGGTGGGCGCCTAACGAAATTTAAACGTGCAATGCGAATGGGGAAAATGTAGAATGAAGAAGCTATTCTAAGCTATGATCCTACAATTACAATTGTTCCTAATCTAGCTTTTGCTCTTCTTCCCTTTCCGGTGATGCAGAATCTTCCTTTTTTGTTGATTTTCTTGTTTTTCTTGATGACTCTCTTTTTTGTTGATTTTCTTGTTTTTCTTGATGACTCTCTTTTTTGTTGATTTTCTTGTTTTTCTTGATCCCGAGCTGAACCTGCTCAAAACAAAACAACAAACTACCTTTTTTTTTTCTTTTTCTGCCCCAGTGTGGGCTTTTAAATATATAAATCATGATGATGCAGAAAATATTCCCGTATTTGAAGGTGGGCGCCTAACAGAAATTTAAACGTGCAATGCAAATGCAGAAAATATTCCCGTATTTGAAGGTGGGCGCCTAACAGAAATTTAAACGTGCAATGCGGATGCGGAAAATATTCCCGTATTTGAAGGTGGGCGCCTAACAGAAAATTTAAACGTGCAATGCGAATGCAGAAAATATTCCCGAATTTGAAGGTGGGCGCCTAACAGAAATTTAAACGTGCAATGCGAATGGAGAAAATATTCCCGAATTTGAAGGTGGGCGCCTAACAGAAATTTAAACATGCAATGCGAATGCAGAAAATATTCCCTCAGCCTGAGGACTGGGGAGTGGATTTTGAAAGATGTTACCTCTTTTTTTTTTTTTGGTATTTTCTTTTTACCAACTGGTCTTTTGCCTGTGAATTTCTCCACTTATTCGACAGACTTTCTCTTTTTGGTATTTTAAATTTTCTACATTGGTCACTTTCACTTTAAAGTGATTAGTGACAATTTGTTCCTGCATGAAACAAAATTTATTAGATATAAACTGCTGGCAACTGGCATCTGCCGTCCCCACTTCTTATTGCTTCCTTTGTTTTTGCTTTTTCATGTTGCATGTCTCTTGACTTCTCGTCCCTTGCAGACTCTTTTTGTATTTTTCTCATTTCTCCATTTTTGTTTTGTTTTCTTTTTTCTTTGGCCATGTTTGCCAAGCTTCTTTATTCCTTTCCTCAATCTTCTATCCTTTCTGATCCAGTATTGTTTCAACTTCCGTTATCAGGAGCTGGTAGTTAGCTCTCAAAAAGGTAAACAATGAAATGCAGAAAAATGAAAGAAAGGTAAGGGTATTTTGGAGAGATGACGGAACTTATCTGGGTATTTGCTGGCTGATTCCGCTGACCATGCCATGTATTTAAACTCTGACCCAGTTCGTTCCAATCATTATTCTGACTCTGGATTGCCTTTGACCCAAACCGATACTCTTTTTTGTTGCCTTTTCTCTTTTCTGATAGTCCTCACGATCGCCTTACGGTGCCTCGAAAGGTTTTCACCAATAAGACTCTCTCATTTATTCTCTCAACCTCACAATCATCTCACAGTGCCGATTAAGGTTTTCACTGATGAGACTCTCTCATTTTATTTCTCTCAACCTCACAATCGCCTCACAGTGCCGGCTAAGGTTTTCACTGATGAGACTCTCTCATTTTTATTATTTTTTCCATTTTTCCTTTTTGTATTTTGTTTTCTGTACCACGGGTATTATCCGATGCTTCGCTCCTCCTTCGCTGTATTTGTTATCATTTCAAAATTGATCGGAAGGTCTTTCTTTGGACCGTAACGTGGCTTTTGGGTGGGTTAAGAAAGAAAGATATAAAGGCTCAAAATTTCAACGAGGGTTAAAAATATTTACAACTCTCGGAATTATTAAACATAACTTCTGCCCCAGTTTCAATATGTGGGGAATTTTTTGGATTTTTTCTTTATTGTGACTGAACCTCAGAGAGGCTGCCTACGTACCCTTTCGGGATCAAGTCAGACGTAGTTCATCCAACTTCATTAGTTAGATGGATTTCTTTTTGACTTTTTCCCGATTTCTTTGTCTTTTTCTCTCTTTTTTTTCATTTTTTCATTTTTTTTTTCTTTTTTTTCATTTTTTCATTTTTTTTTCATTTTGGCAATTTCGATCTTATTGCGCTAAAGCGATTCCGAGAGAGGGATATGAAAGAATATATTCATTAAGGCTCAAAGGGGTTATCAATGGATAAAGTGTTTGGATAGAGAATAAAATGCCTTCGTCATTTCAATTCCAAAATCACAAGAAAATACAGAACATACAATTGAAAATGAGTCATACATAGTATCTTTTGACCGCATCTGAATTGATAGCAGTCTCTACGCATTTCCCTTCAATATCTGTCAAATATAGTGCTCCATTGGACAACACCCGCGATACCATAAATGCTCCTTGCTAGTTTGGCGCAAATTTGCCCTTTGCCTTGGCCCAATATGGTAAGTAACCAATCGCAACCAAAATGAGCCTATGACCATTGGAAGCTGTTGGCTCTATCGGTCCAATAACATCTATGCCCCTGTTTCAAAGCAAAGAAAAATATGTCAGTTAAATGCGGTGGTTGGTTGTGGCCTTGAACTTTGATGGCGACTGCTTTCCACTCGAGTGCCTTGCCTGTTCACCGACTATCCATTTTCACTTCTTCTTTGTTCAAAATCCACCTCTCTTTAGGTATGTATATTGTTCCTTTCTTGACGGATGCCACAAACTTCGATCTCGATTCCTTTGATGACTCCACTTGACAACCTTGGGTGTTTCTTGACTGGCTCTTTCTTTTGTCAGAATACACTCCCATATTTCCATTTGTTATATTCTCCCCCGAGTTGGCACTTTGCCGACCTTTGTGTCTTGCATGATCCCCAAACATTTTAATTGTTACCCACTTCATTGCACATGTTGCTCTTTTGGCTTAAATCATTGGCCTTGTCTTTCTCTGACTTACGATAATTGTCGTGTTGGCTAAATCCTATCTTGTGCAATTGGAAAGCTTGGTGGCAAATTTTGAAATCATTTCTACACTTGTTATGACTCGACTGACTCGCTAAGAGGGAGGGTACAACAAGATGTGAAGAATAGAGAAAACGGAAAATACAATTCCTAACAAGAAACCTACAGAAAACTGACTCTAGCGACCTTGACATGCACTTTTAGCCTTCTTTGTATAGCAAATCTGATGCTCAACTCTTGATGCAATTTCTGCTGTGAAACTGGTCTTCAGCATTTCATTTCCTGAATCGACTTGTAGTGCCCATAGGGTTTTCACCATCAAGCCTCTCGCATTTGATTTTCTTTCTCTTGACTCGCTGTCGCCTTATGGTGCCCGTGAGGGTTTTCACTGATAAGACTCTCTCATTTTAATTTCTCTCATCTAGGAGTCCCGTGGTGTTCTCAGCATCTCTTGAATTCTTCATTCCCCTTTGTTCAGACTGGAGTGTTGCCCTTGATGTGATTCACCTTTGTTCGCTTGACTCGGTATTTCTTGAAGATTGATCGGAAGGTCTTCCTTTGGACCGTAATGCAGGCTTTTGGATGGGGTTTAGAAAAAAGGATATAAAGGCTCAAAAATATTTCAAACGCGGGTTAATGATTACAACTTTCGGAATCTTATTCCTTCAACAAACAAACTTCTGCCCTAGTTTCCTTCTTGGGGATTTTTTTTTTTTTGAATTTTTCCTTTATTGTGACTGAACCTCGGAGAGGCTGCCTACGTACCCTTTCGGGATCAAGTCAGACGTAGTTCATCTAACTTCCTTGTTGTGATTTGACTTCTCCCGATTTTTTTTCTTTTCTCTTCTTTTCTTTTCTTTTTCTTTCTTCTTTCTTTTTTCTTTTTTCGCTTTTTCTTTTTCTCTTTTTTTTTCTTTCTTTTTCTTCTTTTCTCCATTTGATTTCCCCGCTCAATCCTCAATTTTGTTGTTGATTCCGAAAGAGGGATATGAAAGAAAATATAATAAGGCTCGAAGGGATAACAATGGATAAAGTGTTTGGATAGCCGAATAAAATGCCTTCGTCATTCCAATCTTCAAAACCTACCAAGTACAAACTACACGGTAAAACACCTTTGATTGATTCACATATTTGCCTTCTGTATTTGACGATTCTCAGTGCCATTGGGCAACAATCCTGATACCACGAATGGTTCCTTTAGCTTTGGGGTATTTTTGCCTTTGGCTTTAAACCGTGATGCATTTCCAAGGCATTTCTTTATGTTACGCTTTCCCCAGTATTCACTTGATTCCGGCTTCACAGTATTCCAATATTTCTTCCGAGTATCATTACATCTTTAACATTGTTTCATTGCTAAATTGACTTTTAAAAACAGGCCGAGAATTGTGTGCAAGTCATGTTGCTAAAATCAGTACGAGAAGAATTGCAAAGTGATCAGAAATGGAATGACTAGAAATGACGGGAAACAAAGAGTTGTATTAAACTGATGGGTTGAAAAAACAAGATGAACAACAAAACGAACAGACTAGACTAGAATTACAAACCTAGACGGCACTAAACAATTTTTATTACTAAACAAAACAAAGTGAAAAGATAGAAGGGTTTTGACTCTCAAGACAACGTCCGGATTACAACCCTGAAATAACCCGGGCAAAAGAGATGACACCAAAATATACCACCAAAACTCCAAGAGACGGAGCGCCTTCCGAGTTGACAAGCATGGCACCCTAGCCATTGAATTCTGCATTAATGTTGCCACGATCACTCTCTGTTTCAATATCTTCAACTTCAGTTGATCCTTGTTGAACTCTCTGACCGTCAGTCTCTCGAGCACTCGTAACAGCTCCAATGTCGGATATCATTTTCCTTGGATCTTGTTAACCACAACCAACCACCTCAATTTTCTGAATTAACAAAATGAAACCATCATGTTAGCGTTAAGGTGTTCCGCTTATTGATTTCTCTCCTCTCTTTTTTTTTCTTTTCTCTTTTTTTTTTGTGGTTTTTTTCCTTCTTTTCTTCTTTTTTTTTTTTCTTCTTTTTTTTTGTAGTTTTTTCATTTTTTTTTGGTTATGGATATGGTCGAATCCTATGTGGATTGCCTACGTATCATGACCCCGCATGAATCGGACCGAGCGTAGTTCTTGCAAATTAATGCAAGAAATAAAGAGATGTTTATTTGATTTTTTTTTTTGAAGGAAAATTACAGAAACCGACTCCAACTACAAACTTGAAAAACTTTCACATTTTGTACCGGAGATTTCTACAAGAATAAGAATATTTTTGGCGTCAATTATGACTATTTCCACAAAATTGGCCACATAACGGCTTATTTGACAAAATGACTATTTTTTGCAAAATTTTGTTTAAGAAAAATAAGCTTGAAATTTTTTTTATCCTGTGGCTCATGGGGCATCGTTCGGCATCACCATAAACCAACACAAGACTATTTTTCATAAATTGGCCATGTAATGGCTTATTTAGACAAAGTGGCTCTTTTTGCAAAATTTTATTTAAGAAAAATACAAATTCAAAAATTCCTCATCCTGGGACCTATGGGGCATCGTTCAGCACCGACACAGGCCAACACAAGACTGAGGAAGTTAAAATGCCAAATGTGGCTATTTATGCAAACACCGGCCATGTAATGGCTTATTTGATAAAGTGAATATTTTTGAAAAGTTGAGCAATGACTCAAACTTAATTTTGCGGATACAGCCATTCAACATTTTCGCGAGGGAATATTTCAAGGCTGTGTCCAAAATTATTTACAAACGACTCAAAGTGGCTACTCTTGCAAAAACAGCCTTCCGGCGTCCTTTTGAGGGACATTTAGCTTATTTTAAGCAAGAATAGCATCACCCAACTTATTTATAACAAAATAAAAAATTTGACATTTTTTGGTTATTTTTGCAAAAGGGGTGTGAACCCCGACTTGATTTTGCGGCTATGGCCTTGCAACATTTCCACAAGGAATATTTCAAGGTTATGCATGTAAATTATTAGAAATGATTCAAAGTGGCTATTTTGCAAAAACAGCCTTCCGGCGTCCTTTCGGAACATTCGGCTATTTAAAAAAACGGCATCACTTTGATTTTATTAAAAAAAACACACACACATTTTTTTTTTGATTTTTTAAAAGGGGTGGTTGGACCCGATGTGGGTTGCCTACGTATCTCACCTAATGGTGAGAATCAAACCTGCGTAGTTCGGTCAGATTATTTGACCAATTATTTCAAAAATGTTCCACATATTTTTTTTTCAAATTTTCAAATTTTCCATGTACCTATTTTCTACAAATCATTATTTTCCTCTCTCTCTTTTCCTTTTTCAACAATTTTTCTATCCTCGGGATTTCCGCCGGTCCGCATAACGATCAAGGACAATAAAATGCAACACATAGCATGCTCGGTCTTTTCAATACCGGGTCAACTGTCCTAGACGGACCCAACCCCTGTGTTGAGTCCCCTAAGTCAAATATGATGCAAATAATCGTCCTAGACCTATGTTCAAAATCTTATGGTTTCATGGATTGCTAGACCGTGTACCCGAGCGGACAACTCGAATCGAGGAGGGGGCTACGTACCGGTGACCCGCGGAGTCAATCGGCTTTGTAACTTATCCGGCCTCTGTTTTCTTAATTTAAGGTGACTTTAACAGAAAGGGGAGTCTCAACCAGTAAGCACATCCCGAGGGAGAAGAGAGAAGGGTTTTCGGCACAATTTTATATACAATTCACATAATATCAAAGCGATAAAGCACATAGCATGTTATTCAAATCACATAATGAAGTCAAACAAAAACGCAAACGGCAGTTCTAAGGAGCTCGAGTTCTTAAACCCTGAAATCGAAATTCAGGGTTGGGTCCCCAGCAGAGTCGCCAGAGCTGTCACACCTCCCTTTTTACTACCCCAACACACTTAAATGTATAAATACACTTGTAGGGTATACCCCGACGTTCAATTACCCGAAAACGAATAAAATGGCGTAAGGGAAGGAGTTTTTCCAATTAAAGGACAATCGGTTCGGGATTTTATTAGAGATTAATCAGAGTCGCCACTTGGGAATGACAATGGTGTCCCAAGTCACCGGTTAATCCCGAATCCGAGGAATTTTGACTCTTAAAATGTCCGCGAAGCAGAGGTCCGGATAAGGAACTCTGTTAACCCGGGAGAAGGTGTTAGGCACTCCCGGATTCCGTGGTTTTAGCACGGTCGCTCCACTGTCGTTTTTGACTTTTGTTTGACTGAATTATAGGTTTTAACAACATAATGTGCTTTTACGTTAAATATCGTTTTTTAAGAATTTGCGGTATCGCGAAAACACGCCTCGAGTCATACCGCAACCAGGTACGCCTATGACTTTTGGTGTATTTCAGCTTTACCGAGATTTGGATTTGAGTCGCACCAAGTGCACACTCGTTCATAGGAAGGTATATTATTAAAGTCGTGCCTAAAGATTCTACGTCTTTGTTAATTTTGGAAAAGACCGCGAAATTCTCTAAACGGTCTTCCGAGTCTAAAATTTATTACCAATTATTTGAGGGCCCCGCAAGTGTGTATTTAGTGTGGCGAGGCTCATCTCACTTTTATTAATTAATCCTAAAGCAATCTATAATTTCTACTTGATTAGTTTTTATAAATAAAGAAATCTCATAAATAATTTAGAAATTAAAAATGCAATACTTATCTTATTTATGACAAAAAGAACTTAATGAAACAGATTTTAATCTATGTTTAAACAAAAAAAAAAAATTTCGAAATTGTTTTATTTATTATTTTATTATTATTATTATTTTATTAAATACGAAATTTCACAACTTAATAATAAAAAAAAAACTAATTTAGAATAATATTAAAAACTTGAATATATAAAAAAGAAAAACCAATAAAATCATTTATTCAAAAAAAACTATCAAAATTATAACAATATTAAAGTTTATATGATAAAATTATTTATTCCCCAATTATTTAAAAAAAAAACTAAACTTATTTAAATCAACTATAATTTTATTTAAATTCGTTTTTTTATAAGCTTAAAGAAAATATATTATATGTTATATTTAGATAAATGTTTAATAGAAATAAACATTACTTAAATAAATCTAAAACTAAAAGTGCAAAATCAACAACTAATATATATATATATACAAACTAAACCAATTATCTTACAACTATTTTAAACTCATATTTTTAATTTTTACTATTTTTGGCTTAAACCCTTGATATTAACTATCTACAACTATTTATTCAAAAACCATAATCAACCTTAATTATTTACACCTATATTGGGAGATTTGATGGAATTTGAAGAAACCATTCTTTTATCATTTAAAACTTAAACCGTACCTAAATGCCTAATTTACGCAAAAATAATTACGATTCACATTTTTGTTGAACTTAACTACATATTAACAACTTAGTTTATTAAAGACAATATTTTTTTTTAAAAAAAAAAGTTCTAATTAATTCGATTAACAAAAAGAGTAATTCATTCTTCCTAAACAATTTGAATATTAATAAACGTATTTATAACTATACTATTTAATAACCATTTTTAGAAGTGAATTATTATTGTTACAACAAGGCTTAATTATTTAAAGTTAACACAAAATTTACAAAATATTAATACGGAATTTATTAAAACATAATCTGTAAAAGAAGATAGAAAAACTATTTAAAATTTCAACAAAATCCTCATCTTTTCCATGTATTCATCTTATCATTTAAACATGATTAGGTATGTACCTGATATTGGAAAGAAAAGAACACCGGTGATCAACACAACAAATAACACAGCAATGTCACAGCAACAGCAACCTCAAAATACCCAGTATCCGGATTTAAGCAATAAGAATTAATCACCAGAATTGAACTTCAGAATAAGATTTGTAAAAATGGAAGACTAATTTTTTCAGATTTTTTTTTTTTCGTTTTTGCTTTTGTTTTTCTAATTGCTAACACTCTTTAAGATTTTTTTCAGATTCTTCTCTCTAAAATCTTTTCTCCTTCCTCTCTCCTTTATCTCTTCTTCCTTACTTCTAATATTTTTTCACTCTTAAATCTCTCTCAAAATATTTTCTTTCTCCCCCCTTCTTCTCTATTTTTTCTCTTCTATTTATAGCAAAAATTTCAAAAAAAATCAGATTTTCTAAAAATATTTTATTATTTTTTTTTAGCCCCACAATCCACTATTATATTTTAATAATACCTTAATTTCCACTACAAAATGTTTTATTCCCCACTATACTATTTTATTAATACTTTAGATATCACTACAATATGTTTTGTCTTCCACCATAATTATTTTAATAATTCAAATAATTGTCTAAATTTTAATATTCCAAAATTTACCGAAATAATAAATAATAATAAAAAAAAATTATTTTCGGATTTTTTTTTTTTAAAAAAAAATAATTTTCAAAAAATAATAACAATATTAATAGTAATAATTGACCTTTAAAATTTATATTTTTATCTTATATATAGAGTGAAAATTCTAAATACGGTAAAAATAATTATACATATCCTAAGATATACATACACACACACACACACACACACACACACACACACACACACGCATATATATATATATATATATAGATATATATATATATATATATATATATATATATATATATATATATATAGATTTTATATTTAGGAAGAAACCCAATTTTGAATTTGTTTCTCTATTATTATTTTTTTTTCTATTACTAATTAATAAAACTAAAATGGTAAGATTATATTATAAAAATCAAAATTATCTTAAAATACTAATTAAATCCTAATAATAATTATCACACCAAATTAAATATTAATTAAAATAAAATTGCACAATTTGGACATTAGATGCTAAAAATGCAAAAATACATATTTTTATTTTTTTTAATATTTTTTTGTAAAATAAACTTAATTATTACTAGTTATAAACTTGAATTTTATATAAAAATGCAACATATTTTCATATTTTTTATTTATTTAAACAAATAAATATGCACATATAAAATGCAAACAATTCAAGAAAAATAACACAAAATTCACAAATATTGCAAAAACACAAAACTCTTTTATTTTGAATTTTTGGGAGTAATTCTCATATAGGGCAAAAATCACGTGCTCACAACTTGTGATGAAGGAAAAATGACAGGACAAATCTACCAGAACTCCCGCCTGATTGGGAAGGGTGTGGCTTTCCAATTTTGCAATTTAGCTTCAAGGCCCACATACAGCACCTCGGCGGTGCTTGTTCCTTCTCCCGATTGGACCATATTAACATCATAGAGCATTTTCCTCATGGCCCCGCATACTTCTTCAATTTCCTCTGTTGTGAAGACCTCGTCTTCTTCTTCTTCACTGTACCTTGGTCGGACAAAAGTTTGGTACAGATGTGGCAATGGTTGCAGCAGAACCCATCCTTTCTCCTTTCTCTTGTTTGCCCATTTTTCATCTTTAGGGGTAGGGCGGAAACCTACTCGAAAGAACCTTTCGGTTGTAGGCAAAGTTATTGGCTTCGATATTCCTTGTAAGGACTTTTCCAAACCTTTCCCTGCCTGGAAGCCGTGCTTAATCATCTCTTTTGCCACCATAATTGAGGCATTAGACAAAAAGGGATGGGGGCAAAGGCTCCCCTCCTCATGTTGATCTGCCAACACAATCTCGAAAGCTTGATAGACAATGTGTTCGCTTCCCGCTTCCGCTTCTAAGCAAGGGATGGACGGATCTCAATAAATTGATTGCTCATCTTCCTCATGGACCACGATCTCTTGTCCCTTGTGTTCGAATTTTAACATCTGATGGAGGGTAGAGGGCACAGCTCCGGCCGCATGAATCCATGGTCTCCCCAGAAGAAAGTTGTAAGAAGTGTCCATATCCAAAACTTGGAATGTCACTTCGAAGTCCACCGGGCCGATGGTCATAATTACATCAATCTCTCCGACAATATCTCTTTTCACACCGTCAAAAGCTCGCACACATATGTTGTTAGGCCGAATCCTTTCAGCTCCGATTCCTATGCGGCCTAAAGTGGAAAGCGGGCATATGTCTACCCCCGAACCCCCATCAACCATGACCCTCTTCATATAGTAGCCTTCGCATTTGACAGTCAAATGCAAAGCTTTGTTGTGGGCGGCACCCTCCAAAGGCAAATCAGCTTTGCTGAAAGAAATCTGATTGATCGCGAAGAATCTCTCTGTCATTCGTTCAAGTTGTTCGGATGAAGTCTCAATAGGCACGTATGCCTCATTCCAAGCTTTTAACAAAACCTTCTGATGTTCAGTAGACTTCATTAGAAGGGACAACATCGATACCTACTCTGGGCATTTGCGCAGTTGGTCTATCACCTCATAATCGGGCATTTGCATCTTTTGAAAAAAGACCTCTGCCTCTTCAGCACTTACAGGTTTCTTTGACGGGAAACGCCTTTGTGTGGCGTTATTTACCTCCTATGTGTTCAAGTACTTCTGCCCTAGGATGCTCTCAGATGAATTTCCCGCAACCTCTTTCCCTTTGCGCGTAACAAGTGTTCGTTGGTAGCTCCAGGGTACTGCGGACGGATCTGTCATTGGTTTTTGTTGCACGCGTGCAATAACCACGGGTTCATCCGGTTTTTGGGCCACATAAGTTCCTTTTGGTACATACATTGATGTTTCTCTCTTTAAGTGGAACTTCTTGGGGGCACCTATTGACAATGGTTTTTCCGACCGACCTCGTGGGAGGTAAAGGACTCCGCTCTTCTGAGACGATGCTTTCAATTCAATCGTCTTTTCAGATCTGGTCTCGAGAACTTCAACCTTTTTCCCCATTTTCTCTTGTTTCGGGGAAGTCTCAGGCCGCTTCTCTATGTTGGCAATGGCGATTATCGCTTTCAAAGCTGGGTCAAATTCCTTGTCGTCACAAATCATTCCAATCACTGGCCCATTGTTGTGGGCTGGTAATGGGTTGTTTGTCACATTTGGGATGTCTTCATCTGCGAAGACAATCCTCCCTTGATTGATCAATTCTTGTACTGCCTTCTTCAACGTCCAACAATTGTCGGTACTGTGTCCTTCAACACCCGAATGATATGCACAATATATTCCTCTCTGGTAGGCAGGAGAATCTGGATTCTGCCTGTTCTGCGGAACAGGCTGCAGTAGGTTTTCTTGCCTGAGTTTTGGGAAAAGAGTGGAGTACGGCTCCCCAATCGGTGTAAAGCTCATTTTGGGTTGCTCACGCTATCGGGTGTTATTTGGCCGTGGATTATACTGGTTTGGGTAAGGGGGTTGGTTTCTCTGGAAAGGAGGTGGACTCCTGTTGGCTGGTGGCTGTGGCCGTGCCAGAGGTTGAATGTTCATGACTGCATAAGGTGGAGGCGGAGGAGCATATGCCATGTTGTGAGGTGGATAGTAATGTTGGGGGGGCCTGTCGGAGAATACATGTCTTGAGGTTCGATATCTCCTATCTTCTACTGCCGTCATGGCAGTTTCCTCTTTCTTCTTGCTTCTAGGCATCCCTCCAAACCCGCCTTGAATGGCTTGGGAAGTTGCCCGAATGGCCGCTTGACTCAAAATTCGCCCTGTTTTCAAGCCATTTTCTACCATTTCTTCGATCTTGATTGCTTCGGCGAAAGGTTTTCCCATCGCCGACATCATATTTTTAAAGTAGTCTGGCTCTTGAGCTTGGAGAAAAGTCGTGACCATTTCAATTTCGTCCATAGGGGTTTCACCCTGGATGCTTGCTCTCGCCATTTGATGGCGTATTCTCTGAAGCTTTCCGAGGGCTTCTTCTTTAAGTTCGATAGAGAATTCCTGTCTGGCGCAATATCGATGTTGTATTGGAACCGTTTCACAAAATCTCTGGCCAGATCATCCCAGATGTGCCATCGAGATATGTCTTGATCCATATACCATTCCGATGCTATTCCGACCAAACTTTCTCCGAAGTACGCCATCAACAATTCTTCCCTGCCGCCGGCACCCCGCAATTGATTGCAGTATTTCTTCAAATGAGCAATGGGGTCGCCATGCCCGTCATACTTTTCGAACTTTGGTGTCTTAAAACCTGATGGCAAGTGGACGTGCGGGAACATGCATAGATCGGCATAAGATACACTTTTCTGTCCACTTAGACCTTGCATGTTCTTCAGGCTTTGTTCCAAACTCCTCATTCTTTTTGCCATCTCATCCTGCTCGGGGGCCTTTGGATTTTGTCTTGGTAGAAACTCATATCGAGGTGGCTGAGGATATATATTGGTTGCAATCTGGGTATGGTCCCGTGTAAGCGGTGGTGCTGGGAATGTGAAGGATGCGGAGTCGAAGAAAGGAGCATGTGCGGTGGGATGCGTTGTGACTGGAACTGGCAACTCAACCGACGTTCTTGCGGATGTATCATGTGGTGTCACCCGAGGATGGGAGGTGGAAGGTGATTCAGAGAGGGTTGTAGCATTAGAATACCCGAACAAAGTAGGCGGGTAATTGATGGGGGTATTGGAAATTCCGCTTGATCTGAGAAGAATTTCAGGGAACCCAGGGATCAGACTCGGGGGCTCTTTCCCGTTGTTCCAATCGTCCAACATCTCGAGCATGCGGCAACGCAGAATTCTATTCTCCTCCAAAGATGTCGACTCAGTAGCCGGGATGGTTGTCAATGAGCTTTCCTCTGAAACGGGAATGGTTGCTAAAGGCATTTCCGAAGACATGTCAGCACCCTTTTTTGACCTAGTGAAATAGGGATGAGTACTTTCAGGCTGCCGAACTTTTCCTTTGGACCTTGTGAAGTACGAATGTGGTGCTAGATTACCACAAAATCAACCACTTTTACTAAAACCTGGAGTTTGGCAAACAAACGGTTAGTCTGAAACAACATAACAGATAAGTAATCTCACGTTGGGTGTGATGCACTTATACAGGTGATGATGTTGCTACATGTATTCGTTTGCGATGCGTCATTCCTGTTTGCATTTTCCTTCGCTTTCATCCTTTATCAATCTTCTTTTTCTTTTAACTTCTCACCCCTCCCCTTTTTTATTTATTTATTTTTTTTTTAGTGATGGTCGAATCTTATGTGGATTGCCTACGTATCATGTCCCCGCATGAATCAAACCGGGCGTAGTTCGGAAATAATAGACATAAGATATGAATGAAATGTTCATGAATTTTATTTCAACAAACTTCAAACTTGAAACACTTGCAAAAGACAACAATGGAGAAAAACTTTTAAAAGGATTAACAGACTCTAAAATAACAGACTCTTCTAAGCATGTTCCAATGCCTCGAATCTTCGCGCCCCGGGGGCGTTGTTTGGCCTTGCTGCAGTTCTTGGTGTAAGATCTTTCTGCATACTCCCCAATTCTGCCATGACTTGGTGGACACATTCCATGATTGAAGAGAAAAGGGCAGGCCGAGTTACTTGTTCGCAAGTCAAACACTTCATAGTGATGTAGTGTCCGGTTTCATTGATCCTGGTCCTGATCATGTCTTTTTCTCTGAGCAGCTGCCCTATGTGTCGGTTCTTTGCCCCTAAGACTTGAGTGTTGCCGGAGATATGGTCCCAGAGCCTATCTATTTGTCTTTCCATTCGTGCCATCAAGTCGTGGCAACGGTCTCTATCTGCTTTGGCATCCCAGACTTGCCTGAGAGTTCGTTCTCTAAGAGCGGCATTTGCTTTTCTTAAATCAACGATGATTGCATCATAATCTTTTTCTACTTGTTGTAGACGGAGTGCTTCTTGGTAGGCTGCTCTCTTCCACTTTGTCCGGACTGCAACTAAAGCCGTTTTTGCCTTCTCTAAGTCTTCTTGGTGTTCAAAGGCTTTCCTTTCCAAATCGTTTATCAACATCTCATCACTCCGACTTCTCCTTGACCTTTCTGCGGCCAATTGCATCTCTTGAATCTGAGTTCGGAGTGCTTCTATTTCCTGCTCCCAACCGGCTCTTTCTCAATCAAAATCAGCCTGGTGTATATCTATGGCAGCTTCCAAAATTCCCTTGTCTTCTTTTAAAGTGTTAATTCAAGTTTGGAAATCTTGCGCTGTCTCATGTTTAGCCTCCCTTACTCGGGCTTCTACCTCTTTCTCCCAATCTACGGCATATTTCACTGACCTTTCTGACCTTTGCTCCGGCATTGATTGGTTGTGGAACCATTCAAGATATGCGAGACTCACTTCTCCCCGTTCTCGATCGGCAACCATTTCGTTGATGTCGGAGAGTCGACTACCGAACCATACTTTATGTGCATAAGTTTCCCTCGGGGTCTCCTCCGTCACAAATTCCCATGTAAACGATCGCATATCCTCAATTGGGGGCCTTTTCTGTTCTCTACCCAACTAACGCATGACACGTAGCGGGGCATATGGTTGGAAACCCCTGAAACCCATTAGTATGTAGAATGGGCGATATGTCGACATATGCATGATTTTGGCATAAGGGAACCAATAATAATTCCAAGTAAGTTGATCTGCTCTTAAAGAGTTGAGAAGTTCTTGCCAAGTCCTCAAATCTTCTAGAAGGTTACAACGGGCGGCTCTATTTGTATGACAACGAATATAATTCAGCCAATCCGTGTTGAAGTTTATCACAATTGGGTGATGATAGTGATGTTCTACAAACCACATTTGTAATAAGATATTGCAACCTTCAAAATAATCTTGTCCTTCTTGGCACCGAGTTAAAGCCCGAAAGATGTCTCCTAGTATCATCGGAAGAACAGTGTGTTCCTCGTTACTCTGTAGATATGAGACCACCGCAGCCAAATGGATTCTGATGCGTCCGCCACGTTCGGGAAAAACCATGGTTCCCAAAAAAGCGATCATAAAGGCATAAATCCTTAAGTCTCCCCAAGCGTCATAATTCAACTGGTTGACAAATTCAGTGTTTGAGAATTTCGCGAACCCATTCTTATCACCAAATTTGTCGTAGAGATAACGGAGTGGCACCCAACCGTTCTCTAAACAACCCATGGGAACCCGCCGGAGACATAACTTTTTCAATAATTATTTACACCCATCTGCCTAGGAGCTGCAGGTCTCATCTTGTGCAAATCTCTTCCGAGTCCTGTGAGTCCGCCCAATTCTTCCAAAGTGGGTGTCATTTCGCAATCCCGGAATCTGAACACATTGCTTGTTGAGTCCCAAAAACTCACTAAAGCTCTGATCACATTTTTGTCCGATTTTATCATCATGATGTCCGGAAGAAATTTGAGGTGCTTGTGAACTTGATTTCTTTCCCAAGCCGAGAAACTAGTCCACCATTTACAAAGCCGATCTGGGGTCTTGTCTTGGACCATGAACATGGGTGGCATTTCGTCTCTTGCCCTTTTCTGGCCGATTCGTTGCGAGGAAGTCATGCTGATCCTCGAAAAGATAAAAAAAATGAACTTAAGATTTTTTTTTTTCAAATTTTTTTTTTATTATGTATAAAAAAACGAATCTTGTTAATACGGCCTTTCAGCACTTGAAGAAGATTTGAAGGCTGTATAACAGGATACCAGTGTGATGTCTATATTCCGTTTTGCGAAATTAGTCCTCCAGCGCCCCTTTCGAGGCGTTTGGCTATTTTTGCAAAATTTCCTAACTCTCGACTAAAACCAAAAAATCACAATTCTAATATTTTTATTATTATTATTTTTCTTTTAAAAAAAAATCAGTATTAGTTGAGCCCGATATGGGTTGCCTACGTATCTCATGTTTGGTGAGAATCAAACTTGCGTAGTTCGAAAATAAAAGAACTAAATCATTTTAAGAAAAGAAAACAAACTATTTTTAAACAACATTTCTAAAACAAATTATTTTCAAAGGAACTAAGAAAATTTATTTGGAATTTTTTTTTGCATTTTTTCAAAATTATTTTCAAAGAAACTAAACTATTTTCGTAAGATTAAGAAAATTTATTTGGAATTTTTTTTTTTTTTTTTTTTTTGCATTTTTCTTCAAAATTTATTTTTAAAGAACTAACTATTTTCGTAAAATTAAGAAGATTCTTTGGAATTTTATTTTTTTTTTTGCATTTTTTTGAAATTTATTTTCAAAGAACTTACTATTTTCCGTAAAACGATTTTGGACTCTATACCCTGACGTTTTCCACTTCTTCCTCTCTTTTTAACAAACCGGTCAGCATGTAAGATCGAAACAAGTAAATGCACACAGAAAGATGCAACAAGTTGGTCTTTTGTTTCAAGTACACCTGTCCTAGACATGCCCAACCCCTGTGTTGAGCCTCCTAAGTCAAATATGCACACGATGCAAATAAACGTTCCTATCGGGGATCCGGCATAAGGTTTTGTTATTCTAAGTCATCACCCTGTTGGAAAAAGTGTCTAGACTGGCTTTAACTCGAGCGGACAACTCGAGCCGAAGAGTGTCGGTGCACCGGTAGCATGGCTTTCCGGCTTAATTGACAAAACTCTCCGCCTAAACATGTGTGACTACAAAATCCTTCACCGGGTGCCAAGCACCACGGCTATCTTGAGAAAAATGGGCTATGTCCAACAAATGCCCGGTATTATATTTCAAAAGACTCAGAAGAGAAAAAACGGGTATCGGCACAATTTATATACAGTTCACAAAATATCAAAGCGGTAAAGCAACATTTAGCATATAAAATATAAACATGTAATAAAATCAGATAATAAATAAGCCAAATAAAATAATTATTCAAAGCTCGAATTCTTAAACCCCGAACCGGTAGTCCTGAGTTTTATTCCCCAGCAGAGTCGCCAGAGCTGTCACACCTCCTTTTGGCGCGCCCTTCCCCGGAGGGTAGATGCGCGAGGGAGTTTTTCTAATTTAAGTGACAATGTTCGAAACGGGATTATTTTATTTATTTCATAGTCGCCACTTGGAATAAATTAAGGTGTCCCAAGTCACCGATTTATTTAAGTCC
This sequence comes from Nicotiana noctiflora, assembly GCA_032618575.1. Classification (NCBI taxonomy): domain Eukaryota; kingdom Viridiplantae; phylum Streptophyta; class Magnoliopsida; order Solanales; family Solanaceae; genus Nicotiana; species Nicotiana noctiflora. The sequence continues at coordinate 72,868 of JASVEL010005325.1, forward strand.
CGAATCGAGGAAATTTCGACTTTCCAAATGAAGTATGCGAACCAGAAATTCTAAGTAAGGAATTCTGTTGACCCGGGGGAAGGTGTTAGGCACCCCCGGATCTCGTGGTTCTAGCACGGTCGCCTCAATTATTATAAATGACTAAAAATACCTGATTTTATACATGTTTATGAATTATATGCTCTAATTAAACTTCAAACTGCTCTATTAATTTGAAACCGGACCCAAAGAAAGCAAAAAAAAACTAATTACAACATAGACTCGGACTTTTGACAAATAAAAAATGTATCCGAATTACTTACTTTGAAACTATGCCGATTAAAGAAAACATCGTAAAACTAAACTAAAAAAAAAAGATCAATTTATTTAACAGGATATCTCTTAAAATTATTGCCAGTTAAAGAATCGTACCAAATGATGTGTTATTTCCTAGCTTTTAACTTATGGTCGGGGATTGAATGAAAAGATGTGAACTAATAGGAAAATTGACCAAAATATACGAAATAGAATTAATTCGTCTTGGTTAATTATTTAGCCATGAGGTTGTCTACTTTGGATTTCGCTATCCTCAATATGACATTAATTGACAAAATCGAAATTATATGATTAAAGTGACTAACATTGTTATCTAAAAGCATTGTCTAACTTATCCTTGCTTGCTTAATTATGAATAGACCTCAAAAGAAGAAGAAAAATCCAAAGTAAAAGAAAATTTGAAATGATTCCAACCATCTTATATTAATAGCTAAACTTTAACCGAACCAACATCTTGAACATGCTTAAACTACTTAACTTTAACAAATTACCTATGTAAAATATCGAAGGGAATCCTAATCCGAATTGGCTAGTTTTACCTACACGAGTCCAATCATATACTAGAAATATAGAAACTAATTGAGCATAAATGAAAAATGATATCTATTCTTATCAATGGTCCAAAATAATCCAAGTTTACAAATACAAGCCTAGCAAGTTTTGTTTCAATTCATACATAATGAGAGTAAGAACTAAGTAAACATACAAGATTAATGCACCCTCAATCTTCTAACGACTAAACTGTACGATGTCTATTTTTGGCTAACAGTTCTTAACTTAACAAAAAAAAGAACAAAACCATTTATGCAGTGGCTTCAAACAAAGATCCAAAGTGGTCTTCCATTTCAATCATGGTACAAGAGTAGTCAAGCCCGAGAAATGTGTACCTGGAAATTGCTAGCTAAAAATGAAGAAATGAGAGGTCAGTAACTGCTTGGCAGTGATCAAACAGCAACTCAGCAATCAAACAGAACACCAACAACCAAAGAGCAAGTCAACTCAGAAATTAAGCTCAGACCAGACCAGTTTTTTACTTCAAAATAACCAACAAACCTTTGAAAATATCCACAGACCACTATTTGTCCCAAAGAGCTAGCTTAGTTGAAACCAAAACTATTTGAAGTTGCCATATACCCCTCTGAAATTCCAATGGCTTTCTCGGATTTCAATCTGTTCTGCCCTTTCAATTCAAACTCACTGTGTTTCTTAGAACTATGTCTCTCAAAACTCAAAGAAAGCTTTCCCAAAAATCCCTGCTCTCTATTCTGTTTAAACCCCTGTGGATTTAGTGTTTCTCAGATTCAAAATGTTCTCAATGTGTGTCTGTTTTTCTTTTTTGCTTTCAGTGAGTGTGTGTCTTTTTGTTGTTCTGCCCCTGTTCTCAATTTATAGCCTAGAGATCCAAGGTAACAGCCCTACTTTTTTTAGTTTTAGATCTGTCCAGCCTATGTTGTTTCACATTTTCTTCACTTTTCAGTTGTATAAGTATGGCTTTTTAATTAAAAACTCTCAAAGGCAGAAATTAATGGCATAACCTGCTGTCCAGCAGGTTCTACTAGTCATTCCATGTGCATTGCACTCTTTGAAACTTGGTTGTTAGTTTCATTTCTGAAACTTATCAGAATTACAACTAATTTCTCCTTAAAATCCTATTAGAATTAACAGCTATATCCAAACCAGACTTCCTAATTTAACAACAGAATCAAACGACTAAACAGAACATTTCAATTCAAGCAAAACAAAGAACTGCCCGAGGTTTCACACCACAAATTCTACGAGATTAGACAAACATTCAATTAAACACAACATGTATCATTGATAACAAATTAAACTGATAAAATAGTGATTCTAAAAGTCTCGGCCGAAAAAATGGAACTAAGTATTCGACGACGCTAATCGAAGCGAATACGCATTCAACAACATATGCAATCAAATAAACAATACAGAAAAATAATTGACCAAATAAACAGGTCTTTGAGAAGAAATGACAAACAAGGACGGCCAAAAAAGAATGAGAAGAATTCAAACGAATTAAACTAAACAAATACACAAAACAAACAAATACCTAATTGAAATAAACAGGAAAAAGGAAATTACCTCAAAAGAAATCGAAATCAAAGCAGAAACCGAGCCGTTTTGAGCTTGGACTTGAATTTGGAGTCTAACGGACTTTAATTGAGATGTTTTCAAATGAAAACATCCCAATTAAATTCTATTAGACTTCAATTTCTCTTGAATTCAAACGAAGACCCTAATTTTGAATTTTAGGGTTCATATGGGGCTGCTTTGGGATTTTTGGGTTTCCGGTTGGATTCGAACAAAGACAAAGGTGGTTTGGGTGTGAGCGAGGCTAGGGGAATGTTTGGGATGAGTTTGGGAGTAAATGGGAGCGGCGAAGTTTGACGGTCGTTCTTTGATTCAATATTCGAAACGTTGAGATGTGATTCGAAGGAAACTAAGCTTAAGACTGGAATGAGGAGGTTATGGGGGTGTTGTGGTGGAAAAATGGGAGTGTTTGGCCTACCGGAACCGCCGTGAGGCGATTTCCGGCAGGCGGAGGGCGGCTGTGGGACGGCGGCGTCGGCGGGTCTTTGAGAGAGATGAAGGGGTCTAGGGTTTGAGGGGTTTGGGAATGAAACGTGTTTGGGGTATTGGGGGGGTTTGGTATATTAAAATTGGGTGAATTAATGTAGGCCGTTGGATTAAAAGAATCCGACGGCTTAGATTAAAAAGAGGATGGGTATTGGGTCGACGGGGCGGGTCAGGTGACATGGGTATTGGGTAGGGCGTTTTGGACCATTGGATTCGTTATTATTGACGGCTGAGATTGAAGGGAAAAGGGGGCTGGGCAGACGGTTTATTGGGTTTGGACTGGGTCAATGGGTATTTGTTTGGGCTTTACATTTTAATTTAGCTGGCCCAAATCCGAGTACTATTAATTTCAACTCTTTTCTTTTTCTTCTTTTAATTAAACAAATTTAACAACAATTCTAAAATAAGTTGTAAAACAAAAATTTAAACTATAAAACATTAATTGACCCTTAACAACAAATAACGCACGAGTAAAAAAAAAATCACACAACGGCACATTAAAATGACAAAAAACAAAATAAATGCATATTTTTTGTGATTTTTCATTTTTCATAAAACAAACTTAATTATCTTAATTGCAAACTTGAATTTTATATAAAAAATGCAATATATTTTTGTATTTTATTTATTTAAACAAATAGACATGCACACACAAAAAATGCAAATAATAAGAAAAAATTAACACGAAATCACAAAAATCACGCACAACACAAAACTATTTTATTTTTTTGGATTTTGGGAGTAATTCTCATGTAGGGCAAAAATCACGTGCTCACAGGTGTCACCCTAGAGGGTGAGGTAGGCGGTAGTCAGGCTTGTTTCTCTGCCCTCCCAGGTAGACCAGATGCTGTTTCTTTAGATAGCGTGCTTTCATGTATTGTTTCAGTCTACAACATAGATACCTCTGTATTATTTGATCCTGGTTCCACCTTTTCATATGTGTCATCAAACTTTGCCCATTATTTAGATATACCCTGTGAGTCTCATATTTTACATATTCATGTATCTACTCTAGTGGGCGATACTATCGTTGTAGACCGTGTGTATCGATCGTGTGTGCTGACTATTAGGGGTTTGGAGACCCGAATGGATCTTTTACTATTATGTATGGTGGATTTTGATATCATTTTGGTCATGGATTTGCTATCTCCGTGCCCTGCTATTTTGGATTGTCATGCTGAGACAGTCACATTGGCTATTTTGGGTGTGCCACGGATTGAGTGGCGAGGCTTGATTGATTATGTTCCCAGCAAAATGATCTCATTTTTGAAGGCCCAACGTATAGTTGGGAAGGGATGTCTTTCGTACCTAGCCTTCGTGAGGGATGTTGGAGCTGAGGCTCCCAGTATTGATTCTATCCCAGTTGTGAGGGACTATCTAGATGTGATTCTTGCAGACCTGTCGGGCATGTCATCGAACAGGGATATTGATTTTGGTATTGATCTGGTGATGGGCACTCAGCCCATTTCTATTTCGTCGTATCGTATGGCACCAAAGGAGTTGAGAGAGTTAAAGGAGCAACTTTAGGAACTCCTTGATAAGGGGTTCATCCGACCTAATGTGTCACCTTGGGGTGTGCCAGTTCTGTTTGTAAAGAAGAAGGATGGCATAATGAGAATGTGCATTGATTTTAGGCAATTGAACAAGATAACAATTAAGAACAAGTATCCTTTACCTTGCATTGATGATTTGTTTTACTAGCTTCAGGGAGCGAGAGTGCTCCAAGATTAATCTCAGTCTGGGCTATCACCACTTGAAGATCGGGGACTCGGATATTCTTAAGACGACTTTCAGGACTTGATATGGTCATTGTGAGTTCTTGGTGATGCATTTTGCGTTGACCAATGCCCCAGCAGTGTTCATGCAGAGCAGCGTGTTTCGACCTTATCTCGATTCATTTGTCATAGTCTTCATGATGATATTCTGGTGTATTCGCTTAGTCAGAAGGAGCACACAGAGCATTTGAGGGTTGTGCTGCAGATATTGAGGGAGGAGAAGTTTTATGCAAAATTCCCAAGTGTGAGTTTTGGCTCAGTTCAGTGCCTTTCTTGGGACACGTGGTGTCCAATGAGGGTATTTACGTTGATCTAAAGAAGATAGATGCGGTTTAGAGTTGGCCCAGACCGTCCTCAACCACAAATATTCACAACTTTCTTGTCTTAGCAGGCTATTACCGCTGATTTTTTTAGGGATTAACATCTATCGCATCGCCCTTGAGCAAGTTGACTCAGAAGGGTGCTTCTTTTGTACGGTCGGACAAGTGTGAGGAGAGCTTTTAGAAGCTCAAGACAGCTTTGGCCATAACTCCAGTGTTGGTTTTGCTATCAGGTTCAGGTTCATATACTTATTATGATGCTTCGACAGTTGGGATTGGTTGTGTATTGATTGAGGAGGGTAGAGTTATTGCTTATACTTCTCGTCAATTGAAACCCCACGAGAAGAACTACCCCATTCATGATTTGGAGTTGACTTCCATAGTTCACACATAGAAGATTTGGAGGCATTGCTTGTATGGCGTGTCTTGTGAGGTATTCACTGATCATCGCAGTCTTCAGCATTTATTCAAGCAAAATGATATTAATTTGAAGCAGCGAAGATGGTTGGAGTTGCTTAAGGATTATGATATCACTATATTGTACCATCCAGAAAAGGCCAATGTGGTGGCCGATGCTTTGAGCCGAAAGGCAGTGAGTATGGGAAGTTTGGTATATATTCCAATTGGGGAGAGACCTCTTGAAGTGTGTGTTCAGATCTTGGCCAATCGGTTTGTGAGGTTAGATATTTTGTAGCCCAGTCAGGTATTGGCTTGTGTGGTTTCTCGGTCTTCCTTATATGATCGCATTAGAGAGCGCTAATGTGATGATCTGCATTTGCTTGTCCTTAAGGACAGAGTTTAGCATGATGATGCCAGAGATGTGACCATTGGTGATGATGGAGTGTTGAGGATGCAGGGCTGGATTTGTGTGCCCAACGTGGATGGGCTTCGGGGGTTGATTTTGAAAGAGGCCCATAGTTTGCGATATTCCATTCATCCGGCTGCTGCAAAGATGTATCGGGATTTGACACAACACTATTGGTGGTAGAGAATGAAGAAAGACATTATGGGATTTGTGGCTCGGTGTCTTAATTGTCAGCGGGTGAAATACGAGCATTAGAGGTCAGGTGACTTACTTCAGCAGATGGAATTCAGAGTGGAAATGGGAGAGGATCAATATGGACTTTGTTGTTGGACTTCCATGGACTTTGAACAAGTTCGATGCTATTTGGGTGTTTGTGGATCAGCTGACCAAGTACACGCACTTCAATCCTGTGTGTACTACCTATTCTTTAGAGCGGTTGGCATGGATCTATATCGGGGATATTGTTCGTTTGCATGGTTTACCAATTTCCATCATTTCAGATAGAGGTACTTAGTTTACTTCATAGTTTTGGAGGGCCGTGCAGAGAGAGTTGGGTACTCATGTGGAGTTGAGCATAACGTTTCATACACAAATGGATGGGCAATCCAAGCGCACTATTAAGATATTGGAGGACATGTTGCGTGCTTGCGTCATTGATTTTGGAGGATCATGGGATGAGTTTCTACCGCTTGCAGAGTTTGCTTATAACAACATCTAATAGTCGAGTATTTAGATGGCTCCATATGAGGCTTAGTATGGGAGACGGTGTAGATCTCTGATTCGTTGTTCGAGCTCGATAAGGCTATGTTATTGGGGACTGATTTTGTGCAAGATGCCTTGGAGAAGGTGAAGGTGATTCCGGAGAGGCTTCATACAGCACAGTCGAGGTAAAAGAGTTATGCTGATAGGAAGGTACGAGTTGTGTCCTACATGGTTAGCTAGAAGGTTCTGTTGAAGGTTTCACCCATGAAGGGTATTATGAGATTTGGGAAGAAAGGGATTGAGTCCTCAGTTTATTGGGCCTTTTGAGGTGCTTCGGAGGATTGGGGGTGGCTTATAAGCTTTCTTTTCCACCCATCCTGTCGAGTGTGCATCCGGTATTTCATGTTTCTATGCTCCGGAAGTATATTAGAGATCCGTCTCATGTTCTGGATTTCAATATGGTTTAGTTGGATGACGATTTGACCTATGATGTACAATAGCTATTTTGGGTCGTCAGGTTCGGAAGTTGAGGTCAAATGATACAGCTTCAGTGAAAGTAAAATGGAGAGATCGGACCGTGGAGGAAGCTACTGTTGATATCCAATTTTTTCCTATGTATTTTTGTATACAATATACTTTCAAAAATACCATGTACATGCATATATAAGCATGCCAAGTGTTTTGGTATTTTACCTAATTTTTAAAGATTTTCAAAATCAATTTCTTATCTATTTTAGCAATATAAAATCTAGTAATTATTTGAAAAATTATCATTTTGGTAAATTACCTATTTTATTCTCATATTTACACCAAAATATAGCTAAGGTGATTTTTGTATATTTTTACAAATTTATTTGGTATTTAAAAGACCAAATTGCATATAATTGCAATTGTAGCCTACTTTAATATTAATAGCATTTTATAATTGTTAAATAGGGTCCAGTATTTTTAAATTAAATTTTATGTACTATTAATTGTTTCAGTACTTTTAATTTTCTTTTAAAATCATCTTCGCTATTTTTATAAAATAAAAAGGGGAAATTGCCTATTTAATATTTAGCCCCATTTTTATTTGAATAACATCCCCAGTACATTTCGATTCTAGCCCTTAATTTGACTCAATTAAATCATCCCAATTCTACTCAATTAAATTATCCCAATTCTATTTGGATCCAACCCATGACTCAATTCCAAATGACCCGCCCGATACCTACTATTGATCCATGCCAATGATCATTTTGATCAACGGCCATAAACTATCCTTACCTTTTTTAACTCCAAACAACTACCCTAATCCCTCATTTCCCATCTCTCAACCGCCTTTGAAACATCTCGTCTCTCAAACTCTTCGAAACCCTAGCCTCCTTCTACCCCTCTTCAACTACCACTCCACCGAAATCTATGGCTTCTCAGGACGTGGATGGTTAGTACTCACTCCCCTCCATCAGTAAACCATGGTTGTTCGAAGGTTCGAGACCTGACCTCGATGGTTCTCCTTGAGATCCCTCTCAGATCTGTAGATCTATGGCTTCTCCGGCCACTACCCTGATATATTTAAGCATTATGAGCCTTTTTTACTCAGGATCTGACTTTCCTCAAGACCTTTCTCATTTTTAGGGTTTTCTCTGAAACCCTAAGTTGTCCGAGGTTCTTTACTTGCTTATTTTTTCTTAGATATGGAAAATATATGTGTTCTATTGAACTTGTTAAAGGTTTTCCCCAAATTCTCTTTTTAAAATCGTTTAATTTCGATTTAGGGTTTTTGAAAGGATTTGCAAAGGCATCTTTCTGATCTTTTTGTTCTTTCTTTATGTGTGTTTGTCTGTGTTATGCTTGTATGACTTCTCTCCCTATGCATGTACGGTTCTTCTACTTTCTTTTTCTACTATACATGTTACTCATGTACTCACATGTTAATCCATATTATGTTTTCCTTATTCCTCTACTATATGTGTTTACTGTGAGTTCTTTGATGTTATTTGCTTTGATGGACTATGTTCGTGTTCTTACTAAGCATGATTCATCTATTTTTGCCCAAGTTTGTATCACTTTTTCTTCTGAACTTGTTTAAGTTGTGAGTTATTCTCAAAAAGTGTTCTCCATGCACTTAACTGTTTGTCGCGTCTGTTTATTTCTTATAAGTCTTTGGAAAAGACTTCTGAACCTCTATCGAGTGGCTTGCCTTCTCATCTCTATTGTCTCATTCATCTTGAAACCCGATTTAGGGTTTCCTTTGGCGATTTTGATTTTTTTGTTTGAATTAGGGTTCCACTTTGGGACCCTAGACTCTCAGACTCATTGTGAGTCTACAGATTGGACTTGTAACCTTTTTGCTTATGATTTTGAACCTCTCTTTGACTAAACTCTCTTCTAAATAGCGTGACAGTTCTTTCCTGATACACATATTTGTGTGCTTTATATATATAAGAACTCTTCTTTCAAAAATATTCTAAAGTCCTTTAATGGGGTTAATTGATTGTTACTGATTGCCTTTAAATTAAACCTTTCTTTACCTATTTCTTGACTTGGTTTATTCGAGTAAAAGTCTGTAAGTTTGATTTCCCAGGTTGTTTGATTGATTTCCTTTCCTTATCTTTCACAAACCGTGTACCATTGGACTTTTGCCTTAAATAACTCCTGTGTATTTACCCTTTCTTGTATTACTTTGGGGAAAGTTTTAATCAAATCCTTTCCTTAAATATCTTCCACCTGTTTGAAATCAAATCACTTAACTGAAGGGAAATTTTATATGTGATTGATTGCAGATTATTTTCTTACCTTTTTTACTTGCTTCTCTGCACTATAAAATGGTCTACCCTTCTGCTCTTTCAAAATACACTTCGAGTTCAATACCTCGATTCCGGCCCCAGGGGAGTTTATTCGACCCATTCCCCAGTCTCCCGCACTGCTCAAGTAAGTGTGCGACTCCGTGAACTTTTTACTTACACACTTACAATACTGCTTTGAGTTTAATAGCCTCTCAACACTCAACTTTTCTGAGATTTTTTGGAACTGTTTGCTTACAAATTGGCTTTTCAAAACTACTATTTTTACCTGTTTTCCCTGAAACTGGTATGTCTGATATAATTTTTCTGCCTCACCCCTACGTGTTTACTTTATAGTTTCAGTATTCTTGTTTACTTTGTTGTTCATGTTCTCTGAACTTGGGCATTTGAGGGCTGGCCCTTCCACACTGAACTAGAATCTCATTATGCAATGTATTTGTGGTGTATGCACTGAACGGAGCCCTTTGAGGTTCTTAAGGAACTTTGACACCTCCTAAATAAGAGAAAGGTCTTGGAAAAGTAATCCTGGAAGTTGGTTTATCTCATATTGTTAGACCTTGAGACTAAATTAGGCTGTTTGGTTGTAGTTTGAATTTCTAATGTAATTTTTATCTTTCCTAATTCATTCGGGTTTGTAATAATTTGTAATAATTATGGGGTTCTAGTGAAAATGGAGGGTCATTTATGTATGCATATGGGTAGACAGCATGCTTATAGGGATTACTATTTAAAAATTCTTCATTTATGCATAATATATAGAACTCCTGCCTATAAGTTTTTGCATTAGAAATCACGTAGTATATGTTTATGCGCTTACGCATACAGAACTCCTGCCTAAAGTTTCTGCATATAGAAATCACGTATAAGTTTTTGCACTTACGCATTTAGAAATCATGCCTATAAGTTATGCATTACACATAGAAATCCTACCTATAGGATTGTTTTATTACTGCATTAGAAACCATGCCTATAACTTTCTGCATATAGAAATCATGATTATAGTTTAGTTTCTGCACCTTTGCATATACGTCTGTCATTAGGAAAATAATCATAGGTTTAACAATAATCAACTTCATTCTATAGGACTCTTGCACTTACATAATCATCTTAAAACCAACAACACTTAGAATTCATGCCTATAGGAGGTAATCGGTTGAATCAGCTTTGTCTATTTCATCTATGAGTTTGAAATCAGTAGCAAGGTCGTTTAAAATTTGCAGAATTTTTGTTTATAAAACCAGTAACCTTTTTTTTTAAAATTAGTACGCCTTCTTCATTGTTAGATATCATGCTTATAGGCCTCATCTGGGCAAACCAGTAGGTAATTGATCAACTTTGTCAGTCTCTGATAAACTACGACTAGACAAGGCCTAATTAGGACTTCTCGTATGAGAAATATGTGATAAAGAAGCATGTCCTAACGCTTTAAATTTAATTCAGACTATAACCAGTATTTAAAGTCATGCTAGATAATTTGCTTCTTTGAGTGAGGAGTCCAGTTTGAGCCTTAATCTGATATGTGTTTCCCCCTAATTGCATTATGTGTTTTGTTTGTCGCCTTAGACTTTTAATCTTTTAAACTCAAAAAAAGCCTCCAACTCCCTCCTCTTTTTAGGATTAGTAGTCCCTTATTCCTCCGAGACTGATAGGATCCGGACGGGTAATAACATGCAATAAGTAACGATACTATTTCATATTTTAACACCTTAACGGGTGGGAAAGGTAGATATGGACATGATGACGTGTGCGCTAATACCACGTGCAACCCCTTTTCTGAGGAGTAATTGCCGGGTATTACATTGACGTGATCCATATTGATTATAAACCTAGGACTTCCTTCCCCTTTACTTGTTTTCATTTATTGTTTAAATCTTCTCTTAATATTTCTGCCCTCTTTACTTCTCCTCAAACTTCAATTTACTTCCCTCTATTTGAACCCTTATGTGTTTACTTGTTAAGTGAAGTCAAAATTATAACATGGTCGGGAACTACACTAGTGGATCTTGGGGGGTGCCTAACACCTCCCCCCCGAGATAATTTTTAGCCCTTACCCAAAATCTGGTTCTTTAACTCAAACCATTCTTAGTGTGCTAATGCACTTTAATCATTAGGTGGCGACTCTTCAATTCAAAACCCAATTCCTAAAAGGGAACGAGTTGTCCTCCCAAATTTCATAAACCCGATTTCGTCTTAGAAAAAAATGATGTGATAGCTACCTTGGAGACCGAGCGAGAGATGCGGAGCAGATATCCTTACATGTTTGAGGTTTCAGGTATGTTTCTTGACTCGTTCGAGGACGAAGGTTTGTTTAAGTTTGGGAGGATGTGATAACCCGGCCAGTCGTCTCATGAGTTACCCTATGTTTCCCCTATTTCTGATTATTTATGCTTCGTTATCCATATTTTTTGGTATCAGGTTGGTTAGATCGAGTCTGGAATGAGTTTGATGAAGTTTGAGACACTTAGTCTCTTTTAAGAAGGCTTAAGTTAGAAAAAGTCAACCAGATGTTGGCTTATGTGTAAAGGGATTGGATGTGAGTTTCGATGGTTTAGTTAGATTTGGAAGGTGATTTATGACTTAGGAGCGTGATAAAAATGGGCATTACAGGTTCAGAGTAGAATTAGGCTTGAATTGGCGAAGTTAATATTTTGGCGATTTCCGGTTGATAGGAGAGATTTTGATATAGGGGTTGTAATGGAATTTTGAGAGTTGCAGTAGCTTTGTTGTGTCATTTGGAATATGTGTGTAAAATTTCAGGTCATTCAGACGTGATTTGGTTGAGTTTTTGATCAAAAGCGTATTTCGAAAGATTTTAGAAACTTGGGCTTGAATCTGATGTGGTTTTGGGTAGTTTAATATTGTTTGAGGTGTTTTGATGATTGGAACAAGTTTTAATAAGGTTTTAGGATGTGTTGGTACCTTTTATTGAGGTCCGGGGAGCCTCGAATGAGTTTTGGGTGGTCAATTGGACCATTTTGGAGTTTAGAAAATTGCAAAAAACTGTTCAGCTGTTACAACGATTTTTCCCTTTGCGTTCGCGAAGAGGCAGCTGAGGAAGGCAGGGATTAAGCCTTCGCATTTGCGAGACGGGCTTCGCATTCGTGCAGGTTTAGGAATTGCTGCATCGCATTCCCGAGAAGGCCTTCGCGATCGCATAGAGGAATTTAGGTCAGATGGGCTCGAGGTTAGGTGTTCATCGCGTTCGTGAAGGGTAAGGTTGAGGAAACATCGCATTCGCAGGGGCTTGGTCACGATCGCATAGAAGGAAAGTTGGTCAAAGAAGAATTGTGCTTCGCGAACGCGAGGGTTTGACCTTGTTCGCGTAGAAGAAAATTAAGGCCTGAGCAGAATATTTTTAACTCGTCTTGTCCGCGATTTTGGGGCTTATTTCACCCATAGTTGCTCGTTTTTTGAGATTTTTGAAGGAGATTGAAGAAGGATTCAAAAGGAATCATTGGGAGGTAAGATTATTGGACTAAAAACTCGATTATTATGTGAATTACACCTAGAAAATCATGAAAACTAAGCCTAAAATTGAAGAACTAGGGCTTAATTAAACTTTTGATTTGGGATTTGAAGGACCATTTGGAGTCGGATTTGAGAACATTTGATATGTATGAACTCGTGGGGAATTAAGGAATCTATTGATGTGAAAATTTCCAAATTTCGAGACATGGGCCCGGGGTCGGGTTTGGCCAATTTTGGGTTTTTTTGGTATTTTTCGATTTTTTTCGCTTGGGCTCTGTTCCCTTAGCATATTCTGATGCCGTGACTCTGATTTTGAATAGATTCGACACGTGTGGAGGCTGATTCAAGGGGCAAAAGCATCGCATAGTAGTATTTTCACCGGTTTGAGGTAAGTAACCATTGTAAATCTGGAACTGATGGTACAAAATCCCGGTATTTGACTTGATTTGACAAAAATAGTGACGCACATTCTTGGTGACGAGCATGTAAGCGTGCATCGATAGAGATTGTGACTCGGTCTGTACCGTAGAAAATATTAAGCCGCGTATTTTATTTGGAAATATACTAGTATTCCATATTTCAGATTCTTATACTGTATTATGGAATGTATGCCATGTTTGGGGCCTTGTGCTGATCTAGACACCTTTAGGGGCATTGTGAATGTTTTTCCTCACTTTATTTGCTAGAAGCATATCCTCACTCATATTTTACCTGCTCAAGTGTTTAAAATTAATTTTACTACTCTACTCCTAATTGAGAGAACTATTTCGGCTGAGTTTCCTAATTTCCATTGTTATGCCTGAGAGGCTGTAAGGTTAAAGAATGAGAGAGGTTGAGAACCCAATTGTGAGAATATTTATATATATATATGAGTTATGGATCAGGCTGCATACCGCAGCGATACTTATATGGATCGGGTTGCACGGCGCAACGATATATATTGGATCGGCCTGCACGCCGCAGCGATATGACGTGTGGGATGTAGGATCCTCTCCGTAGTCTGCACACCCCCAGTGAGCGTGGTCGACTATAAATATATGGATCGGGCTGCACGCCGCAACGGTTACTATGATTTCTAATATTATGAGATTACAAATGAGCTGGGTGCTGAAAGTGAGTACTGTGTGACGAGAGTTGAGTCACGAGGGACTGAGAGGCTGTCCGAGGACCATATTCTGAATGATTCATTGCCCGATGGGCCCTGTTATGATGTTTTCATGTTTCACTCTTCTTTTAAATAAGCCTTTGTTGAATATATTGCTAAGTACTTGATTTCAATGTTTAAACTGGAAATGGTGATTTTTATGACGTAACTGATTTTCAAAGTTATATGTTTGAACTGCTCGTCACTACTTTCGGTCCATTATTTACTTTAGTTACTTAATGAGTTAGCGTACTCATGTTACTTCCTGCACCTTATGTGCAGATCCAAGTGCCCGCCGAGTGAGCATCTTCAGTTGATTCAGTTTCTGTCGGGGATTTCAAGATAGCTGCATGGCGTTCACATCCCTATTTCCTCTCTTCTATCATGTTATTTTCGTATTTTTCTAGACTATTGATATAGTAGGTATTCAGACTTATACTAGAGGCTCTAGACTCATGACACCGAATTGTGGGCTCTGTAGTTTTCTGGATTTATGACTTCCGCATATTTTCTGTTCCTTTTAAACGTTTATTATGATATTGGTATTTAAAACATGCGTTGGAATTGGTTCTTACTAAAGGAAATGGGTTGTGGTTAGTTGACTAGTTGGCTTGCCTAGTATGTGATAGGCATCATCACGACTGGCATTTGGGGTCGTGACAGAATAGTAGAATATGTACGAAAGTTGGGAATTTGTATTAATTTTTTGGTCACTTGTAGCTATTATAATCCCAAGACCCAAAAAAAAACTTAATACTTTGTTAGGTTAAATTTAGTATATAAAATATAGTTTTCATATATAAATTTATTCAGTACTATTCGGTATATTTTGGTTTATTTTTATACATTTAAAAACCTACTCTATTATACGGTACAGTTATAAGTTTATATAAAAACCTACGATTTTACTAAATAAACATAATAATTCGTTCGGTACGATTTTATTCGACCGATTTAATTAGTTTTTAAAAAATCATTGACATCCCTAGTTTTAATGATGCTGGTGCTGAAAGTTTGAACTCGGTACTGTATTTTCTAGTCGATTTACTGTGGTTGAAATGGAGAAATGTTGTTGAAATGAGTTACATGCTTATTCAAATTGTATTTTGACATATTTTGAAGCTAAAAATTTTGTACAATTTGGGCTTGTATTATTTAGAGCTTGCTTGACCAAGCTACCAAAAATTATTTATTTTGAAAAGTACTTTTATTCAAAGTACTTTAAAATGTAATTTTAAAAATTAACAGTTTGTGCTTGGCCAATTTATTAGAGAAATATTTTTTGCAAATAAGCAAATGTATTTGGCTAATCTTTTTAAAAGCTACTTTTGAGTGCTAAATTACTATAAAGGATAATGAAGGTGTTTTACAATTAGCATTTTTTAAAAAGAAAAGTTTTAAATTTTATTATAAAATAATTTAAGTAATTTTTTATTTCTATGTAATTAGAATATACAATATAAAGTAATATGTATTACAGATTTTAAATCAGTATAAAATATAAGTATAGAAAAGCAATAATATTAGTAGGAACATATATGCTTACAAGTTACCTGAACGAAAAACACTATTAATTCATGAAAAAATAACAAACTAGTTAGTATTGCATTATGTCAAGTATATTATATGCATGCATCCAAAAAAACTTACAAATGAGTTACAAATTGGAGATCATATAATATTGTTGTACTATTGTAGGCATATAAATTTCGTTGGAATAAAATTTATAAATAATTTGGACTATATTTTAAATTCAAGATATATTGGTCTAAATAAGTATTATGGGCTAATATATAAATAAATTAATTATATAAGTCTAATATATATGGATTAAATAAATAAGTCTTAGAGCCCATTTGGCTTAACTGATTTAGAGTAGCTGATAAGCATTAGGTGCTGAAAAACACTTTATGTGCTGAAGCTGATTTAAAAAATAAAAAGTTACGTGTTTCGATAAAAGTGCTGAAATTAATAATATGGAGCTGAAGAATTGGGTATACGAAGAATTTTGTTTTAAAAAAGTACTTTATGGATAGAATAGTAAATATTTTGGTCAAACCTAAAGTGCTTATACGCTAAAATTTGATAAGTTGGGGATACCAACTTATGACTTTTGGCTTATTTTTGGCTTATAGGCACTTTTAATTTTACCAAACACGTAGATAAGCCAAAAAGTGTTTATAAGGCAATTTGACCAACTTATAAGCTTAGCCAAATACCCTCCTAATCCATTGGGCTAGCCCATTTAATTAGGCTAAAGTTATGAGCCCGCTTAATCACTTTATTAAGCCCAAGATGTATCAATTTGGTATCACGTATCAAATGACATGGCGCGGAAAGTCAAGCGGAAGAGCCAATAGGACCATGCCACGTGTCAAAATGACAAGGCATGTCCAGTCACACTGAAAAGCCAATGAAATCACGCCACGTGTGCAAGTGACATATTGTGGCCAATCAAATGCGGCCATGTCGCACTTCAATTTGATTGGTCGGAAGGAGTTTGTTCTTATCATGGCTCATCATCTTATCATGACTCATCCCTTCCACAACTATAAATAAGGGTCTTCATAACTCAAAAAGGGACTGGAAGTTATAACAAGAAGCAAGAAAGAGCTCGTGGATCAAACACTGCAAATTCCTCCGCAAGTTTCAAGCTTCAAGTTCAAGAAATCAAGTTCAAACTCAAGAACGAAAAACAAATCAAGTTCATGCTCAAGAACGAAGAACGAATGAAGGTCAAGTTCAAGCAATCAAACTCAAGCTCGAAAACAAGATCATCGTTCGTGGCAACAAATATAGATTCGAGATCAAGCTCAAAGGCCCTTGAACTTATTTGCTACTGAGAAGAAGAATCAGAGGATTCATAGAGATTGTAACATTCAGATATTCAAATTAAAATACTACGATCGTTGCAATATTTTCGATCTTAATTTTATTTTCTTGACGAAAATTTATTGTTTACAAATATAAAAAAAAAATACTTTACTGTGACGACCCAAAGAGTCATCACTTATTTTATTAATCATTTCGAGCTTCTGAGGTCTTGAAAACCTCATTTATAGTTGCCTCGATTTGCGTGCACAGTTCGGGCACGAAGCTGGAAAAATTTTTATGTTGAAATATGTGAAATATGTGAAAAATTTGAGGAAT
Source organism: Nicotiana noctiflora (assembly GCA_032618575.1). Classification (NCBI taxonomy): domain Eukaryota; kingdom Viridiplantae; phylum Streptophyta; class Magnoliopsida; order Solanales; family Solanaceae; genus Nicotiana; species Nicotiana noctiflora. The sequence continues at coordinate 89,925 of JASVEL010005325.1, forward strand.
TTTGATATTTATATTGATATGGTTGGCTTTGATCAATATTTTTGGTAAACGGATCCGGACCCGAGATTGGATGGTCCCGAAAGGTCCGTAGGAAAATATGGGACTTGGACATGCGTCCGTAATCGAATTCTGAGGCCTAAAGCCCAAGTTATGAATTTTTCTGTGAAATTATTTTTGATGTAATTGTTAAAGGAAATGAATTAATTGACCTTGGTATCGGGCTCGTATTTTGGTTCCGACGCCCGGTACAAGTCTTAAATATTATATATGTGATTTCTGTAAAGTTGGGTGACATTCGGATGTCGTTTGAGACGTTTTGGACCTTGAGTTCCAAGTTTGAAAGTTTTAAAAACCAAAAGTATGAAAATCATGAATTTGAGGCTTGATTTGATGAAAACGATGTGTTATTGGCGATGTGATCGCACGAACAAGTTCGTAATGTGTTTTTGAAGTTGTGTACATGTTTGGTTTGGAGCCCCGGGGGCTCGGGTAAAGATTTGATAGGCCGTAGGATCAATTTCTGAATTTATGCACTGCTGGTTTTTCACCCAGCTGTTGGCTTCGCATTTGCGAAGAATTTGTCGCAAATGCGAAGAAGGAAGTTCAAGGCTGGGTTCGCAAATGTGAACCCATTATCGCAAATGCGATGCCTGCCAGAACCAACCAAGTTCGCAAATGCGAACAAAGTGTCGCAAATGCGACACTGGCACACCTGGACCATAGTTCGCAATTGCGAACTTAACCTCGCAAATGCGAGGCCTTCAGTAATTGCCTGTCTTCACAATTGCGAAGAATGTGTCGCAATTGCGACAAAGCCTAGAAGCCTGCTGGTTCGCAAATGCGAACCTTATTTCGCAAATGCGAAATCCTCAGTAACTGCCTAGACTTCGCAAATGAGAACAAATGTTCGCAAATGCGAACTTCCCATCCTTAGCTTATTTTTCAAACTCCAGAAATTGGTCGGGGTTCGCAAATGCGAACACAGAGACCTGTAAAACACGATTTTCAGTTCATTTCTTCACATTTCACAACCCAAAAACAACCATTTGCGACTCTTCACGGATTCCTTCTTCTTCAAAACAATTGTAAGTCACTTTTTACTTAATTCTTTCAATTCCTAACATCATTAAACATGTTTTTCAATAGAAATCAAAGGTTTTCATGGTAGAATTTCTTGTTTTTGTTAGAATATAGGGTTTTTCATAAATTGGGAAATTGGACCCCGAATTGAGGTCCGATTTTGAAACAAATCATATACATGAACTCGTGGGGGATGGGTAACCGGATTTTGGTCCGAACCCCGAGTTCCGACCATGTGGGCCCGGGGTCGAAATTCACTATTCCGGGCAGAATGTTGTAAAAGTTGTAATTGGCCTTAGGAATTAGTTTGTTGAGTAGTATTGATGATATTAAATCAATTGTGTATAGATACGATTGGATTGGAGCCAAATTTGAAAGAAAAAGACATTGCCACGGATTGAATTGTTCATAAACATTCGAGGTAAGTGTTTGTTCTATCGTAGCTTGAGGGAATAAGATTATGTGCTATGTGTTATGTGATCGAGTGCGGTGTATGGGCTGTGGTAACGAGCATCCATACACTGGCGTCTAGTATGACCGTGAGTCGTTGATAATGCTTATTGTGAGACATATTTGCAGATGAATTGTTGAACCTTTGCCAGGTTGTAGAATTGTTATTGTTCTCCCTTGTCGGGATTGGTTGTGAAGATGATTATTGATTGCCCTTGTTGGTACGGTTTATGAATTACTGTTTCTTTCTTTGCCCTTAACTGTGATTGTTATTTGGGTGAGGAAGAGTGATAATGCACGAAGGGTGATGTCGTGCCTTGATTTATTATTTATGCACGAAGGTTAATGACGTGCCATGTTTTATTATTTATGCACGAAGGTTAATGCCGTGCCATGTTTTATTGATTATGCACGAAGGATCATGCCGTGCCCTGTTATTGAACCATGTACGAAGGATCATGCCGTACTATGGATGTGAGGATGAGAGTAAAAGCACGAAGGGTGATGCCGTGTACTTTATTTGCTTATTTGGTGAGGATGAGAGTAAAAGCACGAAGGGTGATGCCGTGCAACCGCTTGCTATTCCTTGACTTGATATTACTTGTGTTTCCATTATACTTTGTTTTCTTTGTGAACTTATTAACTGCTGTTAATTGTTGAGTTCTTTGAGACACTCCTTATTGAGTTATTACTTGGTTATTTCTCGTTATTTTGTGGTATACATATATATTGAACTGCACAGGTTTATGTGGGTGTCTGGTCCTAGCATTATCACTACTTCGCCGGGATAGGCCAGGCACTTACCAAGACATGGGGTCGGTTGTGCTGATACTACACTTCTGTGCGTTTTTGGACAGGTCCAGGTTACGATCAGGAGCAGCAGCAGTAAATCGATTGCGTGGGAGTTGATCACATTTGAGACCGAGGTAGCTTGCAGACGTCCGCAGGCCCGACGTCTCTCTCTTTATTTATGTTACTAGATGTAGTCTCTTTGTTCCGAGACAAACAGAATTATGTTAAATTTCTTTCAAAATTTTATGTGTAGTATTTAGTAGTAGTTCGTGAGTTGGTGACTCCACGTCTTGGGTAGAGGATTTCAGTATGATTTTTTTTTTCTTGTAACTAGTTATTTCTAATTCGATAAAGTATTCCGCACTTATTTAATTAAAGTTATTGTTTGTTGATAAATAAATTATGAAATTGTATTAAAAACAGGATAGTATGAATACAGTGGCTTGCCTAGCTACCACGAGTAGGCGCCATCATGATCCCGATGTTGGAGGAAAATCCGGGTCGTGACAAGTTGGTATCAGAGCTCTAGGTTACATAGGTCTCACCACTCACGAACAAGCTTAGTAGAGTTTGAGAGGCAGATACGGAGACGTCTGTACTTGTCCTCCAGAGTCTATTGAGTTAGGAAAGAGTCTCTCATTTGTTCTTTCTTGTCGTGCGACTTGTTCCTCAATTACCGATTGAATTTCTATTCTGTCCTTTCGCAGATGGTGAGGATACGCGCTTCTTCGTCCGCTGACCAGCAGCCCAAGCCCCAGGCAACTCCCGTGAGAGGCAGGGGCCAAGGCCGTATCAGAGGCCGTGGTAGGGATAGAGCTCAGCCCCAGGCAACTACTCCAGAGGTGGAGCCTCATATTGAGATTGACGAGGAGGTTCCAGTCCCAGCAGCTTCAGTGGGCCCAGCTTAGGTCCCAGGAGAGGCCTTATTTACCCCGGATTTTCGGGAGGCTTTGGTCAGGATAGCGGGTTTTATGGACAGCGTTGCCAGAGCAGGTTTATTACCAGTTGCACCGGCCACTTCTTAGGTTTGAGGAGGGCCCAAACTCCTATTGCTCGTACTCCGAAGCCAGTAGCTCCTCAGCCTCAGGCACCAGTGGTTCAGCCAGCTGTGGCCACTCAGTCAGGTACGACAGCTTAGGCCAGAGATGGAGCGGCCATGACTTCTGATTCTTTATGGAGACTTGATCGGTTCTCCAAGCTATTTACCCCTACCTTCAGCGGTGCCACATCAGAGGATCCTCAGGACTTCTTATTCAGTTGCCATGAGATTCTCAAGACTAAGGGGATCGTGGAGACAAATGGAGTTGACTTCTGTACATTCAGGCTTGCAGGATCCGCCAAGACTTGGTGGAGAGATTATTGCTTGACTCGACCAGCAAGGTCCCCAGCTTTATCATGGGATCAGTTTGCGGATCTATTTCTGGAGAAGTTTCTCCCTGCTACTCAGAGGGATGTACTTCGGAGGCAGTTTGAGCGCCTCCATCAGGGCACTATGATGGTCACACGGTATGAGACGAGATTTGTCGATTTGGCTCGTCATGCGGTGGTGATACTTCCCACAGAGCGGGAGAGGGTCCGCAGGTTTATAGATGGGCTTAATCAGCCAATTAGACTCCAGATGGCTATGGGCGTGGGGAGTGACATATCATTTCAGGAGGCAGCTAATGCAGCACGCAGAGTTGAGATGGCTCTTGCTCGGGGAGGCGGTTATTCTTCGGACAAGAGGCCTCGTCATTCAGGCAGGTTTAGTGGTTCTTCTTCTGGTGGCAGAGAATCCTTTGACAGAGGCCAGTCTTCCAGGCCTTTCCATTCCGCCCTTCAGGCTTCACAGGGTGGACCAGGTGATCGTGGGTTTCGCGGTCATTATTTAGATCAGCCTCCTATTAATGCTCAGCCTCTTCAGAGTGTTCGTGGAGGCCATTTAGGTCATCAGGGCCGGCAGCCCTATCAGTCCAAGAGTTGCTACGGTTGTGGTGGTCCAAGTCATTTTATCAGGTATTGCCCTCGAGCAGTGCTTGATAACAACTAGGTCGAGAATCCAAACTAGAGTAAGAATTTGAGAAGTAAATGCGGAAGAAATAACAACAGGAATTGAACAACTAGAATTAAAGAGACGAAAATAAAGGATATGGGAAAGATTCAAGGAAAGAATTCCGAGAACTTTCAAGAACGCAAGTTCTATAGCCTCGACAAGATCAAAGTAACAACGTCTTGATTTATGAAAGAAATCAAACGCCTTTACTTAAAAAGCAAATCAAAACAATAGATTCGGATCTTGACCACTTTACGAGTAACTCGAGACAACAATTAATACTAGTATTAATCGCCTTCTAAGAATACCACAAAGGAATCAAAGATATCACAAAAGAGAAGTAATCTTACTACCTTGAACTATGAACTAGTAAAGGTTGAAAGATAAATCTCAAAGCACAAGTAACAAAGGTTCAAAAGAACTCTCAAAGTATGATATACTCAATCAATAATATTCTGTCTTATGAAGGAGAAGAACACCCTATTTATAGGAGTACAAAGGCATAAAAATAACATTAAAACTAGGTGGGGTGGTTCTAGTGGAAAACACAATTATTACAATGAGGTAGGTGGTTGCTAAAGTCTAAGAAAAGTCTTTGGTTAGGTGAGGGGCGGCCAAGACCCTTTGGGGCAAATTTGGGCCTTAAAACAACTAGTTTGGGCCATTTGTTTGGATTCCAATTGGGCTCCTTTTGTAGTACCTCCTTAAGGACTTCTTTTAAGCTCATTTTGAGCCATTTTGGTGTACTCCATGGGCTGATTTGGGTGACCATATCTTCCTCTTCTTGGACTTCAATTTGATCTATCAAATAATTGTAAAACTTCAACAATTCTTCTCCTCTAGGCTGGAGCTCTTTCTCGACAATTAAAGGATTCTCTATGTGCACTTGAAGTCCAATGATCGTGTTTTGAAATTCTTTAGCTTGACATCTTGTTAAAGGTCCTCTTTGAGATTGCAACGCTTCATCCTTGTACTTGAATAGAATTGAGCTTCCTAGGTTGCTATCATTCCCCTCTTCTTGAAAAGAATTCATCCTCGAATTCGATCCTACGTCAAACAAAGACAAGTCAGCAACATTGAATGTAGTATTTTCTTGAAACTTACCAGGAAGGTCCAGCTTGTATGCATTGTCTCCAATCTTTTCAAGGAATTGAAAAGGGTCATCTCCTCTAGGATGCAACTTTGAATTTCTTTTGGAAGGAAATCTCTCCTTTCTAAAGTCAACCCAAACTAAATCTCCAGGGTTAAAATTAACTTGTTTTCGATCCTTGTTCTTTCTTAAGGCGGTTTGCTCATTTTTCTTCTCAATTGCAAGCCTTGTTTGCTCATGAATTTTTTTCATCATCTCAGCCTTTGTCCTACCATCAAGACTAGCAATATCATTAGTATACAGTTCCTTGATTTGATCAAAACCCATCAATTTAGAAGTGAGGGTAGAAACTAAGACATACCTTCTTGAAAGTGCATCATCAACAACATTCTCTTTCCCTTGGTTGTAAGAAATTACATAAGGAAAAGTTTTAGTGAATTCAACCCACTTAGCATGCCTTCTACTGAGCTTACCTTGACCTTTCAAGTATTTCAAGGATTTCTCTTCTAGAAAGAGTACTTGATCACAAATGTTATAACCATCATGCTTATCCACTTTACTAATAACAAATACTTTTACAAGCTCACAATAAACATGACTTGAAGAACGACTCCACATCATACCACAACAATCACATTCTAGCAATTTATCATATGAAAACTCATTAACCACTTGAATAAGAGAAGAAGAAATATTTAACTCATTCGCAAGCCTCTTCTCATTAATTTCATGCCTCTTATCATAAAGTTGGATTACGTGATCATTTATTTCATGCATAATATCAAAAAGAAGCAAATTACTCTTGCACTTTAACTTAGATATTACAGTTAATGACTTGATGTGCATCAAGCTATCATCATCCACAAAAATTATAAAGTCACCAACATAAGATATAAGAGTATAATTCATTACCTCGAAAAATACTTTAGGTGTTCTAGAAAGACCAAGAATGCAAATAAACCAATTGTATATACCATACTTGGACTTATTTACCAATGGAATATCATCACCATGTATTCTTTTATGCAATGGCTGTAACTTAGTAATGCTTTTAGGAAACTCCATGTCATAACCTTGTAAATAAGAATCAAAATATTTAAAAGGTTCAATAACAAAGACTTTAACCAAGCTTTTATCTTCCACGATCCAACAAGAATTGATATTGCCGAATTTATGTTGCAATCCAATTGGACCTTTTGCCACCATATCTTGCACCTCACTACCCCTTTCAAAAGGTATTTCAACACGTGGCTGCACAAAATCAAAAGAACTAAAACAAGAAAGAGTTAATCGGTTAGGAAGTAAAGAAACTTTTTTCTTGCTACTTTCTTTGGCTTTTATCACAAGACTACTGTTTTCCTCGCCCTTAGCCTATTTTCTCTCACTAAAGAGTTCTTTTCCTTCACTCAATCCCTCATTTTTCTCTCTCTCTACCTCATAGACTATGTTTATCTCATTGTCTTCTCTCTTTTCTTTCTTCTCAAGATCACTCTTTTCTTCACTAGACATCCCACTCTTTTCACTCAACACAACCTCTCCTTTTTCCTCTCTTGGAATGTCAACACGCACTCCCTTACGACTCTCATTCTTTTCTCTCTCGTATTTTTCCATATTCTCTTTAACAATCTTTTCATCTTTACAAATTTGTGAGGGAGTCAAAGGACCAAGAATGCATTTCTTCCCATTAAACTCAAAAGAGTATCTATTTTTTTGGATACTATATGAAGCATTTCTATAGATATACCATGGCCTTCCCAACAAGATATGAAAATTATTCATGGGAATGACATCACACCAAATCACATCCTCATACCTTCCAATAGAGAATGACAATAATACTCTTTTATCTACCTTTACTCCTTTCAACATGTAGGGTTCAAAATGTTCAACACAAGACAAGTTCAATTTCTCAACCATATAAGTGCTAATTAAGTTATAGCCAAAAGCTTTGTCAATTCTAAGGGTATAACTTAAGACATCACACACCACTTTAGCTCTTGTTTGAAAAATAACTTTACCGTTGTCTTCCTTCCATTCGATATACTGTAATTTCGAGTTTTCAAATTGTTGAACCATCGCTTTCCTCCTTCCATTGTAGTTACCTGTTTGAGACATCTTGTCATAGATTAAAGAAAATATGTCTCTCCAATTTGGCGTTTTCCTCAATTGTTCTCACACACACCTTTCCTTTTTTTTTTGAAATAACCTTTGAACAAAATACTTTGTAGATTTATAGTTAAACCCAACTTGTATGTAGTTCTCAGTAGTAAAAATCAGATTTTTTCTTTTGTTTTTGGGAACAAATAAAAGAAAAAAGAACCAAATCCTAGAACTTTTAGGCTCGGTTGAAACAAGACAAAAACGAAAAGGAAAGAATATAAATGTGCAGAATACAAAGAATAAGAAAATCAAGGATCCTCTCTTCTTGTTTCCTTTGTTAATTTTTGGAAACACTTAGATACAAAAGATATATCCTGGAGAGCAAGCAATTGTATTTCTTCTTGTTTTAAATTGGATTTCGTTTTTTTTTTGTTTTTTTTTGTTTTTTTTTGTTTTTTTTTTATCGCAAGAATTATCAAGAACGAAATCTTGATAAAACCGCTCTGATACCACTTGATAACAACTAGGTCGAGAATCCAAACTAGAGTAAGAATTTGAGAAGTAAATGCGGAAGCAATAACAACAGGAATTGAACAACTAGAATTAAAGAGACGAAAATAAAGGATATGGGAAAGATTCAAGGAAAGAATTCCGAGAACTTTCAAGAACGCAAGTTCTATAGCCTTGACAAGATCAAAGTAACAACGTCTTGATTTATGAAAGAAATCAAACGCCTTTACTTAAAAAGCAAATCAAAACAATAGATTCGGATCTTGACCACTTTACGAGTAACTTGAGACAATAATTAATACTAGTATTAATCGCCTTCTAAGAATATCACAAAGGAATCAAAGATATCACAAAAGAGAAGTAATCTTACTACCTTGAACTATGAACTAGTAAAGGTTGAAAGATAAATCTCAAAGCACAAGTAACAAAGGTTCAAAAGAACTCTCAAAGTATGATATACTCAATCAATAATATTCTGTCTTATGAATGAGAAGAACACCCTATTTATAGGAGTACAAAGGCATAAAAATAACATTAAAAACTAGGTGGGGTGGTTCTAGTGGAAAACACAATTATTACAATGAGGTAGGTGGTTGCTAAAGTCTAAGAAAAGTCTTTGGTTAGGTGAGGGGCGGCCAAGACCCTTTGAGGCAGATTTGGGCCTTAAAACAACTAGTTTGGGCCATTTGTTTGGATTTCAATTGGGCTCCTTTTGTAGTACCTCCTTTAGGACTTCTTTAAGCTCATTTTGAGCCATTTTGGTGTACTTCATGGGCTGATTTGGGTGACCATATCTTCCTCTTCTTGGACTTCAATTTGATCTATCAAATAATTGTAAAACTTCAACAATTCTTCTCCTCTGTGGGCTGGAGCTCTTTCTCGACAATTAAAGGATTCTCTATGTGCACTTGAAGTCCAATGATCGTGTTTTGAAATTCTTTAGCTTGACATCTTGTTAAAGGTCCTCTTTGAGATTGCAACGTTTCATCCTTGTACTTGAATAGAATTGAGCTTCCTAGGATGCTATCATCTCAGCAGTGAGGTCCTCGTCCTATGATTCAGGCCCCAGCTGACCCTCAGCCTGCCCAGCCAGCCCGAGGCGGGGGTAGAGATTATAGAGGTGGAGGTCGAGACCGTAGAGGTGGAGACCGTCCAGCCAGAGGTAGAGGTCAGCCAGTTGATGGCCATCCCTAGAGACGCAGCTTAGAGGGGAGGTGCAGATCCCCGATTCTATGCTTTACCAGCCAGGCCAGAGGCAGAGGCATCGGATGCCGTGATTACATGTACTATTCTCGTGTGTGGCAGAGGTGCTTCAGTATTATTTGACCCTGGATCTACATATTCATATGTGTCTTCCTACTTTGCACCGTATTTGGCCGTGCCCAGCTATGCTCTGGATATTCCAGTTTATGTGGCTACACCAGTGGGTGACTCCATTGTAGTCGATCGGGTGCATCGTTCGTGCGTAGTTATATTTGGGGGTCTTGAGACCCGTGTTGATCTGTTGCTTTTGGATATGGTGGATTTTGATGTCATATTGGGGATGGACTGGTTGTCCCCATACCATGCTATTCTTGATTGCCATGCTAAGACTGTGACCTTAGCCTTGCCAGAATCACCCCGATTAGAGTGGAAGGGTACCTCAAGCCACTCCGTTCGCACTGTTATTTCTTATGTTAAGGCTCGACGCATGGTCGAGAAGGGGTGTCTAGCTTATCTGGCTTATGTTCGTGATTCCAGCGCAGAAGTTCCTTCCATTGAGTCGGTCCCTATTGCACGGGAGTTTCCGAAGGTTTTTCCTTCAGACCTGCCGGGCATGCCACCCGACAGGGATATTGATTTCTGTATTGATCTGGCACCGGGCACTCAGCCCATCTCTATTCCACCCTATCGTATGGCCCCGCCGGAGCTAAAAGAGTTGAAAGATCGGTTGCAAGACCTTCTTGAGAAGGGCTTTATCAGGCCCAGTGTTTCCCCCTGGGGAGCACCTGTATTATTTGTAAAGAAGAAAAATGACTCGATGCGGATGTGTATTGATTACCGGCAATTAAACAAAGTGACAATAAAGAATAAGTATCCACCGCCGAGGATTGATGATTTGTTTGACCAGCTCCAGGGACCGAGGGTATTCTCTAAGATAGACTTGAGGTCAGGCTACCATCAGCTGAAGATCAGGGCGGCTGACATTCCTAAGACGACCTTTCGCTCTAGATATGGGCATTATGAGTTCTTGGTCATGTCCTTCGGGTTGACCAATGCCCCGAAGCAGCATTCATGGAGTTGATGAATCGGGTATTCGGGCCTTACTTAGATCCGTTCGTGATAGTCTTTATAGATGACATCATGGTGTACTCCCGCAACCAGGAAGAGCACGCGAGCAGCACCTCAGAGTGGTTCTTCGGACTCTAAAAGATAACAAGCTATATGCCAAATTTTCTAAATGTGAGTTCGGGCTGAGTTCGTAGCATTTCTGGGTCACATTGTATCGATGGAAGGTATTCGGTAGACCCAAAGAAGATTGAGGCGGTCCAGAATTGGCCTCGACCAGCCTTCGGTGATTGAGATCCGGAGTTTCTCGGGATTAGCATGTTACTATCGTCGATTTGTAGAGGGTTTTCTTCATTGCGGCCCGATGACCAAGTTGACCCTGAAGGGTGTCCAGTTCCAGTGGTCGAGAGGAGTGTGAGGCGAGCTTTCGAAGCTCAAGACAGCCTCGACCACCGCACCGGTGTTGATACTACCTACAGGTGCGGGGCCTTATACGGTTTATTGTGACGCATCTCGTACGGGGCTTGGAGCGGTATTGATGCAGGATGGTAAGGTTATCGCTTATGCTTCGAGGCAATTAAAAATACATGAGAAGAATTATCCAGTTCATGATCTTGAGTTAGCAGCAGTGGTTCATGCCTTAAAGATCCGGAGGCATTATCTATATGGTATGACATGTGAGGTGTACACTGATCACAAAAGCCTACAGTACTTGTTCAAGCAAAAGGAATTGAATCTACGACAGCGGAGATGGTTAGAGTTGCTAAAAGACTATGATGTTACTATCTTATATCACCTAGGTAAGGCCAATGTGGTGGCCGATGCATTGAGTAGAAAGTATGCCAGCATGGGTAGTCTTGCATACATTCCGGTCAGTCAGAGACCATTAGCTCTAGATGTCCAGGCCTTAGCCAACCGGTTCGTGAGATTAGACATTTCTGAGCCTAGCAGGGTGTTAGCCTGCACGGTCGCTCGTTCTTCTTTATTAGAGCATATCCGTGAGAGGCAATTTGATGATCCTCATTTGCGTGAGTTGAGAGATACAGTACGGCAGGGAGGTGCCACACAGATAAATCTAGATGATGATGGGGTATTGAAATTGCAGGGTCGAGTTTGTGTGCCCAATGTCGAAGGGATTCGAGAGTTGATCTTAGCAGAGGCCCACAGTTCGCGGTATTCTATTCACCCAGGCGCCGCGAAGATGTACCAGGACTTACGGCAGCACTATTGGTGGCGCAGAATGAAGAAAGATATCGTTGCGTATGTCGCTCGGTGTCTAAATTATCAGCAGGTGAAATATGAGCACCAGAGACCTGGTGGTGTATTCCAGAGGATTGAAATTCCCGAGTGGAAATGGGAGCGGATCACTATGGACTTCGTTACTCGACTTCCTTTAACTCGGAGGAAATTTGATGCTATTTGGGTCATTGTTGATAGGCTGACCAAGTCAGCACACTTTATCCAGTATCTGTCTCCTACTCGTCGGAGAGGTTAGCGGAGGTTTACATTAGGGAGATTGTTCGTCTCCATGGAGTGCCAGTATCTATTATCTCTGATCGGGGTACGCAGTTTACCTCGCGGTTCTGGAGAGCGGTCCAGCGGGAGTTAGGCACCCAGGTTCAGTTGAGTACAGCATTTCATCCTCAGACGGATGGCCAGTCAGAGAGGACTATTCAGATTCTTGAGGACATGCTTCGAGCCTGTGTTATTGATTTCGGAGGCTCGTGGGACCAGTTTCTGCCATTAGCAGAGTTCGCCTACAATAACAGTTACCAATCTAGCATCCAGATGGCTCCGTATGAGGCGTTGTATGGTAGGCGATGTCGATCACCAGTTGGATGGTTTGAACCGGGAGAGGCTCGGTTGTTGGGTACAGACTTAGTTCAGGAGGCCTTGGATAAGGTCAAGACTATTCAGAGGAGAGATTGCGTTCAGCTCAGTCCAGGCAGAAGACTTATGCGGATCGTAAGGTTCGAGAGGTAGATTTCATGGTTGGTGAACGAGTATTGCTCCGAGTGTCGCCTATGAAGGGCGTGATGAGGTTCGGGAAGAAGGGCAAGCTCAGCCCTAGGTATATTGGTCCATTTGAGATTCTAGACGAGTGGGAGGGGTGGCTTACAGACTAGCTCTGTCGCCTAGCTTATCAGCTGTGCATCCAGTTTTTCATGTATCTATGCTTCGGAGATACCACGGCGATCCCACACATGTGTTAGACTTCAGCACTGTCCAATTGGACAATGATCTATCTTACGAGGAGGAGCCGGTGACCATTCTAGACCAGCAGGTTCGACAGTTGAGGTCAAAGAGTTATCCTTCTGTGCGTGTTCAGTGGAGAGGTCAGCCTCCTGAGGCATCGACCTGGGAGTCCGAGTCTGATATGCGGAGCCGTTACCCACACTTGTTTCCTGACTCGGTACTTCTTTCTTTTGTCCGTTCGAGGACGAACGGTTGTTTTAGAGGTGGAGATTGTGATGACCCGAAGGGTCATCACTTATTTAATTAAGCATTTCGAGCTTCTGAGGCCTTGAAAACCTCATTCTATGTTGCCTCGATTTACGTGCACGATCCGAGCATGGAGCTGGAAAATTTTTATGTTGAAATATGTGAAATATGTGAAAAATTTGAGGAATTTTGATATTTATATTGATATGGTTGACTTTGGTCAACATTTTTGGTAAACGGATCCGGACCCAAGATTGGATGGTCCCGAAAGGTCCGTAGGAAAATATGGGACTTGGACATGCGTCCGTCGTCGAATTCTGAGGCCTAAAGCCCAAGTTATGAATTTTTGTGTGAAATTGTTTTTGATGTAATTGTTAAAGGAAATGAATTAATTGACCTTGGTATCGGGCTCGTATTTTGGTTCCGACGCCCCGGTACAAGTCTTAAATATTATATATGTGATTTTTGTAAAGTTGGGTGACATTCGGATGTCGTTTGAGACGTTTTGGACCTTGAGTTCCAAGTTTGAAAGTTTTGAAAACCAAAAGTATGAAAATCATGAATTTGAGGCTTGATTTGATGAAAACGATGTGTTATTGGCGATGTGATCACACGAACAAGTTCGTAATGTGTTTTTGAAGTTGTGTACATGTTTGGTTGGGAGCCCCGGGGGCTCGGGTAAAGATTTGATAGGCCGTTGGATTAAATTCTGAATTTTTGCACTGCTGGTTTTTCACCCAGCTGTTGGCTTCGCATTTGCGAAGAATTTCTCGCAAATGCGAAGAAGGCAGTTCAAGGCTGGGTTCGCAAATGCGAACCCATTATCGCAAATGCGATGCCTGCCAGAACCAGCCAAGTTTGCAAATGCGCACAAAGTGTCGCAAATGCGACAATGGCACACCTGGGCCAGAGTTCGCAATTGCGAACTTAACCTCGCAAATGCGAGGCCTTCGGTAATTGCCTGTCTTCGCAATTGCGAAGAATGTGTTGCAATTGCGACAAAGCCCAGAAGCCAGCTTGTTCGCAAATGCGAACCTTATTTCGCAAATGCGAAATCCCCAGCAACTGCCTAGACTTCGCAAATGCGAACAAATGTTCGCAAATGCGAACTTCCCAACCTTAGCATATTTTTCAAACTCCAGAAATTGGTCGGGGTTCGCAATTGCGAACCCATGTTCGCAAATGCGAACATAGAGACCTGTAAAACACGATTTTCAGTTCATTTCTTCACATTTCACAACCCAAAAATAACCATTTGCGACTCTTCACGGATTCCTTCTTATTCAAAACAATTGTAAGTCACTTTTTACTTAATTCTTTCAATTCCTAACATTATTAAACATGTTTTTTAATAGAAACCAAAGGTTTTCATGGTAGAATTTCCTGTTTTTATTAGAATATAGGGTTTTTCATAAATTGGGAAATTGGACCTCGAATTGAGGTCCGATTTTGAAACAAATCATATACATGAACTCGTGGGGGGATGGGTATCCGGATTTTGGTCCGAACCCCGAGTTCCGACCATGTGGGCCCGGGGTCGAATTTCACTATTCCGGGCAGAATGTTGTAAAAGTTGTAATTGGCCTTAGGAATTAGTTTGTTGAGTAGTATTGATGATATTAAATCAATTGTGTATAGATACGATTGGATTGGAGCCAAATTTGAAAGAAAAAGACATTGCCACGGATTGAATTGTTCGTAAACATTCGAGGTAAGTGTTTGTTCTATCCTAGCTTGAGGGAATAGGATTATGTGTTATGTTTTATGTGATCGAGTGCGGTGTATGGGCTATGGTGACGAGCATCCATACACTGGCGTCTAGTATGACCGTGAGTCATTGATGATGCTTATTGTGAGACATATTTGCAGATGAATTGTTGAACCTTCGCCAGGTTGTAGAATTGTTATTGTTCTCCCTTGTCGGGACTTGTTGTGAAGATGATTATTGATTGCCCTTGTTGGGACGGTTTATGAATTATTGTTTCTTTCTTTGCCCTTAACTGTGATTGTTATTTGGGTGAGGAAGAGTGATAATGCACGAAGGGTGATGCCGTGCCTTGATTTATTATTTATGCACGAAGGTTAATGTCGTGCCATGTTTTATTATTTATGCACGAAGGTTAATGCCGTGCCATGTTTTATTGATTATGCGCGAAGGATCATGATGTGCCCTGTTATTGAACCATGTACGAAGGATCATGCCGTATTATGGATGTGAGGATGAGAGTAAAAGCACGAAGGGTGATGTCGTGTACTTTATTTGCTTATTTGGTGAGGATGAGAGTAAAAGCACGGAAGGGTGATGCCGTGCAACTGCTTGCTATTCCTTGACTTGATATTACTTGTGTTTCCATTTTACTTTGTTTTCGTTGTGAACTTATTAACTGTTGTTAATTGTTGAGTTCTTTGAGATATTCCTTATTGTGTTATTACTTAGTTATTTCTTGTTATTCTGTGGTATACATATATATTGAACTGCACAGGTTTATGTGGGTGTCTAGTCCTAGGCTTGTCACTACTTCGCCGGGATAGGCCAGGCACTTACCAGCACATGGGGTCGGTTGTGCTGATACTACACTTCTGTGCGTTTTTGCACAGGTCCAGGTTACGATCAGGAGCAGCAGCAGTAAATCGATTGCGTGGGAGTTGATCACATTTGAGACCGAGGTAGCTTGCAGACGTCCGCAGGCCCGACGTCTCTCTCTTTATTTATGTTACTAGTTGTAGTCTCTTTGTTCCGAGACAAACAGAATTATGTTATATTTCTTTCAAACTTTTATGTGTAGTATTCAGTAGTAGTTCGTGAGTTGGTGACTCCACGTCTTGGGTAGAGGATTTCAGTATGATTTTTTTTTTTCTTGTAACTAGTTATTTCTAATTCGATAAAGTATTCCGCACTTATTTAATTAAAATTATGGTTTGTTGATAAATAAACTATGAAATTGTATTAAAAACAGGATAGTATGAATACAGTGGCTTGCCTAGCTACCACGAGTAGGCGCCATCACGAACCCGATGTTGGGGGAAAATCCGGGTCGTGACATTTACGAAGAAAGTGCTTGAATTTGGTGATTAACTTTGTTATTTCAAAGAGTAATAGGAGATGCAAAAAAGAAGAACCAACATAATAGAAAAGAAGAGATCCATTTATATTAGAGAGATTATTCCAAATAAGAATAAGAGAAGAAGAATAAAAATATGGTAAACATAGAAACGAGAAGAAAAGATGGTAGAGATAAAAAAAAAGTAAATGCTAAATTAATAAGGGATAATTTAGGAAATATAATTTTATGGTAATGATATTTTTGTCTTGAAAATATTAATATCTACTTCTTGGAAGAAGCTAAAATTTGTAGCTTCTTCGACTGCTTATGCTGCTGCTCAAAAGTACTTTTTTATTTTGGCCAAACACCTCATATTTCCAAATATGTAATTTTTTTTGACAAAAAAAAAAGAAGCCTTTCGACCTCCTAAAAACTTAGCCAAAC
Organism: Nicotiana noctiflora; assembly: GCA_032618575.1. Classification (NCBI taxonomy): domain Eukaryota; kingdom Viridiplantae; phylum Streptophyta; class Magnoliopsida; order Solanales; family Solanaceae; genus Nicotiana; species Nicotiana noctiflora. Next base: position 106,177 of record JASVEL010005325.1, read on the forward strand.
ATGCTCTTAGATGGTACCTTATATATAAACGCTCGACGTAACATAAGCTTTATATTATGATTACATATTAATCCTTGTATTACAAGTATATTTCAGTTGCTACCAAGTAGGGGTGTTCATAAAAATCAGAAAATTCGAATCAAACCGAACCGATCAAAAAAATCGATTTTGTTTGGTTTGGTTTTGGTTTTGAATTTTAAAAACTGATCAAATTTGGTTTTGTTTTGGTCTTAATAAAAAAAGATCGAAATCGACTATAGAAGTAACTATTTCAAGTTTAATATTACACATATAAATATGTATATTGTTATACAAAGTTTCAAAAAATTTATGATAAATGTTTGCACTTTTAATATAGTTCTTTACTTTTACATTTTAGTTTGATTGGTAATTTTCTTTTGTTTAGTGTAAGAATTCATTTCGTGTTAAAAATAACATATTTTTAATTGAGTTCTTAAATTATTCATCACTATTTGATTCAATTATCATTAATATATCTTGGTAAATAATAGTTTTCTCAAAGGGCAATTGATGTGATAGTGTTACACTGAAAATATGATTGCCGGAATATGTGTTTGGTAGTGTATATCTTATATTTAAGAAAAAACCGACAAATAAGCGAAAAAATTGAAAAAACAACAGAAGTCGAATCGAGAAAAACCAACTTAATTGGTTTGGTTTGTTCTAATATTTAGAAAACCGACTTACTTGATTTGATTGCTTTTTAGGAAAAAACCAATCCAAATAAAACACTCATACTACCAAGTGGTCTCAAACCAAACGATCCCTTCACATTACATACTACATTTTACATAAAGCACTACCAAGTAACTTTAACTGAGAAAAAAATTGTTCCAAACTCAAAATTGCCCCACGCCCCAACAAAAAATTTCTACCCATGACCAAAAATCACACACAAAATTTGTTTGTGATAATCTTCCACTGCTATATTTTATTAGTTATAAAACATAATCTTTATTCCTCCCCTCTCTTGTCAGGTTCAGCCACACCCTTATGCTCTCAGCCAAACCCTAAATTAACCTTAACCGACCATCCCCTATAAATTTTGTTGGATCCACCATCTTCTCCAGAAAATCATTCTCGGAAAATTATCTTTAACCCGATCAGATCATATAAATCTTATCGATTTTTCGAAAATCCATCTGGGTCTTTCTCAAATTTTCCCAAGAACCATCAATTTTAGTCGATCTTATCTGTCTGAAAGAACCTAGATTTTTTTTTTGCAATCTTCAACATTTTATCTTCGTCCGATTTTGTGTATACATAGAGTGATAGACTTTTGGAACATAGCATTAGACAAACGTACGTTGTTGGGTTTTTGCTTGTTTTTGAAGTTGGAAGGAAAAAAAAGATGGTGGGAGGTGGAAACAGGAAGGACGAACAGTTGGTGATAAGCAACAATAACGTATTTGCGGCACTTGGAACCCTAAGGAAGAAGAAGAAGTCCGATAAGGGAAAGAGCACTGAGGGTTCATCTTCCAAAAATGTGAAGAAGCAGACTGATAAGGAATCTGAGGCCGTTTTCTGGGCTCCGGCACCTTTGACTGTGAAATCATGGGCAGATGTTGATGATGAAGACGATGATGATTATTACGCTACTACGGCCCCGCCCCAGGCTGTTTGGGCTGCTAATGAACAGCCTGACAAGCCAAAGGAAACTGTAACTCTTGATGTGGAGGTGTGAATTCTTTGATCCTAATTTGGACACCCTTTTTGGTTTAAAGCTTTATCGTGTAAATATTTTATTGTTAGTGTTTTTTCTTATTTTAGAGTTATAAGGTGCTTTTGGCGACTGTATGCTGGTAGTATTGAGTAGATTTGAACATTCTAATTTGCCCATATGGTCGTATAATTTGTATGCGTCTTGTGTGTATGAATTTATGTGTGTACGTGATGTTTGTGCTGTAGATGGCTTTAGGGAGTGATCAGCTGCATGTATGAAGTCAAAATTATTTCTCTGGTCAGTAAGGTCAACTGGAATCACATTACCCGCGATCACGGAAGCATAATGGCTTAGCTCTACTCATTTTCTTTTTTGTTTGGTATAGAGATGTTTACTGACTTTGAATGCATTATGGATATTCTTCAATATAGTTAATTTCATATCTCTTATCTTTTAGTTTTCTTTTACTCTATCTTAGGTTGTCTGTTCGTTGCTAATGGTCCATGAACACTTTTTGCTTGTTCCTGCATTTGTCTCTGGTGTATAATATTATCTTTTACTTCTTGATTTCACAGTTACCGTTCTTAGATCCACATTATGGAGTGTCTTCAGTGAATTTTACTTGTATCAGATGTTGCACCTGAATCTCTCTGTATTTTGGAGTTTTCATTAATAGTTTCTTGATAAGGTTAGATTCTTTAGCTGTATATCCAGATTATAGGCCTTAACTCGTCAGTTGAGATGACAGTTACCCTTCTAGAAGTAAATCACAGGAAACAGCTTGAAGATGTTGGACAATAGGGTTTGTATGATGTTAACTATTGTACACTGATAACATGATGTTGACTGAAGACTATCTCAAGTCCAATTGTAATTTATATCATCCACCAATTACAAAAATGTATATGCACTAGTAGCAATTTTAAAGCTTTGTATTGTAATCTTGACTCGCAAACCAATATAACCCAGTGGGGTTAGATAGTTACCACTGTATGGTGCTTAATATTAATAGTGTTTTTCCTATTTAAAAAAAGCAGTTCCCATATTTCAGTCACTTTCTTGATTATATAGGCAATATCTGATGGCCTTGAAAAACAAATCTAAAGTTCATTTTCATTTGAAAGCCTGGTCAAGTTATCCTTCACCTAGCATATCTTTTATTTTCTCAATAATATAAATTGGATTTTATGGTACCCAAGTGTTCGACATAGCGGTCAAAGAAGTGGCTCCAAACCTTGGATATCAGGGTTCAGATCCCAGAAGTGACAAAAAAACACTGGGTTATTTGGTACTGTGCTTGTGCGAGGTAGCAGGTACTCGGTTGAATACACGAGGTGCAAGCAAGCTGACTAGCAATCATCATATAAAAAATTGGATCTTCTGTATACAATTCTTAGAGCGTACTCTAGGCTTTTTGTGAAAGCCCAAAGATTTTACGATTTTTGCCTCCATTCTTTTTCCTTGGCTTTCTTTCCTGTTGATGTCTCTCTCACTCTTTCATGCTCCTATTTTGTTCTCTTGATGGATTATTTCCTTATATTATGTTTCCGTACGGACTTTTGATTGATAAATTACTTTTCATAGTATTTGCATTATTGAATAAAATTCTTGCTCTTGCTTTTTTCTTTCATGTTGCCAGTGGTTCATTCCCGACTGGGGCATTTTTGAAGGATTATCAATAACTAGTTAGTGTTTCTTTAACTGAAATTTATTCCCTGACATCTCTTTAAAGATGGCCACACTTAGTTCTGCAGTTGCTTCACAAAACCAATTTCATGTCTTACTTATTTTGTTATGAGTTTTGGAACAACGAAAGAGTTTGGTATAACAGAAATTTTCTGCTCTCTCCCTATATGCTATTTTCCCTCTTTCATTCTTAAAATAATAGGAGTATATTTTTATTTGTTGGTGATCAAATAAAAGTGTCTTAGAAAAGTAGATTTATTTTTCATTCTTTTGTTTCACTAGTTTAACAGTTTATCTGCATTAAGTCTTGTAATTTGTTCATATCAGGAAAGTGAAAGTGAAGACGAAGGCATTGATGAAGCAGATGATGATAATGAGGAAGAACATGAGCAAGAACCTGATGTGCCAGAGAAGGAGCCAATTGTTAAGAAGCCTACTGAAATAGTGGCACCCAAAGAGTCGGAAAGGCAGCTTTCAAAGAAGGAACTTAAGAAAAAGGAACTTGCTGAGCTTGAAGCTGTGCTTGCTGAATTTGGATTAAACAAAGCTGAGAGCAATGATGATTCACAAGGTAATTTTTTTTATGCATATGCAACTAGAACTTTGTCTCTTTCACCAAAAGGAAAACTGGAGAGGCCATTGTACAGCAATTATTTTTCCATGAGAAATTCGTACAATTTCGTGAACTGCCTTTATTTCTCTTTGTACTGTTATCATTCCCTTCATGCTTTGCTTCCACAGGAAAAATCCGCACAATCCATCTACTTCTGATTTGTGTTCATTGTACTGCTGTCTTTCCTGCATCTAAATTTGTTAAGAGTGAAATTACTATTATGTGTAGGAAGAACTGAGAGACATCTCTAGTGCTTTGACTCATGTTTCCTGAAAAGTCGATCCTGTTCTAATAGCTTAGGTTGAATTAAATACACAGATTAAGTGCGACCGTTGTTATGAAAAGAGGGAAAAAAAATTAAATATGCGCATTAAGATATGAGAACAGAGAGGGATGGCATAAAAGTAAAGGGTATCCGTATTCTCGCTAATGGATTTGCAAGAAGCAAATATAGTATGTGTTGTTTGACTGGTGTCCAATTAGGAGCTCATTTACAAAGCTCTGACTGTTACAAAAAGATAGCAAAGGATTGACCTATATTTAATGCTATTGTATTTTCCTTTTCGCCTTCAAATATGCTTAGTTTTCTTTCAATGCATACAGCCAACCCTGTTTCAACTTTCTCCAACGTGGTTTGTGTGCCACTGCCCAGCAAATACTCCCTAGTTCCTACATTAATTCCCTCCCCCTCCTCCTCCCCCTCCCCCCTCCCCCTCCCCCTCCCCTTTTTTTTTTTTTTTTAATTTAAAATAATACAAGAAGGGTTTGTTTTGGCCATGGTGAGATTTATCTATTGAGTCATCTGGCGTTTGTTCTTTCGCTTCACCCGTTCTTGCTTCCAACTCCCTGAATCAAAGCATGTTTATCTTGTGCTGAGCCCGAAAGTTGTTGTGTACATATTTGATAATTGGAACATGTGATCATTTGTGATGCTTTTTCTAATAACTCTAATATTGTGGCAAATTTTCTATCTTAATAAAAATATATTATGGATTGGAATGTGTCTGTGTTTAGCTTTCACTATTTCTGTATGCAGTTTGCCTTATGCGTTGGCTATTCCAATGTGACTTGGTGTTCCATTCCACTTGCAGGTACTGCACAGGATAAGAAGGTGGAAAAACCCAACGGGGAGATGGCTAAGAAGGATGATAATGCTCCAGGGGAGAGCAAGAGTGCAAAGAAGAAGAAGAAGAAGGATAAATCATCAAAGGAGTCTAAGGAGCAACATGATCAACCCAATGGTGTTGAGGCTGGGAATGGGACCAATGAGACCGAGAAGGGAGAAGATGCATCTACTTCTCTTGTGAAGGATAAGATAAAGAAAGTGGCAGCTCTCAAGAAGAAAAAATCAAGCAAGGAGGTAGATGCTGCCGCCAAAGCTGCGGCTAGTGAGGCTGCAGCAAGGAATGCAAGGCTAGCTGCTGCAAAGAAAAAGGAGAAGAGCCATTACAACCAGCAGCCCCTGCGGTGAAATGTTTCTCGAATTGGAAGTGAGGATGTATGTTCTTGTTCATTTGTTAAATGCACAATAAACATCAGAATCTGGTTCAGCGGAGATCGATTATTGGCATACTACTTTTTGTTTTACCAAAAAAGAAGTCATTAATCTCAAAAATTAGGTTTATTGAGTGGTGATGGTCTTTACATTCTGCTACCGGGTGGGCAGTTTTGTGATGTTGCTATCCAATAGAAATGAACCAAACTCAATTGTCTCTACTGGAGCTTTGACGCAAGATAAATAGTATTTCAAAAGAGCTACTACCTGCAAATAAATGGTATGACACCAACACATGCTTTCATAAAACCAAGAACGTGGTTGCATTTGTATTAGCCACCAGAGATACTTGTGTCAAAAAGAATTCAATATTGCTATTTATAGTCATGAATAAGTACGCTTTCAACTACCTCACCAACAAAAATTCTGAAAACTTATCATGGTTTTTGCCTTGATATTTCATGGCCATATCCCATAGTTTCTGATATTTTTACTGAATTTTCAGCAGATCCTCGTGGAGTGCTAAACTCATGGTTCCTAAACGTACTTTTACCGATCATAGGTGTCACAACCGAAAATTCCACTTGTCGTGATGGAATCTAACCTAACCCATTAGGAACCTTACCCAACCCATTAGATGAGTTAAATAGCATATAGCACAACTTCAAAGGAAAATCATCAAATGGATAATAAAATAAGAACGGGAAAATCATTACAATTATCCCAAGTACTGGCAGTGCAAGTCATGAGCCACTAAGAGATACATCTTAAAAGCTAGACTTTGTCTTCCACAACAGCTTAGTTCCAAAATCTGCACGCAAGGTGCAGAAGTGTAATATGATTACAACCAACCTTATTTTCTCTGTGATTATCAACACTAACCTCAACGAAGTAATAGCGAGGTTTAGTAAAAAAATACTTACTTTATATGACATGTATAGCTAATAGCATGTATAATAACAGAGTAACATCCATGCAACAAACAAAGAAACAATGATTATCAATAATAACGTGCACAAATTGAGGAGAAGGCAATAGGCATGCTTTCAAATAACCAAATCAAGCACGACATATTAATACAATTTGCATCAAGTAGCTTTTATTCAAGTACTTCTACATGATCACAAAAGGGACTATGCATGATAGAGATTCATTTTCTCACAAATTTTCAAATAGCATATACTAATGCTCTATCATGAGCCTAAGTGTCAATGCATGATAAAGTCTCAATATGTACATCAAATCAGACACTCTCCAAGTGCCCAACAATCTGCCAACAATTCCTATGCATACGGAAGATGCGTGAATGTACATATGTTTCTCCTATTTCCCACTCGATTTCTCCAAATCTTTGATTTCATATTAAACTAAATAATAGATCCTTAACTTGATGATAAAAGTGAGTTATAATCACAAGAAGACAAAAAGAGATAAATCACAAGAAGACAAAAAGAACAGGGCAAAGGATTGTGAGATGAAGAAAGAAATGAGAGGAATTTGAGAAGATAGAAAGCAACTGGAAACGTAGCAGCAGTTGAGCGACGCGAGAGTATTTGCTCGCTATAGAGCATGCGACACGAGCCATGTTGCTCGCCTCTGAGCTTGCGCAGCCAGGGCTAACGCGAGGAGGAGGCGCGCGACAGCAGGCAAGGCTCTGGATTTTGTAAAGCCTATTTTGTCTCATATTTGATTTTGGACTTGGTTATTTCGTTTAGGTCTCTTCCCCACACATATAAATAGTCATTAAACACCATGTTAAAAGGAGTTTTTTCGACCGGAGGAAAGAACACATATCAGGCTTTGAGGAGGGTTCTAACTAGTTTTTCTTCTTTTCTTTTCTTTTAATCTCATAATTTATTAGTTCTACAATTTTGGGTATTGCATGGACGTTTTAGCTTGAATTGTTCTTATTATTTTATCATATTGGTTTATTTTTTTAGTCTTGTGCTTAAATATTTAATTACATGATCACCAATTGAATACTATCTACGAATCTAGGATTGAACTCGGGAGAGAGAATTCGAGATTGCATATAAGATTGAGTAGAGCAAGATCTTTACTCTGAGTGGAGGGCGGATTTACGGTTAGTAAAGTAATATACCTAATCGCCTTGCTTGGTTACTATACATGAATTATTAATGCGTTCTTGTTAATTCTAATTCCATAGAAATATAGCATTAGATTAGCTTGAATAGGCGAGTTATACTTCGAGAGAAGATTACGAGCAATACTAACCCTGTCAACCAATAAACCAGATAAATTAATTAGATGATTTACGTGGAATACTCAACGGGATTGTTAGTTAACTCATAACTCTAGAATATTCACTCACATTGAATTCGTCTTTAAGCTTGTCGTTGTTTTCTTTAATCTCTTAATTTGTGACTGTAGATCAATTTTAGTTAAATATACATACGTTACGATTCACTTGAATAGACTAATTGTTTGGTTTAATTTAGTTGATTAATAACAAGTCCCTGTGGATAAAATATCTAGACTTACAATCCTATATTACTTATTGACCATGTATACTTGCGCGTGCATTTGGGAGTAACAGTAGACATAATAGCATTAAAGTCCCTGTTGGCCGCTGCAGAGAGAAAAATTTGCAATTTATGTGTCAAAGAATATCAGAAGTTAAGTGGGGTGCAAAACAAAGGAAATGATGTCTTGTGAGTTTCAACATCAGCTGCTTTGCCAGTTTCCAATATTCAAGGAAGCATTCCCTCTCTAGTCTAGGAAACAAGAAGCAAAATGACTAGAAATCCCTGGAGAAAAGCAAGTATGATATACACAAAGTTCTTGTGCAACAGCATTACTCTACGACCATCGGCAATCATCAAGGGAAAGTGGCACTTATCGTCAGATGGATCGTTACGAGTTAACGTAGCCAAGCCATGGAAGTCACAGTCCCCGCTGTTCTGACTTTTGAATTGATAATACATATTAAAAGCATAGGAAGCATTCCCTTGTGCAGTGAGATGATTACAGGAAGAACCATAGCCCAAAGCAGTGCAATCTGAATGACTGCACGCGTAATCTATACTCTTTGACAACAAGTCTTGTGCATCTGTTACGTGGTGATGAGGCTTTAGTATACACCACCTTTTATGCATATAATTCACACCTTCTACTGCAGCTAGTCTTTTAGTATCGTCGAGCTCATATTTTGGCTTTCCATCAAACTCAAAAATTCCCCAATGCCTCTCAAAACTACCCGGGGCAATGCTTTTCGTATTCTCATCAATCAGACTGAACAAATAAACGTTTATTTTCCCCTTCCTCACAGGGGTTCCTTCTCCACTTAGAGCATGGTTAATCAGCCCTTGGTTAAATCTCTTGGCATTTTCAATATTTGCATATTTATCGCCGTCTGTTGGCCATCCTACTTCTCCAACTATGATTTTCATGTCAGGAAAGCCAGCTTTCTTCAAAGACCAAGCAAGAGTATCGAAATTGGCATCAAACACGTTAGTATAAAGATGATCACCATCCTTAATATATATATTTGATCCATTAAAGAAAGCATATTCTAATGGAAAGTTATCGTTATCGTATAGACTAAGGAAAGGATAGATGTTAACGACAAAGGGTGCATCATTTGAGTAAAGATATTGAATAATTTGAATGGCTAAATCGCGTACTTGTGGCCTGAAATCACCAGCTGAAGGAAGAGGATTCGATTCGGGAGAGTAATAAATATCAGCATTTAGAGGGACAGTTACTTTAACCTCTGGACCTAATCCAGCATGGTTGATGGCTTCTTGAACATTTTTGAGAGCTGGTAAAGTGTAGTGCAGATACGTACCATTGTATGTTTGAAGGAAAGGCTCATTCCCTACAGCAACATACTTGATTTTGACGCCGCGAGTGTAAGAATAAGTAGAGACATTGGCATCAATCCAAGCAGCAGCAGCACCAGGATCAGTGCTCATTTGTTGTAACATGTAGTTAGGAATTGCTAGCATGACTTCAATATCACTACCAATTAAAGCACTCAAAATCTTGTCATTTGGCTCAAATAGTTTTACTTTATCAAATCCATTTTCTTTAATCATCTTCACCACATTCTCTGCTGCCAATTGATGTGATGCCATAGTACCCCAGTTTACTCCTACGCTCAAACATTTCCATACCATTGTCATAAACACTATAATTCCTACACTCAATAAACTCATCGTTTTATGGATATTTATATATATAGTTGAAAGTTGGTTCGACCTTAAATTTGTCTCCTTAATTCTTTTTGAAGAAACCTCACATAAGCAAGATGAAGAAAAAGAAATTAATTTAAATAACGAGCAGGGAAAAGCCATTATGCGAGAAAATATCTTTTTCTAATTTTTTTCTTTCTTTTCGGGAGAGGTAAAGGGAAGAAATTTCATGAGAATCCAACTTTCCATCGATGAAGATATCGGTACGTAGTAGCTCAGTTAATTATAAAAGTTGTTAGTCTTTGCTTATCTGGGTTGCCATGATAAGTAACCTCCACTTTCAACCGGGGAGTTCGAGTCAAGGTGGAAAGTTTTTGTCACGAAGGATGCTCGATAACAGCCTCCCTATCCCAGTATAGGGGTAAGGTCTGCGTATACACTACCTTTCCCAAATCCCACTAAGTGAGATTATACCGGATGATTGTTGTTGTTAGTCTTTGCTAATCTACTTTGTTTATTTTTATTTTTATTTTTATTTTTATTATTAATTCTTCTTCTTTTACTTTCTTTTTTCTCCTTTCTTTTGACTCTTCTTGTCTACTCCTACCACTCAAAGTTGGGATCCACGTAAACATTTACTATTTGAAACCTAATCTTCTAAGTTACAAAGAAGAATTCGGACAAGGAGATTAGAAATACTTATTTTTTTCTTTTAAAAAATAAAATAAAATGTTTGGTCGGCAAATGACCTAAATAATTTGTTCATCACTTGCAAATTTTAATATTAGGGTCCTTTTAATTAGAGTCTTTTTCGTTTATGTACTAAATTATAAAGTTATTTACCGTAAATATCTAAAGCTTGCTATTTATTAAAATTGACTGTTTTTTTTTTTTACAAATTATATACATACATGCATGATTATTTTTTCTCTATCTCTTCCATTTTCCTTTCTCTCTCCTATTTCCCTATTTTCTGTCCCTCCCTCCAAATTCATATAGTCCCTGGAAAACAATCAATTACATCTAATCTCAGTACAAATAAATGACTATAGTCATCTTCAAAAGTAAAAATTTCTTTTGGTTGTTTGGAATTTAGCATGCTTGAGTCATAACAAAGTGTTAACAAAAAGGACTAGGATCTTTCAAGTATCCAAAGAACTAAAAGTCGACTTTAGTAGTCCTTTCGTCACATCCATTTTCTTCTGTAATTTCTCACTATATCAGTTTCTTTCGTTTTCTTTTTATTTTCAGGCACCAACTCCCTTTTTTCCTTTACTACAGAATAATTATTTAAATTTCATGACAAATATGACTCGGTGGGGCAAATAAAATAAAGTAAAAGAAAAGATCTGGGCCCAAAAAAGTTGAAGAGCTTGTCACTTTCTGGTTAGTAGATGGGGTATTGACTCTTTTATGGAAGGATAGTGAAAAGAAACATCGACAGTGCCCCACTTTCCAACCATAATCGACGTGTTTTAAAGGCTCGTGCAATCCTTCTTATTGTTGTTTACACTTCTTTTTTCATCAAAGTTTTAAGCTTTTTGTAGCTTTTTGATTTTCAGGAAAGTGTCTCTACACTCTGGTGCCAATCCTATTCAAGAAGATATACATCCTCCAAAAGATAATTCCATCGTCAACTTCCACAAGTATACATCAACGAGAAGGGGGGGCTTAGGGGATATGTTTGCCGAAAAGCAAACGTCATAAAAGTAGTAGTGGGGACCTGCATTCACAAAGCCCCTATTGCAGGGTTAAAAAAAGGTGGATTTCATATGAAAGAATGTCACTGTAAAAAGTATTTCATTTACTCCTGGAGTAACATATGCTTCAACTCAATCAATACAGAGGAAAAACTAAAACGTTAAACATTTCGCAAATAAATGCTATAATAGCATTTCCTGTTTCCTGCTCCGGTTTATGTTGTGTCATGTGAGAGGAAGCGGATAAGACAGCATTCTGTTTTTTCAGGATTCTTTCCCTGGGAGAGCATCATGGTTTACCCTTAATCATCAATGCACGTTTCTTCTGGTAATCTGAAGCTTAAACAAAACATAGCCTGCAAAACCAAACGAAAACAACAGCTTCAGGGCATAGAGATAGAATAATACCCGTAAATCAAAAAAATATGAATACTGTGCTCCAAAGAAGTTGAGTCTATGGAGCTTGTACCTTATTTGGAGCAACATCTCTAACCCTGTGAAATACAGAGCTTTGTATTCTGGCTCCCAGGGCAGACTCTGCAACCTGCAAATCAATAAATTAAGATCACCACGGACATACAAGCAAATGTAGACTAGCTGAACTAGAGGCTAAAGGATTGGAATAAGTACATTGTAAAGGTACATCTCCGTAGCACTATAAGGAGAAAATAGACTAGTAAGTATTAACTGAGAGCAGTTTAACCAGCTTGACCTGTTATATAATATCCAGATATCAAATACTATGCAAGCTACAGCATGATTCATAGATTTAGTCAATCTAGTTATTCAAGGACTTGGTAAACATGAAAACAAAGCGTGTTAATCAACTACCATTTTGTATTAAGTGCATCTGTAATTTATTAACCCATTGAGATTCCCCAAGAACTTTCCTATTTCAGTTTTGCTACTAAAGATGCAAATCGTTTCATATCTCATGCACCTGTTCCATTTTATTATGATCCGAGTACACTTCAAATAATCTTGTGCTCAGCAATTATTGAGGAAATGTATAAAGCTTTACTGCAAACCTGCAATGTTAGCCCGTACACTATTACCAATCTTTGGTATGCTAGTCTCAGTGGATTATTCTTATCAAATCCACACTTAAGAAATCTCGAGGGTCTTACCCTGTAATAACTTAAATTAATTAAAAGAAAACCAAATGTTGATTGTTAAACCAAATACAAAGTATTCACATCACAGCTAATTGATATGCTTATCCTCATTTGTTTTTCAGATTAAGATGTCTGAATTTAATATCAAGATGTGTATTAAGAGATCAAGACATCTGAATATAAATATACATTTGAATATAAAGATGTGTATTAAAATCTGAATACTAAATGACTAAGACGGTTTGTTTCTTAACATTTGAATATATAAAATTTATCTTTATTTGAAAATTAATAAACATAAATTTCAAATAAAATACTAATTAATGTGATATTCTATCAATAATATATATATATATATATATATATATATATATATATATATATATATATGGTATTTGGTGGTGGTGATGGCCAACGGTGGTGCTTGTGAATGCCGACTTGAGGCGGTGGTTGGTGGTAGTTTTGGTTGATGGTGGTAGTTATGGGTAGTAGCTATGGTGATTAGCAGTGATGTCGATTATAGTTGAGGATGATGGTGGTGGGTGGTAATAGTTAATAATAGTGGGTGGTGGGAGTGGTGTTGATTGTGATTGAGGAAGGTGATGGTGGGTGGTGGTAGTTTATAATGGTGGATAGTGCATGTTGAATGTTGATGGTGATAGAGTGGTTAGTTGTAGTAGTTGAGGTAGATAAGTGTGTGTTTATGGTTGAGAATAGTGGTGGTGGGATGTGTGGCATGGTAGTAGTTGATAATGGTACGCAGTAATGGCAATTAATAATGAATGTGGACGATAGCATCTTAATGAAATTAAGTCTGTTTTAGATCTTAATCATACAGACGTGTTCAGACACATTAAGTGGTTGTGAAGTAAAAAAACACTCTTAATGATTAAGATCTAAATTATTAAGATTCGGATTTTAAAAATAAATACACTTAATGTTTGAAATCTGAAGTGCAACAAATGAGGCCTTATGAGACAATAAAATAGCAGACGAGCACACAACCGATTTCTGAATTTCAAGATGCTGCTCAGGGATCATAAAAACACGACAAAATAACTGGAGAGTGAGCAAGTCTTGTTTGCAAACTGAACTGCAAAGTCAAAGTACAACAAATTAATCAAAGTAGAACAAATTAACTTTTAAACTAGGAATTACCGAAATTATGTAGTCTTCTGTTTCGCTTGCCCGCATGAAGCAATAGCAATGAATCCAGGGTAAAGATCCCTTCCAATATCTCCTTCTGATAAGGCCTCTAAAGGCATCTAGGGAACAGAAAGCAATTATTAATTGCATTCATGTTAATACATTGGCAAATATCATTCTCTGACGACAAGCCAACACATTTTCTGTTTAACCACAGGTTATAGAAAACAGAAGGTAATTTCCAGGAAAATGCACCCATAAAACACAGCTATAACCTGCTGGCTTAGAGTAACATCAGTTCTATTTTTATCACAGACGGAGGTGCCTTTGTTGAACAAGAGAATGCTAAATACAACAAATGGACTTGACTTAAACAGTTTATTGCATCAAAAACTAGATAACCTGAAAATGTGGTTAATTTAATACATCATAACATGAGCTGATTACCAGCAAACATATATGGTTTGAAACACATTTACTTTTCCCTTTTGTTTTAGAGGACAAGATTGGTTCTGACTCTAGGGCACCAGTCCATTAACATATCTCCAAAAGATAAACATGTTTCCGGGCTTTGACCCAATGTTGGTGCTGCTGGGAGCCATGGGCAAGCTTCTCACATTTCCCTCCTTACGGCAGTTTGTAAATTGGTTGAATTCTAAAATTAAGACACAAAGTTAAAACATTTCCCCTGATGCTTAAAACACCATCAGAATTATCCCCGAGATTCTTGCATGATAATCCACATATGGTATTAGAAAGAGACATTCAGAAACATGGACAAAGACAGCTAACAAGCAAATAACTCTTGACCACAGTTAAAAGATATGCATGTTTGGAGGGAGAAATAATCATAGTAGATTTACCAAGAAACTCCAGAGCAGAAGCTGGTAGGTTCATGATCACGTGATCCACATGCTCCCAGGGCTTCGTATTCAATGACTCAGAACCCTTCATTCTCTTATTTGGTCCTCTTTTTTTCCTACTAGCAACAGAAACACCATCATTGACAGCAGATCTGCCTTCTCCCTCTAGAGCACCAAATGAGCAAATTTAGTTATTTGTGTTCAAAGTATCTCAAAAGCATGGTATTCACACATACACTGGGTTCAGCATGGACAGGAATAAAACAGAAAACTAACTCTTAAATATGCACATAATTGATTATCACAAAGCACACTAGAGCATTTATCATTTCTTTGCCAGCCTCACCTTCTTGAGAACTCTCAGAAGGTCTTTTCACGGAAGTTACACTCACAGCTGCCGCCATAGATGAATCATCAGATCCTGCAATGTTGCATGAAGTTTTCTCTTGTACTTCTTTGACCTCATCTGCAGGGATAGTCCAGATTAACAAATGAAATGCTTTTGGGGGTAAGATAACCAGTATACAGCTGAATAATTCACGTACAGTCTTTAGATAGTGTCTCCCCATCTGCTTGGCCACTGGGTTTCTCAGAGAAATCAGCATCAGCTTCGGTATTGCTTCCGTTACAGGGTACGGCCATGAGTTGAGAAATAAATTTCCTTGCATCCATATTGTATGGGTAAACTAGATGATCAACCTTGTTGATTTCGGCATTAATTTTCAGATAACAAATGCTATCTGGGTTCAAATCATTTGCATACACTACACATTCTTTCTGCGCTGCTGGTATAGCGAAAGGACCAATGCCAGCAAACATATCACATATGGTCTCCCCTGCCTGGAACTGTGAGACCAGCCTTATATGCTCATGTTCCAATCTAGAATTCCAATACACCAAGCTATAATCAAGCTTGAAAGTTGAACCATATTGTTTCACTTCTGTGACCATATCATCTTTCCCAGCCAGTATCTCAAATTTTGGCACACGAAATTCATTGGTAATTGTTCCAACTTTATTCACAACTGTCTGGATCCTGGGGTAGTTTTTCTGGAAGGATCAGGAATGAATAACTTGCTCAAATTAAGAAAAAGATAGGTGACTTGGGAAAGGCAGAAACAGGGTAGAATTCTCTCATTAAACGAAACTGAAAGCATGATAGAAATATTATCACATAGATGCCTGGAGATAAAGTGAAGGAGATGGAAGGGAGCAGCTTGGCGCTAATGCAGATGAGGTAAAATCAAGTGTCTGGCACCAAATCTTAGGTTGAGGAAAAGCAATGTCTTAAGAAGGAAAGATCTTTGTTTAGGGAGAAAAAACAAGTATCTCATTCTTATCAATTAGTTCCATCAAATATTAAGGAGACGAAATTAAATCTGATGCAAAACATTTACATTGCACTATAGCAGAGATTCATGCATAAGAGGGGAAAACCAAGTGTATGTTGATTCCTTTTTTCATGGACATAGCTAAATGGAAGACACATTCATTAAGGCCATAAATTAGAAAACATACATCATAAATAACTTTGCCGATTACGTCCTTGTAAGGAAGAAGCTCATCAGTTATATTTAAATGAGCAATGTGACCTGCAAAAATATCACCTCAATTATTTAGGGACCTCAGTTGGAAGGACAGAATGTTGAAATTTCTGACTTCGAATTAAAGGAAGAGAGATGTACAATGAAGATTCTCTAAAACCTATAAATAAAGTATAGAAAAGATAAAGAGAGAAAAATGTTGCATTGAAATACTTAACTATTGTCTCAAATGATGATGGAACTTCAAGGCCAGGGGGAAGAATCTGCTTTAATATATGGTCTGCAATGTAGCAATTGGTGAAAATATGGCAACTAGTCATTTCAATCTCAATTATCGGATTTGAAACCAATATAACCTATCTGTAATGGGCATCAAATTTATAACTTTGTATTGCATGTCTTCTTAGGTGAGTTAGTTATATTCTAAAGGAGAAGAAAATTGCATATCTTGTGTAATAATGACACGACATTGATGGAGGTGTAAATGCATGCCAAAACTATAAGTATCAGGTACATATATATCATATATGGTACGCTTAACATGACTATTATGCACATGAATATAAGCTGATGAACAAAGAAATGGTGATGGTAAATAAAAGAAATGCATGAGTAAGGATCACAAATGACAGCACTATTGTATTTTAGATTATTTACTTCTTAGTTCACCTGTTGCAAATCCCCCACACCTCTCCTCTATTTTTCAAGTTCAATTTGTTTAGATAAACAAAGGACACAAGAATATAGGAAGGGCCAAAAGTAGATGCCTCTACAACCATGTTAAAGGGTAAAAATGATGAGACACACAATTTCACTTAAATGCCTACTTTACAAAAGATATTTTGCAGGTTATGAAATATTTAAAATAAGGTCTATATAAACAGAGGTGCTAACCTAACAAATAAAACAACTTACCAAACTACTACAAGAAATATAATGTAGGAGGTTATTAACTATAGCTCACACCAACTCGCAATAAGGCTATAGACAACACAATCTTCCAGTTTAGAGATGGGAGGCTGAAGTTTTACCACCGTAAAGTCATCAAAACAAAAATACCATTTTCACAGATAGCACCACTGCCAGAACGGACGGTAACTAAAAATTGCAATTAAGGGTATAGTTATTTCCATTCTCAGTATAACGAATTTTACTGGTTTTGAACTGCTAAACACAACAACGGCAACAAACCCAGTGAGTTCCCACGAGTGGGGTGTGGGAAGGGTAGTATGTATGCAGACTTTACTCCTAGAGACACTACCCTAGGAGGGCAGAGAGGCTGCCCCTCGGCTAAAGACGAGATGAAAAGAAGCAATGGTACCTATCTTCCGCAGACTCTCTAAATATGTCTCAGAGTGCATGTCGCATCCTCCAAAGGTAGTATATTTTTGGAGGATCCGACACAGGTGCGGCAGCATTTTGGAAAGTCCGTGCAACATAGATGGTAACGAGTGATAACAACAAGATATTAAGAAAACCGAAGCGAAAGAATGCAATCAAAGGTAGTACCAACAATCCAAGAATAAGGAGATACCCTGCTAACACTAATGCTACAGGTCTGAGAAAGAAAAAGAAAAGTGCTCGACTGCTTACTAATCTTCCATCCTAATTCTCAACCTCCACACCCTCTTATCAAGGGTCATGTCCATAGTAAGCTCCAACTACTCCATGTGCTTCCTAATCACATCTCCCCAATACTTTTTTGGCCTACCTCTATCTCTTCTCGTACCCACCAAGGTCAAAGTCTCACACCTCCTAACTGGGGCATATGTGATTTTCCTCTTTACATGCCCCAATCATCTCAGACTCGCCTCACGCATCAATTCCTCCACGGGGCAACTTCATTCTTAATCTTATATAACCTGGTATGGCCACATATCCATCTCAGCATCCTCATTTCAGCTACTTTCATCTCTTGAACATGAGAGTTCTTGACTATCCAACATTCCGTCCCATACGACAAAGTTGGTTCTAACCGTCATTTTGTAGAACTCACCTTTAAGTTTTAGTGACACATTCTTATCACACAAGACCTTGCGTGGAAGGTCTATTAGAAATAGCCTCTCTATCTCTATAGAGTAGGGGTAAGATCTGCATATAGTCGTACACACTATCCTCCCCAAACTTTATGGGAATACACTAGGTTTTTTGTTGTTGTTGTTATATTCTTATCACACAAAACACTGAAAGCGAGCCTCCATTTCATCCACCCTGCTCCAATGCGATGTGTGATATCCTCATCAATCTCCCAATTTCCATGTATTACTAACCCAAAGTACTTGAAACTATCTCTCTTAGGGATGACATGTGTATCAAGCCTAACATCCATGTCAGCTTCCTAGGTTACGTCGATGAACTTACACTACAAGTAATTTGTCTTGATCCTGCTTAACTTGAAAGCTTTAGACTTTAGGGTTTGTTGTCATACCTCAGGGCTCAGGCCGCTCAACAACATCACCTCGCGTCTAGTCAATTGGAACTATGTCATCTGCAAATAATATACACCATATCACCTCCACTTGAATGTGTCACGTCAGTGCGTCAATTGCCAATGAAAGCAAAACGAACTAAGGATTGATCCCCAGTGCAACCCCATCACAACGTGGAAGTGTTCTGAGTCTCCTCCCACCGTCCTTACTCGAGTCTTAACTCCATCATACAAGTCCCTAATCACCATGTAGGCTACAAGCACACCTTTAGCCTTTAAACATCTCCAAAGAACCTCTCTCGAGACTTTGTCGTATGCTTACTGTAGGTCAATGAACACCACATGCAAGTTCTTTATTTCCCTATATTACTCCACCACTTACTAGGTGAATGGCTTCCGTAGTCAAACGACCTGCCATGAAATCAAATTGGTTCTTAGAAATGGACAACATTCCTCCTCAACCCTTCTTCTACTACCCTCTCCCAAACATTCGTATAGCTTAACAGCTTGATGCGCCTATAGTTGTTGCAATTTTGGATATCACCCTCGCTCTTGTACGGTAAAATCAACGTACTCTACCACCATTCTTCGAGCATCTTCTTTGTTCTAAAAAAACGTTAAACAGCCGAGTGAGCCGCACTCCAAGCCTGCCCTACCCGCATGTTTCTAGAATTCCACGGGAATTTTGTCTAGCCCGGCCGCTCTACCCTAAATCATCCTACGCATAGCCCCTCGACCTACTCAACTCCTATAAGCCTACAAAATCTAAAATCTCGACGACTCTTGGAGTGCTCCGGATCACCTAGCGTAATGTTCATATCCCCCTCTTCACTCAAGAGTTTATGGAAGTACAATTGCCATCTTCGCCTAATATGTGTCTCTTCCATCAAAACTCTGCTCTGTCGTCTTTGATGCACTTCACTTTGATGCATTTCACTCAACATAGAATACAATATTTTAGTGGCTTTCTATTTTCGCAAGATAAAAAACTTTCAGCGCCTTTCTACAATTTCCTTTTATTAAGGTGAGCTACATTTTGCAATAGTAACATAGTAACAGAATATGCAAGATGTTCCCAAACTAAGCTTTGAAATCATTCTTGTTCTACTAACATTATTGATAATTTGTATCCATTATGATTTTGTTTGAAATGAATATCACCTCAGAAAGGTTTATACAATTTCAGAAAGAATATATAGAATGAATGAGAGAGAAAAGAAGAGGCAATTATTTAAGCTAGAATCCGGACTATTCCAGTCAAATGGATTGCAGTATTGCAAAAGAAAGATGTACAATATCAGGAACTATCAAAAGCTAATAGGACTCAAAGTTCAACTCTTAGTGGATGACTAATTGCTTACCTGCACTCCAATAAGAATAACCAAGTGTCAGCAAGTAGGGAGCAACTTCAAACTGACACAGGCCTTTTAGTTCAGCAAGCTTCTGAGCAGGAATATCAGATAAGTCTGTATCATAATTGGCCAAAAACTAGGCATGTTAGCAAAAAGATGTTGATGACAGTGGTCAAAATATAACAGTGTTCAATATAAATTTGAATCTCAGACATCCAAAGTTAGTAACAGTGGCTCCCAGGATGAGACTAGACAGAAAATGAATAGAAGCCACAAGTAACATAAACGGATGACGAGTCCTCTTAATGAACTAGTTACTGAATCACAAAGTATGAAAAAAATTTCATACAGCCAATACTTGGTTGAGAACAATATATGACACAGAAATATCAACACACAGCCTTGTTTTATTTAGAAAAGGAAGGCTATTGCAAGCAGAAAGTTGGCATCGGAAGTATTACACTATATATCAGAAATTCCTATGGCCAGAGCCCATGACCTATCTTGAATTGTCTGAGTAGGAACTAAAGCATTTGTATATACTCCTTAACATAAAATAATACCAACAATCACCTTCAAAAGAAAAGGAAGAAAACAATAATAAAACTGATAAAAAGAAATGTCTGTCCCAAGAGCTTTCTGCTTTCTAATTGTTTTCGTGGATAAATCAGGAAAAAACATGATAGGCAAAGAAAAGTCAATTCCGAAGATCACATCTTATCAAGAATGGGAAGAGGCAGCAATGAGCTTCCTGTCTAGCTTTCTAAATCAAGGAATGGAATGAACTATGAACCCACATTATCTTGCCCAAGCTAGTAAAAAGGACAAAATTTAAGCTTGATTTGAGCCAACAACAATCCAGTCAACCAGCAAGATGCAAAACTTTCATCAAAGTGAATAAAGATATTCTGATTCATTGCTTTATGTTTGACAACTCTTTAGTTGTTTGTCTTTTCTTCTTTATGGGTATGCATCGAAGAATACATACTATTGCAAGGATGTCCCCGTAGCAGATCTTGTTTTCCAAGTCATGACTGTGAGCACGTGATTTTTGCCCTACATGAGAATTACTCCTAAAAAAAAGGAAAAAAAAAGAAAAAAAAAATAATAAAATAGTTTTGTATTGTGCGTAATCTTTGTGATTTCGTGTTAATTTTTTCTTATTATTTGCATTTTTGTGTATGCATGTCTATTTGTTTAAATATATAAAATACAAAAATATATTGCATTTTTTATATAAAATTCAAGTTTGCAATTAAGAGTAATTAAGTTTGTTTTATGAAAAATGAAAAAATCACAAAAAATATGCATTTATTCTGTTTTTGTCATTTTAATGTGCCGTTGTGTCATTTTATTTTTTACTCGTGCGTTATTTGTTTTTAAGGGTCAATTAATGTTTTATAGTTTAAATTTTTGTTTTACAACTTATTTTAGAATTGTTGTTAAATTTGTTAATTAAAAGAAGAAAAAGAAAAGAGTTGAAAATTAATAATACTCGGATTTGGGCCAGCCAAATTAAAATGTAAAGCCCGAAACCAAAACCTCACCCAATCCAGAACCACACCTTAAACCCGCCCAATACCCAAACCGACCCGGTCCAACCCCGTTTCAGAGCTACCCTATTGATCTTAGCCGTTGATCGTTGTGATCTAACGGCTGAGATTCAAAGATTAATTTTAAACCCCCTAAACCCACCGTTACACCCTCATTTTCCCAAAACCCTAAATCATTTCTTCTTCTTATCTCATCTACGCCGTCAGCCGCCGTCCGCCGCCGCCGAAAATCGCCTCACGGCGGTTCCGGTAGGCCAAACCTCCCCAAATTTACACCAAATCTTCCCCTCACCTCCCCCAGCATGAATCCTGTCTTCGTTTTCCTAGAATAATCTCCAAAGCTTTCGAATATTGAATCAAAGTTTCGAGTCAAAACCAAAACCATGCCAAGCCGCTCCAAACTCACACCATAGCGTCCCTAGACCTTCCTAACCACCACACCACCATTAGTCCGGTTCGAATCTGGTCGGAAATGGTCAAGCCCCAAATTGAGCCTTCAAGAACCCTAGAATTCGAAAACTAGGGATTTTGTCCGAATTAAAGGTAATTGAAGTCAATAGACTTTAATTGGATTGTTTTTCGTTTGAAAAACACTTCAATTAAAGTCCGTTTACTTCAAAAATGCAAGCTCAAGTCCATTGGGACCGGGTCTATTCAATTCCGATTTCTTTCGAGGTAATGTTTTTTTTCCGTTTATTTCAATTTGTATTTGTATTTGTTTAGTTTTAGTTCGATTGAATTCTTCTCGATTGTTGTTGGTCGTCCCTGTTCATTCTTTCTTTCTCGAAGACCCTTTGTTTGGTCGATTCTAATTCTGTGTTGTTTGTTTGATCACGAATGTTGTCGAATACGTGTTCGCGTCGATTAGCGTCGTCGAACAATTAGCTTTGTATTCCCTGGCTTTGGCCGAGAGTTCTTGATTCACTGTTTTTACGATTGTTTGGTTATCAATTGTACATGTCGTAATCGTTTAATTGAATGTTTGCCAATTAGTTTCATAGGTCTGTTGTTATCACTGTTGGATAGAAATTGATCCATATTTGTGCCCATAAATCACTGTTGGACAGAATTTGGGTTTCCTGTGATGTTTGTTAGTTGTTTAATCCATTTAAGTGTTCAGAAAACTAAGCCTTAGAGTGCATTGCACATGGAGTGAGTTGTTGGAACTGCTGGACAGCAGTATATTCCAGTGGTTTTTGCCTTTAGTAGTTGATTAATTATAAAACCCATACTTAGACAAAATAGGGTGGAATAATCAGAGAATATCAGGATGATAATGAGTGTTTCTAGCTTTGTTAAGTGCTGGTCAGTTGTATAATCAGAGAACACATGGAAAAAAACTGATAAAGGGTCAAAAGTAATGCACATGGGGGGAATTAAACAGGCTGGAAAGGTTGAACCATTTTTCTGAAAAGGATAAACTGTTTGGCTATAAAAACAGAACATTGAAACTCACTGAAGACAGATTCATACACTGGCAGAATACATACATTCACAAAAAATACTCACTGGCAAATAACACACACATAGAGAGAGCTGAAGATCTTTTGAAAATCTGGAGAACATGCATACACTTACCCGATTATTCACTGGAAACACACACATAACAGAGAGAGTTTGAAACACATTTTCTTTGAAATCTGGAAAACCACACAGATACATTAAGAGAGATAGATCTACTGGAAAAAGCAGAAACACTGTTTTTGTTTTAAACTCTTGATCTTCGATTGTCTGAGAACTAGAAGATATTGTCTCATAACTTCTAGTTCTTCCTGTTTTCTGTTGGTAATCGAGTTTTGGAATGGTTGAGTTCATATTTGGGATAATTTGGAACTTGTTTTGTCCATTCTAATTGTTCCATCGCTGCTGGAATTTTGCTGTGGATTTTTAAATCTAGGTCATTGTTGGTGTACGGATACTGCTGTTGCTATTGTTGTCCCTGATTACTTCCTCTTCCACTGTCCAGGTACTTCCTTATTTCATGGTTGAAGCATGACTGCTGATGCATGTAAAGATACGAAGTTCTGATTAAATGAAGATCTTGTTTGAAGCTGAACTTTTAGTTTTCTTTCATTACTTATGTGTTTTAGTATTAGATTCCTAGTTACGAATGTTATTCAGGATCTTTTTCTTTTACTTGGAAACTAGGTATGTGAAAATAACTTTGTGTAATATTCTGCAACTGTGGTAATAAATGAACTCGGGATTTAGCCTTTTACTATTGATAATTAGTCCATGATAGAGTTTTAGTCAGTTGGGATTAGCATTTTATTATTAATAACATTGATTCATTGCTTAAGTGTTTTGAAGAATCTGCTTTGTTGTTTTCGCACAATCACTTGTTAAAATTGAGTTAAAACCTAAATAGGAAGTTGAAGTTTTTTTTTTTTTTTTCTTTGGGAAAACTAAAAGGAATAGAAAGGCATGAAATTGTGATTTTACTTGAGCAAGTAATTCTTTTATTTTTAAAAAATGACAAATTCAAATAATGTTTAAATTCTCAAACATTAGTGATTAACATGGCCATCTTTTGATACATTCTAACCCTAATGGATTTTGTTGTAGATATCGATTAGAAATAACCCTAATGGATTTTGTTGTAGATAAATCGATTTTTGTCTAGTCTAATAAATGCTTTAATCGGCTCTAGGTTGAAATAACTAGTCTGGGCACATCTTTGAGTTGCATATTCGTAAGGGTCGAGTCTATGTTATGACTAGGCTTGCTTTTTTTTGCTTGAAAGTTCAAATATACAGTTTTCTTTAAAATAATAAAGCGTTCTAAATTTTAATCAGCGCATATAATTTATAAACATGTATAAAATCAGGAATTTTTAGCCATTTATAATAATTGAAGCGACCGTGCTAGAACCACGGGATTCGGGGGTGCCTAACACCTTCCCTCGGGTCAACAGAATTCTTTACTTAGAATTTCTGGTTCGCAGACTTCATTTGGAAAGTCGAAATTTCCTCTGATTCGGGATTTAAATAAATCGGTGACTTGGGACACCTTAATTTATTCCAAGTGGCGATCCTGAAATAAATGAAATTATCCCGTTTCGAATATTGTTACTTAAATTGGAAAAACTCCCTTACGCTTCTACCCTCGGGTAGGGGGCGCGGCAAAAGGATGTGTGACAGCTCTGGCGACTCTGCTGGGGACATACAAACCCAGAACCACTGGTTCAGGTTTAAGAATTCGAGCTTTGAATAATTATTTTATTTGGCTTATTTATTATCTGATTTTATTACATGTTTATATTTAATATGCTAAATGTTGCTTTACCGCTTTGATACTTTGTGAATTGTATATAAATTGTGCCGATACCCATTTTTTTTCTCTTCTGAGTCTTTTGAAACATAATACCGGGCATTTGCTGGACACAGCCCGTTTTTTCTCAAGATAGCTATGGTGCTTGGCACCCGGCGAAGGATTTTGTAGTCACACATGTTTAGGCGGAGAGTTTTGTCAATTAAGCCGGAAAGCCATGCTACCGGTGCACTGACACTCTTCGGCTCGAGTTGTACGCTCGAGTTAAAGCCAGTCTAGACACTTTTTCAACAGGATGAAGACTTAGAATAACAAAATCTTATGCCGGATCCCCGATAGGAACGTTTATTTGCATCATGTGCATATCTGACTTAGGAGGCTCAACACAGGGGTTGGGCCTGTCTAGGACAGGTGTACCTGAAACAAAAGACCAACTTGTTGCATCTTTCTGTGTGCATTTATTTTTTTCGATCTTACATGCCGACCGGTTTGTTAAAAATAGGGTAAGGAGTGGAAGATGTCAATCGAATGGGAAACGAGATGCTTTTCTTGGAAAATGACTTTCGAAAATTAAAAAAAAAACAAAATGAAAAAAAAATCTCCGAATAAATTTTATTAATTTTAAATAGTTAGTTTCTTTAAAATGTTTCCTTTTGAAAAATGCAAAAAAAAAAATTCCAAATAAATTTTATTAATTCCTTAGAAAATAATTTTTTTGAAGAAATGCAAAAACAAAATTTTTCTTTATTTTTATTAAAGATAGGTTAGCTTCCCTGAAAATAATTTGTTTTAGAAATGCTGTTTAAAAAAATGGTTCGTTTTCTTTTCTTAAAATGATTTAGTTCTTTTATTTTTGAACTACGCAAGTTTGATTCTCACCAAACATGAGATACGTAGGCAACCCATATCGGGCTCAACTAATACTGATTTTTTCAAAAGAAAAATAATAATAAAAATATTAGAATTAGGAATTTTGTCCTTAGTCGAGAGTTAGGAAATTTTGCAAAAATAGCCAAACGCCTCAAAAGGGGCGCCGGAGGACTAATTTCGCAAAAATGGAATAGGGACATCACACTGGTATCCTGTTATACAGCCTTCAAATCTTCTTCAAGTGTTGAAAGG
Organism: Nicotiana noctiflora; assembly: GCA_032618575.1. Classification (NCBI taxonomy): domain Eukaryota; kingdom Viridiplantae; phylum Streptophyta; class Magnoliopsida; order Solanales; family Solanaceae; genus Nicotiana; species Nicotiana noctiflora. The sequence continues at coordinate 131,902 of JASVEL010005325.1, forward strand.
CCGTATTAACAAGATTCATTTTTTTATAATAAAAAAATAATTTTGAAAAAAAAATCTTAAGTTCATTTTTATCTTTTCTAGGATCAACATGACTTCATCGCAACGAATCGGCCAGAAAAGGGCGAGAGACGAAATGCCACCCATGTTCATGGTCCAGGACAAGACTCCAGATCGGCTCTGTAAATGGTGGACTAGTTTTTCAGCTTGGGAAAGAAATCAAGTTCACAAGCACCTCAAGTTTCTTCCGAACATCATGATGATAAAACCGGACAAAAATGTGATCAGAGCTTTAGTGAGTTTTTGGGACTCAACAAGCAATGTGTTCAGATTTCGGGACTGCGAAATGACACCCACTTTGGAAGAACTAGGCGGACTCACAGGGCTTGGAAGAGATTTGCACAAAAAGATACCTGCAGCTCCTAGGCAAATGGGTGTGAATAATTTTTTGAAAAAGTTATGTCTCCGGCGGGTTCCCATGGGTTGTTTGGAGAACGGTTGGGTGCCACTGGACTATCTCTACGACAGATTTGGTGATAAGAAAGGGTTCGAGAAATTCTCAAACACCGAATTTGTTAACCAGTTGAATTACGACGCTTGGGGAGACTTAAGAATCTACGCCTTTATGATCGCTTTTTTGGGGACCATGGTTTTTCCCGAACGTGGCAGACGCATCAGAATCCGTTTGGCTGCGGTGGTCTCATATCTACAGAGTAACGAGGAACACACTGTTCTTCCTATAATCCTAGGAGACATCTTCCGGGCTTTAACTCGGTGCCAAGAAGGACGTGATTATTTTGAATGTTGCAATATCTTATTACAAATGTGGTTTGTAGAGCATCTCTATCATCACCCAACTGTGATAGACTTCAACGCGGATTGGTTGAATTATATTCGTTGTCATACAAACAGAGCCGCCCGTTGTAACCTTCCAGAAGATTTGAGGACTTGGCAAGAACTTCTCAACTCTTTAAGAGCAGATCGACTTACCTGGAATTATTATTGGTTCCCTTCCGCTAAGATCATGCATATGTCGACATATCGCCTATTCTACATACTAATGGGTTTTAGGGGTTTCCAACCATATGCCCCACTACGTGTCATGCGACAGTTGGGTAGAGAACAGAAAAGGCCCCCAATTGAGGATATGCGGTCGTTTACATGGGAATTCGCGACGGAGGAGCCCCCGAGGGAGACTTATGCACAAAAGGTATGGTTCAGTAGTCGACTCTCCGACGTCGACGAAATGGTTGCCGATCGAGAACGAGGAGAAGTGAGTCTCGCATATCTTGGATGGTTCCACAACCAATCAATGCCCGAGCAAAGGTCAGAAAGGTCGATAAAGTATGCCGTCGATTGGGAGAAAGAGGTAGAAGCCTGAGTAAGGGAGGCTAAACGTGAGACAGCGCAAGATTTCCAATCTTGCATTAACACTTTAAAAGAAGACAAGGGAATTTTGGAAGCTGCCATGGATATACAACAGGCTGATTTTGATCGAAAAAGGGCTGGTTGGGAGCAGGAAAGAGAAGCGCTTTGAACTCAAATTCAAGAGATGCAATTGACCGCAGAAAGGTCAAGAAGAAGTCGGAATGACGAGATGCTGATAAACGATTTGGAAAGGAAAGCCTTTGAACACCAGGAAGACTTGGAGAAGGCAAAAGCAGCTTTGGTTGCAGTCCGGACAAAATGGAAGAGAGCAGCCCACCAAGAAGCAATTCGCCTACAACAAGTAGAAAAAGATTATGATGCAATCATCGTTGATTTGAGAAAAGCAAATGCCGCTCTTAGAGAGCGAACTCTCAGGCAAGTCCGGGATGCCAAAGCAGATAGAGACCGTTGCCACGACTTAATGGCATGGATGGAAAGACAAATAGATAGGCTTTTGGACCACGTCTCCGGTAACACTCAAGAATTAGGGGCAAAGAACCGACACATAGGGCAGCTGCTCAGAGAAAAAGACATGATCAGGGCCAAGATCAATGAAATCGGGCATTACATCACTATGAGGTGATTGACCTGCGAACAAGTACCCCGGCCTACCCTCTTCTCTTCAATCATGGAACGTGTCCACCAAGTCATGGCAGAATTGGGGAGTATACAGAAAGATCTTACACCGAGAACCGCAGCAAGGCCAAACAACGCCCCCCGGGCGCAAAGATTCGAGGCGTTGGAACATGCTTAGAAGAGTCTATTATTTTTAGAGTCTGTTTGTCCTTTTAAAAGTTTTCCTCCATTGTTGTCATTTTGTAAGTGTTTCAAGTTTGAAGTTTGTCGAAATAAAATTCAAGAACATTTCATTCATATCTTATGTCTATTGTTTCCGAACTACGCCCGGTCTGATTCATGCGGGAACATGATACGTAGGCAATCCACATAAGATTCGACCATCACTAAAAAAACAAAAATTAGAAAAAGAGGGAAAAGTTAAAAGAAAAGAAGATTGATAAAGGATAAAAGCAAAGGAAAATACAAACCGGAATGACGCATCACAATCGAGTACATGTAGCGACACAATCATCTATATAAGTGCATCACACCCAACGTGAGATTACTTATCTGTTATTTGTTTCAGACTAACCGTTTGTTTGCCAAACTACAGGTTTTAGTAAAGAGTGGTTGATTTTGTTGTAATTTGGCATAACATTCATACTTCACAAGGTCCAAAGGAAAAGTTCGGCAGCCCGAAAGTACTCATCCCTATTTCACTAGGTCAAAAAGAGGTACCAAGATATCTTTAGAAATGCCCCTAGCAACCATTCTCGTCTCGGAAGAAAGCTCCTTGACAACCATCCCGGCTACTGAGTCAGCAGCTTTGGAGGAGAATAGAATTTTGCGCTGCC
>JASVEL010005326.1:0-276855 GCA_032618575.1 Nicotiana noctiflora
CCATTTCTCGTAATTATCTTTTGTGAGACGGGGCTACTGAAAAGATAGCGGACCATTATTTGCCATGGCTCTGATACCACGTTATTGAGAAATAAAAAATTATCCCGCCTAAAAATAAAATCCACGGCAAATAATAATAACACAAGAGAGTAATAATGACACAAATATTTTAGCGGGGTAAAATATAATACCCGAGTAGAGCAATATTACCACTATAATATTACAACTCAGTTGTGTCAAGAGCCTAATACAACTTTGAAAGAAATAATACTCTTTATTTAAAATTACTTCACCATAATATTGCTACCACTCACTAGTTATCTCACAGACAATAATATGTGGATTACTCTCACTGCTTTATACTTCTCTAGTTATTTTGGTGTGTTTAACAGAGAAGGAAGCATATCTATTGATAGTCAAATTTGCCAACCTTTTAGCCAATTAAATTGACTTTTGCATTACAATTTTGATCAGCCGCCCATATGTATTTTAAGCAGCCTATTTTGTTCAACTTTTCAATCTTCTTCTTTATTTTTCTTTGCTAGGTGAGGTATGGACCCCACAATTTTATTTTTCTCCCCCATCAATTACTCCTATATCCCTTTCTTTTATTCAATGTAGTAGTTTATGTGTGGACCCCACACTATTTTCATGTCCCAAAATCTACAAAGGACTTTGAGAAAAGTGGGGAAAGTTACTGATTGTATATAATGCGAACCAAAGCCACTCAATAAAGACAACAATTTAATAGTTAGAAATGCCTTAGTGATGTGACGACCCGGCCCGTCGTCACGAGAATTATTACCCCGTTATGTTGTAAATACATGTTTTATGATTTTATATCAGTGTTAAAGCCTATCGGGTGAGTTAGGAGTGAATTGGATTGAAAATGAGGCATATAGCCTTTGTGAAGGAAACTTGAATAAGGAAAGTCAATCCGGAGTTGACTATTTGGTTAGAGGGCTCGGAATCGAATTCTGATGATTCGGTTAGTTCCGGGAGGTGATTTGTGACTTAGGGGAGCGATCGGAATTGAAATTGGAGGCCCGATGTAGAAATAGGCTTGAATTGGCTAAGGTTGAATTTTGGCGAAATCCGAACGGTAGGTGAGATTTTGATCCGGGGGTCGGAATGGAATTCCGACAGTTGCGATAGCTCCGTTAGGTGATTTTGGATGTGCCTGCAAAATTTCAGGTCATTCGGACGTCGTTTGGTCGGGTTTTTGATTGAATGTGTAATTTGGAATGTTTTAAGGAATTTAGGCTTGAATTCGATGCGAATTATGGGTTTTGATGTTGTTAGACGTGTTTTGAGGATTGGAGCAAGTTCGAATAAGGTATTAAGATGTGTTGGTATGTTTGGATGAGGTCCCGGGGGCCTCGGGGTGATTTCGGATGGTTAAACGGGAGAAATTGTGGAAGAATTGCAGGTTGGGATCCTGCTTCTGTTGTTTCCGCTCCTGCGGAATTTTGGACGCAGGAGCGTGTCCGCAGAAGCGGACGAGATGCGCAGGAGCGGCTGGTTACGCAGAGCGGAAGAACTTCCGCTGAAGCGGGGTCGCTGGTGCGAGCCAGTGATCGCAGAAGCGGACGGGGGGAAAATTGGCTGGTTCCGCAGAAGCGGACGTTTGACCGTTTGGGCGAGATGCGCAGAGGCGGATTTGTCCGCAGAAGCGGAAGCTTCTTCGCAGAAGCGGGACCGCTTAAGCGGCCCTTTGTTCGCAGAAGCGGAAATGGCCGGCTAGGCCTGGAATCGCTGAAGCGACCCTTTGGTCGCGGATACGGATGCGTAGAAGCGGAAAATATTCCGCAGAAGCGAAAATCGCTGTAAGTAAGTGTATGAGAAGTTAGAAAAATTTCAGAACATTTCACACATTTTGGGTCTCGGCTTTAGAGGCGATTTGGGCGATTTTGAAGAGAAATTCAAGGGAAATCATCAGGTAATCATCTATGGACTTAAACTATGATTAGTATTGGTAATATTATGCAATTATATCATGAAAATGGAGGAATTTGGGGTAATTTATGGAGGATTTAGCCCTAGGCTTGAACTTTAGAAAATCAAGGTTTTGAATGGGCAAATGGAGTCCGAATTTGGTAAAATTGATATGCTTAGACTCGTATTGAGATGAGGGTTCCGAATATGTGACTTTCGTGATTTTTCGATAAGCGTACCGAAAGTCGGGTTTTGACAACTTTGGGAATTTTGATGTAAATCGAGTTGTATTGATTGGGTGTCGTCCCATTGGCCTAATTTGTTGTATTTCTACTGTATTTGATCGGATTCTACGCGTGCGGAGCTTGATTCTCGTGGCAAGGGCATTGCGGAGTAGTCGTCGCGCCGTATTGAGGTGAGTAATAGATGTGGGTGATGACCGGCGGGTTCGAAACCCCGGTATACCACTTTGTGACGCTGTATAGCGGCGAGACACGCACACTCTTGAGAGTGCGGGGTCGATCATGAACTGGAGACTATATATTAGTCCAACCTGTTGATACTGTATTATTGGCTATTCTAGAGCCGTCGAACCTCCTTCTCGGATGGTTGCATATATATATATATTGTGATAATGGCCACTCTTGAGCCGAGGAACCCCCTTCTTGGGCGGTTGACTATACATGTGGGCCGTGAGCCAGTTATTGGATCCCGCGAGGATCGTTATCATGGTCTTATCATATAGACATGCTAGTTTACTACTAGTCCGCAGCTATTTTTGTTATTATGCTAATTCCAATCTCTGGAACTTGATATTACTGTTTTCCAAGCTGAAAAATGATAAAAGAGTTTTCAAAAACTACTTTTGAGCCTGCGAGGCTGTATCTGCATATTAGCTGACTAGTAGTGGATCGGGCTGCACGTCGCAGCGAGATATATGTTGGATCGGACTGCACGCCGCAGGAATATCTCTATGAGATGTGCTTGGGCTGTAGGAGCCCCTCCGGAGTCTGAACCCCCACAGTGAGCACGGGTACCCAAAATTGGAGTCGGGCTACGCGCCGTAGCGGTCATGTCATGCATTGCATTGCATTTAGCTACATCTGCTAGTTGTTATGCTATTTATTGGTATTTGTTGGTACAGGTACAGTGAATATTGATTCTATGACAGGGTAGCTGATTATAGTTTTACATAGTGCTTTATTGCGGATTTCTTATCTGCGCTGTCTTACCCTTGTTTATTACCACTGAGTCTGGCAGTACTCATTTTACTCCCTGCACCTTGTGTGCGGATCCAGGTACCTCTCAGCAGTGATCCAGTAGCTGTGCGAGGCGACATCTGTGGGATATACGAGGTAGCTGCAGAGTCCGCAGGACCCGATATTCCTTCCTACTGTCTTTTGATTTTGTATTGACATTTCTTTCCGCACTTGGTATCTTGTAAACCTTTATACACTCATGTTCAGTAGAGGCTCATGACTCTTGACCCTTGGTCTATGGGAGTTGATGTATTATGGGACTTGGTTCCCCGTTTTCGTTATATGTTTCGCTGTTATTTCGTGAATTAATATGCCTAAATGGGCTAAAGCGAGCTTCTAGCTCCGTGGTTGATATTGATTGGTCAGGCTGGCTTAGCAATGTGCTGGGCGCCATCACGACCGGATTTGGGGTCGTGACAAGTTGGTATCAGAGCCTAGGTTTACTAGGCCTCGTGAGTCTTGAGCCGGTTAGTAGAGTCTTGTGGATCGGTACGGGGACGCCTGTACTTATCCTCGGGAGGCTACGAACCTTTAGGAAAACTTCGCTTTTCTTGAACTCTGTCGTGCGATCTTGTTGTCCTGAGAACTGAACTTCTATATTCTATTCTCTCGCAGATGGCGAGAACGCGAGCATCAGGACGAGGTGGACGACCTCCGTTGCCACCTGTTAGAGGCCGTGGGCGCGGTCGTGCTAGAGTTAGAGGTAGGGCGGGCTGAGGCAGTGCCAGCTGACCCGCCTGTTGTACCAGTTCAGGAGCAGCCCCCGGTGGTTGATGCTCCAGCAGTCCCAGTTCAGGGCCAGACTATATCTATTGCTATCCCCGGTCTTCAGGAGACTCTTGCTCAGATATTATCGGTGTGTTCCGGTTTGGCTCGGGTAGTTTCGGCTACCGCTACTGTAGCGACATCTCGGTCGGGGGTGGTCGGCGGACCCCTGCGGCTCGCACACCGACCCGGTTGTTCGGGGACTTCGGACGCCGGAGGCGGTCCCCGCTCGAGTGGTTGCACCGGTTATTCCTCCGGTTGCCCCAGCTCCAGCTCCGAGCATATGGTTGAGGTTATGCCCGATGACGAGCGGCGTCGTCTCGAGAGATTTGGTAGACTTCGGCCACCCCGTTTCGGTGGCGTTGAGGGCGAGGATGCCCGGGGTTTCTTGGATAAGTGTCAGAAGATGCTGCGTACGGCTGGTATTCTTGAGTCCGGCGGAGTTTCATTTACTACATTTCAGTTCACTGGTCCCGCATTTGATTGGTGGGAGGAGTTTGAGAGGCGTAGGCTTGCAAAAGCAGCACCTCTCACATGGCAGCAGTTCTCTACTCTCTTTCTAGAGAAATATGTACCTCGGTCTCGTCGCGAGGAGCTACGTCGCCGGTTCGAGTGGTTGATTCAGGGCGACATGTCTGTGACCCAGTATGAGCTTAGATTCACTCGGTTGGCTAGGCATGCCACATGGATGATCCCCACTGATAGGGAGAGGATCAGGGAGGTTCATTGATGGCCTCAACTACTCTATCCGTATTCTTATGACCGGCGAGCGAGTTCTATCATCATCGTTTGAGCAGGTTGTTGATATGGCACGCTCCGTTGAGGCGGATCGTCGCCGAGAGAGAGAGGAGCGGGAGGCCGAGAGGCCTCGCGGTTCGGCGATTTCGGTGGTGCTCCATCTGAGGGCATTTCCGGCGGAGCGAGAGGTCGCTCGTCTGAGACCTTCTCGTTCGAGCCGCCCGGAGCGGAGCGGAGGTTCGCATGGTCGTGGTCGACATGGATTTCAGCAGGGTCGGTCATCACTTAGTGCCCTCCCAGCCCAGAGTTCAGTACCCTTCTCCGGCACCGGGTGCATGTTATGAGTGTGGTGAGTTTGGCCACGTGAGGAGACAGTGCCCTCGACTACGTAGGGGCGGGACTCAGCAGAGGGATCAGCCCTCCTCTTCGGCACCATCTCGGTCTAGTAGAGGTGGAGGTCGGTCTTCTCGTGGACGCCCGAGGGCGAGGAGAGATCCGGTGGAGGCCGAGGCACGATTCTATGCACTTCATGACGGGCGTGATGCGGTTGCCTCCGATGCGGTGATTACGGGTATCATTTCCGTCTGTCACGGAGATGCCTCTGTTCTATTTGATCCGGGATCCACATATTCTTACGTGTCCTCTTATTTTGCACATCACTTGGGTGCGACTCGTGGTAGTCTTGATTTACCTGTTCATGTATCCACCCCGTGGGTGATACGATCGTTGTGGATCATGTCTATAGATCCTGTGTTATATCTATTGGGGGTATGGAGACCCAGGCAGATTTGTTATTGTTGGGGATGGTGGACTTTGATGTTATATTGGGTATGGACTGGTTGTCTCCGTATCATGCTATATTGGACTATCATGCTAAGACAGTTACGTTGGCCATTCCTGGTATTTCTCAGATCGAGTGGCGGGGTTCGACCGATTTCGTCCCTAGCCGTGTTATTTCGTTCTTAAAAGCTCGGAAGATGGTTGAAAAAGGGTGTTTATCGTACTTAGCTTTTGTGAGAGATGTGGGAGCTGAGACTCCTAGCATTGATTCTGTACCTGTTGTGAGGGACTTCCCAGATGTATTCCCCTCAGACCTACCGGGCATGCCGCCGGACAGGGATATTGATTTTGGCATTGACTTGGTGCGGGCACTCAGCCTATATCCATTCCTCCTTATCGGATGGCACCAGCTGAGTTGAAAGAACTAAAAGAGCAGCTTCAAGAGCTTCTGGATAAGGGTTTCATCCGCCCTAGTGTGTCTCCGTGGGGTGCGCCGGTGTTATTTGTTAAAAAGAAAGATGGTTCCATGCGGATGTGTATTGATTATAGGCAATTGAACAAAGTGACAGTGAAGAACAAGTACCCTCTACCGCGCATAGATGATTTGTTTGATCAGTTACAGGGTGCGAGGGTGTTTTCTAAGATCGATCTTCGTTCAGGCTATCATCAGCTGAAGATCAAGGACTCGGATATTATGAAGACTGCATTGAGGACCCGATATAGTCATTATGAGTTCCTTGTGATGTCGTTTGGGCTGACCAACGCCCCAGCAGCATTTATGCATCTGATGAACAGTGTGTTCGGGCCTTATTTGGATTTATTTGTGATTGTGTTCATTGATGACATTCTAGTCTACTCCCGTAGTCAGGAGGAGCATGCTCAGCATTTGAGTATTGTGTTGGAGAGATTGAGAGAGGAGAAGCTATATGCTAAATTCTCCAAGTGCGAGTTTTGGCTCGATTCCGTAGCATTTTTGGGACATGTGGTGTCTCGTGATGGTATTCAGGTTGATCAGAAAAAGATAGAGGCGGTGCAGAGTTGGCCTAGACCGACCTCAGCTACAAAGATCAGGAGTTTTCTTGGCTTGGCAGGGTATTATCGCCGGTTTGTTCAGGGATTTTCATCCATTGCTTCTTCATTGACTAAATTGACCCAGAAGGGTGCACCATTCGTGTGGTCGGATGAGTGCGAGGAGAGCTTTCAGAAGCTCAAGACAGCTTTGACCACAGCTCCAATGTTAGTATTGCCATCAGCTTCAGGTTCATATACCGTTTATTGTGATGCCTCGAGAGTGGGGATAGGTTGTGTGTTAATGCAGGAAGGTAAGGTAATTGCTTATGCTTCTCGGCAGTTGAAGCCACATGAGAAGAACTATCCTGTTCATGATTTGGAGCTAGCCGCCATTGTTCATGCCTTGAAGATTTGGAGGCACTATTTGTACGGTGTGTCTTATGAGGTGTATACCGACCATCGTAGTCTCCAGCACTTGTTCAAACAGAAAGACCTTAATTTGAGACAGCGGAGATGGCTAGAGTTGCTGAAGGATTATGACATTACTATATTATATCATCCGGGGAAGGCCAATGTGGTGGCCGATGCTTTGAGCCGGAAGGCGGTCGGTATGGGGAGCTTGGCATATATTCCGGCTGAGGAGAGGCCATTTGCTCATGATGTTCAGGTGCTAGCCAATCGGCTAGTGAGGTTAGATATTTCGGAGCCCAGCAGGGTATTGGCTTGTGTTGTATCTCGGTCACCTCTATATGATCGTATTCGTGAGCGCCAGTATGATGATCCACATTTGGCTGTCCTGAGGGACAGAGTTCAGCATGATGATGCTAGAGATGTCACCATTGATAGTGACGGCGTATTGAGGATGCGGGGCCGGATATGTGTGCCCAATGTTGATGGCCTTCGTGAGTTGATTCTGGAGGAGGCCCATAGCTCGCGGTATTCTATCCATCCAGGAGCCGCGAAGATGTATCAAGATTTGAAACAGCACTATTGGTGGAGAAAGATGAAAATGGACATTGTCGGACATGTAGCACGGTGCCTCAATTGTCAGCAGGTTAAGTACGAGCATCAGAGGCCCGGTGGTGTATTTCAGCGCATTGATATTCCTGAGTGGAAATGGGAGAGGATCACTATGGACTTTGTTACTGGACTCCCTCGGACGGCGAGGAAGTTTGATTCTGTATGGGTGATTGTGGATAGACTGACCAAGTCAGCTCACTTCATTCCAGTTAGTACTACCTACTCATCGGAGCGGTTGGCATCGATCTTTATTCGAGAGATTGTTCGATTGCATGGAGTCCCAGTGTCTATCATATCCGACAGGGGTACTCAGTTCACTTCTCAGTTTTGGAGAGCATTTCAGCGAGAGATGGGTACACGGGTTGAGTTGAGTACAGCATTTCACCCCCAGACAGACGGACAGTCTGAGCGCACTATTCAGATCTTGGAGGATATGTTGCGAGCTTGTGTGATTGATTTTGGTGGTTCGTGGGATGAGTTCCTACCACTTGCCGAGTTTGCCTACAACAACAGTTATCAGTCGAGTATTCAGATGGCCCCGTATGAGGCATTGTATGGCAGGCGGTATAGATCCCCAGTGGGATGGTTTGAGCCTGGTGAGGTTAGATTGATAGGGACTGAGTTAGTCTAGGATGCTCTGGATAGAGCAAAGTTGATCCAGGAGAGGCTTCGTACGGCACAGTCTCGTCAGAAGAGTTATGCGGACCGTAGAGTTCGAGAGTTGTCTTTCATGGTTGGTGACAGAGTATTGTTGAAGATTTCACCTATGAAGGGTGTCATGAGGTTTGGGAAGAAAGGAAAGTTGAGTCCCGGGTACATTGGTCCTTTTGAGATACTTAGGAGAGTTGGAGAGGTGGCATATGAGTTGGCCTTGCCGCCCAGCTTATCCAGCGTTCATCCAGTATTCCATGTGTCTATGCTCCGGAAGTACATTGGAGATCCGTCTCATGTATTAGATTTCGGCACCATTCAGCTTGATGGTGATCTATCCTATGATGTGGAGCCTATTGCCATTTTGGGACGTCAGGTGAGAAAATTGAGGTCTAAGGAGATTGCATCAGTTAAGGTTCAGTGGAGAGGTCGACCCGTGGAGGAGGCCACTTGGGAGATCGAGCGGGAGATGCGGAGCGGATATCCTCACTTGTTTGAGACTTCAGGTATGTTTCTTGACCCGCTCGAGGACGAGCGTTTGCTTAAGAGGGGGAGAATGTGACGACCCGGCCCGTCGTCACGAGAATTACCACCCCGTTATGTTGAAATTGTATGTTTTATGCTTTTATATCAGTGTTAAAGTCTATCGGGTGAGTTAGGAGTGAATTGGATTGAAAATGAGGCATATAGCCTTTGTGAAGGAAACTTGAATAAGGAAAGTCAATCCGGAGTTGACTATTTGGTTAGAGGGCTCGGAATCGGATTCTGATGATTCGGTTAGTTCCGGGAGGTGATTTGTGACTTAGGGGAGCGATCGGAATTGAATTTGGAGGCCCGGTGTAGAAATAGGCTTGAATTGGCTAAGGTTGAATTTTGGCGAAATCCGAACGGTAGGTGAAATTTTGATCCGGGGGTCGGAATGGAATTCCGACAGTTGCAGTAGCTCCGTTAGGTGATTTTGGATGTGGCTGCAAAATTTCAGGTCATTCGGACGTCGTTTGGTCGGGTTTTTGATTGAATGTGTAATTTGGAATGTTTTAAGGAATTTAGGCTTGAATTCGATGCGAATTATGGGTTTTGATGTTGTTAGACGTGTTTTGAGGATTGGAGCAAGTTCGAATAAGGTATTAAGATGTGTTGGTATGTTTGGATGAGGTCCCGGGGGCCTCGGGGTGATTTCGGATGGTTAAACGGGAGAAATTGTGGAAAAATTGCAGGTTGGGATCCTGCTTCTGTTGTTTCCGCTCCCGCGGAATTTTGGACGCAGGAGCGTGTCCGCAGAAGTGGACGAGATGCGCAGGAGCGGCTGGTTACGCAGAAGCGGAAGCCATTCCGCTGAAGCGAGGTCGCGGGTGCGAGCCAGTGATCGCAGAAGCGGACGGGGAGAAAATGGGCATGGTCCGCAGAAGCGGACACTCGACCGCTTGGGCGAGACCGCAGAAGCGGTAAACAGTGCGCAGAGGCGGATGTTTCCGCGAATGCGGATGTTCCTTCGCAGAAGCGGGCCCGCTTAAGCGGCCCTTTGCTCGCAGAAGCGGAAATGGCCGGCCAGGCCTGGAACCGCTGAAGCGACCCTTTGGTCGCGGATACGGGTGCGTAGGAGCGGAAAATATTCCGCAGAAGCGAAAATCGCTGTAAGTAAGTGTATCCAGAAGTTAGAAAAATTTCAGAACATTTCACACATTTTGGGTCTCGGCTTTAGAGGCGATTTGGGCGATTTTGAAGAGAAATTCAAGGGAAATCATGAGGTAATCATCTATGGACTTAAACTATGATTAGTATTGGTAATATTATGCAATTATATCATGAAAATGGAGGAATTTGGGGTAATTTATGGAGGATTTAGCCCTAGGCTTGAACTTTAGAAAATCAAGGTTTTGAATGGGCAAATGGAGTCCGAATTTGGTAAAATTGATATGCTTAGACTCGTATTGAGATGAGGGTTCCGAATATGTGACTTTCGTGATTTTTCGATAAGCGTACCGAAAGTCGGGTTTTGACAACTTTGGGAATTTTGATGTAAATCGAGTTGTATTGATTGGGTGTCGTCCCATTGGCCTAATTTGTTGTATTTCTACTGTATTTGATCCAGATTCTACGCGTGCGGAGCTTGATTCTCGTGGCAAGGGCATTGCGGAGTAGTCGTCGCGCCGTATTGAGGTGAGTAATAGATGTGGGTGATGACCGGCGGGTTCGAAACCCCGGTATACCACTTTGTGACGCTGTATAGCGGCGAGACACGCACACTCTTGAGAGTGCGGGGTCGATCATGAACTGGAGACTATAGATTAGTCCAACCTGTTGATATTGTATTATTGGCTATTCTCGAGCCGTCGAACCTCCTTCTCGGATGGTTGCATATATATATATATTGTGATAATGGCCACTCTTGAGCCGAGGAACCCCCTTCTTGGGCGGTTGAGTATACTTGTGGGCCGTGAGCCAGTTATTGGATCCCGCGAGGATCGTTATCATGGTCTTATCATATAGACATGCTAGTTTACTACTAGTCCGCAGCTATTTTTGTTATTATGCTAATTCCAATCTCTGGAACTTGATATTACTGTTTTCCAACTGAAAAATGATAAAAGAGTTTTCAAAAACTACTTTTGAGCCTGCGAGGCTATATCTGCATATTAGCCGACTAGTAGTGGATCGGGCTGCACGCCGCAGCGAGATATATGTTGGATCGGACTGCACGCCGCAGGAATATCTCTATGAGATGTGCTTGGGCTGTAGGAGCCCCTCCGGAGTCCGAACCCCCACAGTGAGCACGGGTACCCAAAATTGGAGTCGAGCTACGCGCCGTAGCGGTCATATCATGCATTGCATTGCATTTAGCTACATCTGCTAGCTTGTCACGACCCTAGTTCACCAATTGTGAACGGTACAGTGAAGATTGATTCTATGACAAGGTAGCTGATTATAGCTTTACATAGTGTTTTATTGCGGATTTCTTATCTGCTGTTGTCTTACCCTTGTTTATTACCACTGAGTACGGCGATACTCATTTTACTCCCGCACCTTGTGTGCGGATCCAGAGGTACCTCTCGGCGGTGATCCGGTGGCTGTGCGAGGCGACGTTTGTGGATATTCGAGGTAGGTGCAGAGTCCGCAGGACCCGATATTCCTTCCTATTGTCTTTTGATTTTGTATTGACATTTCTTTTCGCACTTGGTATTTTTGTAAACCTTTATACACTCATGTTTAGTAGAGGCTCATGACTCTTGACCCTTGGTCTATGTGAGTTGATGTATTATGGGACTTGGTTTCCCGTTTTCGTTATTAGTATCGCTATTGCTTCGTGATTTAATATGCTTATATGGGCTAAAGAGAGCTTCTAGCTCCGTTATTGTTATCGATTGGTCAGGCTGGCTTAGTAATGTGCTGGGCGCCATCACGACCGGATTTGGGGTCGTGATTAGTATTGGTAATATTATGCAATTATATCATGAAAATGGAGGAATTTGGGGTAATTTATGGAGGATTTAGCCCTAGGCTTGAACTTTAGAAAATCAAGGTTTTGAATGGGCAAATGGAGTCCGAATTTGGTAAAATTGATATGCTTATACTCGTATTGAGATGAGGGTTCGAATATGTGACTTTCGTGATTTTTCGATAAGCGTACCGAAAGTCGGGTTTTGACAACTTTGGGAATTTTGATGTAAATTGAGTTGTATTGATTGGGTGTAGTCCCATTGGCCTAATTTGTTGTGTTTCTACTGTATTTGATCAGATTCTACGCGTGCGGAACTTGATTCTCGTGGCAAGGGCATTGCGGAGTAGTCGTCGCGCCGTATTGAGGTGAGTAATAGATGTGGGTGATGACCAGCGGGTTCGAAACCCCGGTATACCACTTTGTGACGCTGTATAGCGGCGAGACACGCACACTCTTGAGAGTGCGGGGTCGATCATGAACTGGAGACTATAGATTAGTCCAACCTGTTGATACTGTATTATTGGCTATTCTCGAGCCGTCGAACCTCCTTCTCGGATGGTTGCATATATATATATTGTGATAATGGCCACTCTTGAGCCGAGGAACCCCCTTCTTGGGCGGTTGAGTATACATGTGGGCCGTGAGCCAGTTATTGGATCCCGCGAGGATCGTTATCATGGTCTAATCATATAGACATGCTAGTTTACTACTAGTCCGCAGCTATTTTTGTTATTATGCTAATTCCAATCTCTGGAATTTGATATTACTGTTTTCCAACTGAAAAATGATAAAAGAGTTTTCAAAAACTACTTTTGAGCCTGCGAGGCTGTATCTGCATATTAGCTGACTAGTAGTGGATCGGGCTGCACGCCGCAGCAGGATATATGTTGGATCGGACTGCACGCCGCGAGAATATCTCTATGAGATGTGCTTGGGCTGTAGGAGCCCCTCTGGAGTCTGAACCCCCACAGTGAGCACGGGTACCCAAAATTGGAGTCGGGCTACGCGCCGTAGCGGTCATGTCATGCATTGCATTGCATTTAGCTACATCTGCTAGATGTTATGCTATTTATTGGTATTTGTTTGTACAGGTACAGTGAAGATTGATTCTATGACAGGGTAGCTGATTATAGCTTTACATAGTGCTTTATTGCGGATTTCTTATGCGTTGTCTTACCCTTGTTTATTACCACTGAGTCTGACAGTACTCATTTTACTCCCCGCACCTTGTGTGCAGATCCAGGTACCTCTCAGCAGTGATCCAGTAGCTGTGCGAGGCGACATCCGTGGGATATACGAGGTAGCTGCAGAGTCCGCAGGACCCGATATTCTTTCCCACTGTCTTTTTATTTTGTATTGACATTTCTTTCCGCACTTGGTATTTTGTAAACCTTTACACACTCATGTTCAGTAGAGGCTCATGACTCTTGACCCTTGGTCTATGGGAGTTGATGTATTATGGGACTTGGTTCCCCGTTTTCGTTATATGTTTCGCTGTTATTTCGTGAATTAATATGCCTAAATGGGCTAAAGCGAGCTTCTAGCTCCGTGGTTGATATTGATTGGTCAGGCTGGCTTAGCAATGTGCTGGGCGCCATCACGACCGGATTTGGGGTCGTGACAAGTGAAGTCTTGGTCTAAAGCTTCTTTTACACTTTTTTGATAAGTGCTTCTTGTTTGAGCTATTATAGCTTAAAATAAGCCAAAAAAGCAACTGAGAAATAGACCAATAGTGAAGAGAAAGTACTGAATGGTCTCCTATGCCAAGAAACAAAAACTCATGTTGCCCAGCGCAGAGGGACACTACACAAAAGGAAACATGTCTTCAAACTAAAATGCTCTTCTCGCCTTTCCTGGCCCAAAAAGGAGTAAAATAAATAATAGGAGAGCCTATTGCAACAGTAAACAGTTAGTAAAAGCCAATAGCATGAGAGAGATAGAATAAGAGAAGAAGAAGAATTAGATTTAAGTACTATATTTGAGTTTGAATTCGTTCAAAGTATAAACTGAAGTTTTCTTTATCATTAAACTAGATGTAGGCTCCCGTGCTATGCACGGGCCCGAGAGCACGCCGAAGCCTGTGCACGTGAGAGTCCAACATCAGATAGAGCTTTTCGTGTTTCTTTGCTCTCTACGAAAGAGATACAATTTCAAAAATAAATTCATTTCAATCTGATAAATTCTTTCTTGGTGCTTTACTTTAAATCATGAGAAGAATATCTCTCATGCGACTTATTTATCACGACCTGATTAATATATTACAGCTCAGTTAGATAGCAAAGAATTTAGTAGAGGCATACATAACTCTGTGTAGTATCTAATCTTGCAGCCATAATCTTTTTCTATTGCTTGAAAAAAAAAATCAACGAAGTCAATTATCTTTCTAAAGGATGTATATAAAAAGTTTGTTTTGTTATTAAGGAGTAAAGCTTGACTAACAAATACAGCAAACCTTTTTAACTCTTTTTGTGCTCATCCTATTTTTCATTTATAAGAAAGTAAATTATCATCCCTAAAAATACAATAAAAATAATCTCAGCTTTCTTAATTAAGTAAACCACTTCATCACCAGGTACACTCCATCTTACTTTTGGTGGCTTGATTCTCATTTAAAATAACGATTTTCTTTAAGTAACTGCTTTTGATATCCGCAAAAAAAATTGATGAGTCCACTATTTTAAGCATAAAACACATGCTAAATTCAATTATATGAACCACGATGAACAAAATGTAATAGTACACTCCACATTCTGCCATAAACGAAAAGTAGTTAAACTATACATTCATCTCTGCATGGAAATACACATTCCTGCAGTAGATGCCTACGTACAAGAAGGCAGGTTAAGCAAAATGTGCCTATCTTCCCTTCCGACTTAGCATAACATGGACTTGCAAGCACCTTAAGGTTAAGATAAAGGAGTATCAGCAGACAACTAATATTACCAACCAATCTGCATATTAATATTAATAAACATAGCAACTTAAAATTTTGTGAGCTTGTGTATCGATTTAAGAAAAATACAATCATATTCACTCTGAGACCACAAGCAATATTCTAAATTGATCACCATTATCACACTCGTCCAAAGCTGATTTATTGTCAGAAATATGGATGTCGACTACAATCATTGTAAATTATGTATTGGAACCATGGAGACTGAAAAACATAATCAACTCACCATAAGAATATGCTCTACAAGAGCTATCAATTAAAACAAAGGCTATGAAAAATAAAGACTTAAAAATCCCAATTATTGTAGGAATGGCTTTATCCCGAAACAAATGAGTCCAAGGTTGAATATCCGTTCTATTTTTTGTCGATTCCCAACCAGCTTTGAGAATAAATGACTCACTACAGTTATTTTTTCATAACTCCCCCCCCCCCCCGTCCTCCTGATGAGATGTGAATATACCAATATTCTTGATATCACAAACCGCTATGTGAGGAAAAAATGCTTCGATATCATTAAAAATGCAGTTTCCAAGTGCGTCGTCTATTCCTTTAAATGATAGCAATCTCTTTAATCTGTCAATGATAATTATTTGACTTGAAAAGTGGAGCATCCCAATTGTTTAATCTTGAGAGGAAAAAAAGGTTGAACCATATTTGATTTTTTTTTCTTAGAAATAATTTGTCTGATAATTGAATGATAACATAAAGTCATGTAGAACACAAAATATATTGTAATAATAACTAGCACTTTCTAAGACATACCAAATAATTTTCTCTTTTCAAGAGAGCATGTGTATCCAAAGCGCATCAACCACTTTCTAGGAAGGAGTGCCTCCTAAATCTCACATATGTGGATTCACATGAGTAGATATAGCTTAACTTACCTATTAAAAATTAAAGAAAAATTATTACTACATCATAACTCGAAATACATAACAAAATGTAAGGGAAAGACTACTCGTAGAAGAAACCAGATTATGAAGCTAATAGTTCAACAAATACAGTCATGAGAAAAAAGATAATGCCAACAAATAGACAATAAAGGACCAACACCTTAGACGATGAAGAATGGATCCCATCTCTTTCACCCTGTATCATAAAGTATTGCATTGTTCTTAGGTTAAAGTAGATTTATGCCATGTATGAGCCAAACAACATTCAATAATTTTTTCTCATCTACTACTTCAAGTTATATCACCTAAAATTCTTTATCCATGATTAATCAACTCACATATTCTTGAGAGTCTATGCAAAAGAATATTTCCAAATAAATCATAATAGGATTTGTCACACTCCATACTGCCTAAAAGAGTAATCAGTGATTAAATTAGATAGAAAAGCGACGTTGAAGGGAGACATTGTAAATAAAGTTGTTTAAATACTTTGCTGCACCCAAAAATTTGAATAGCAATGTAGTCTTGGTCATTCCTAATTTAATTAGTTCCCTATCTGTCATAGCTCTAGTTGCTAATTCTACATCTACATTCTCATTTTTACACATTCGTAATAATCTATACGCTCATCCTGTCAAATAAAAATAGCATTAGCACATAGTTTATCATGTGTAAACCATTGATTCTAATCTTAAATTCTGCGGATCTCGTCTGAAACTACATTATTGCTAAAGCAATTACATTTTGAAGGATAAACAGTAGCAGTATCCACTTTTGCAAATACATAAATCTTCATTATAGGTCCTAGTAAGAGTTGTTGCTTATAAAGACTTGTTTATTTCATTCACAAGATACAACAACTTCAGTATCAAGCCAAAGAAGAAAATCCTCTATGAACTGAACATCCAATTCAAGAAATTATAAGGAATGAGAAATTGTTAAAAGAAAAGGAAAAACAAACACAGTAAGATGTGACAATTCTTTGACTGTTATGGAAAAATAAATTAAATTAAAAGCAACTGAAAAAAATGAGGGTCGTTATGAGTAATTTGAAATCACCAAAAGGTAGTTATATAATGAATCTTTGGTGCCCATACAATGTCATTGCTAACTTTTTCCACGTCTATTATTTACTACCAATGACAATTGAGGTTTGAGAATCTTAATCCATGGACTATGCTTAGTTTGTGACTTCTTTAATAGTATAACTCTTCCAATAAACTCACATAAAATGTCTTTAATGAAAGCTACATAGAAATACCATAAAATGTGATGCGTCTTAATTGATATCAAACAAACAGTGACTCAACAAAAACGGCCTTTAAACTGCAAAAAGCTTTAGTTATTTAAGCCAAATTCTAAGCAATGTCAATGTGTTTGTGAAGATCTTCCAGAGTTCCAATAAGAACCATAAATCAATAGTTGGATATTTCTAATTTCGAACAAAACTGAAAACTGACATGTATCTTTGAAAAGATTGCTGACAAGTTCTTGGACCCCTTTTTTGCCAAAAGTATCCTTCAAGTAGTTTGCTGCAGCTGCTAGCTCCTCAGGAGTCACTTTTCAATTACGATATGGTAATATTCTGCTGCATGGCTCATGATTAGTATTCCATCAATTCATCTTTAAAAGATAATAACATAGATGTCATTCAAATTTGTAACATGAGAATCACTCTGGGGAAGGAACAAATTTCTGCTAGCATCACTGCATGCTTGTGACCAAGGAATATCAATTCCTTAGCATGATAATCCTAAGTATCACAACTTGCTGACATATTTTTAGTGCAGAGCAACTATTGTTGCAATTGCTACCTGAATTGACGTGTAAAGTGCACAATACATTACCAATGCCTTGTTCCTGACCGACTCTCCCTGACGAAGATTGAGAAAAAGCCAGGGGAGAACTTTCGAGAATATGGATTCAGATGGAGAGAACAGGCCGCCCGAGTCGATCCACTCATGAAAGAGGGTGAAATGGTGGGTTACTTTTTGCAAGCTCTAGAGCCCACGTATTATGGACATTTGGTGTCAGATGTTGGAAAGACGTCCAATGAAGTTGTCAAAATGGGGAGTATGGTAGAAGAGGGCTTAAAGTCTAATAAGATCATGAGCTACTCGGTGATAAAGGCTACAACCCAGGATATCCATACGGGCACTGGAGAGGTCCTGGGAAAGAAGACTAAAGAAGAAGTAGTTGTTGTGGAAGGTAGGACATAGTCCAGGGTCCTTCTCCTTACTATCATCAACCCCATCCACATCACCAATCTTACCCACCTACATTATACCGCCCGCCACAACATTATTATCCTCCCCTTGTTCCCCACTTTTCAGTCCATCATGCCCAAACTTATCTATAACCACAAGCACCACGGCGTGCACCCACTCCTCACAACATATATCATACCCAGAATACATACCCACCCCTCAAAATATACAGAAACCCTGGTGGAACTGGCTTCCGCCCAAATCCTGCGGTCAGAAATGATAGGCTGCAGAAGAAAAAAACTTTCACTCCATTATGAGAACCCTACACTGGTCTATTCCACAGAGTGAGGCAACTAGGAATTCTAAACTCCATTGAACCAAAAATCCCAAACCCACCACCAAGGAACTTGGACCATTCCGTCAGCCGCGAATATTGTTCAGGAGCACCGGGGCATGCCACGGAGAAATGTTGGCACTTGAAAACTACTATTCAAGAGCTTATTAATTCAAGGAGAATTGAAGTTCAGGCCCGCGAAAATCCTAATATCACACAGAATCCCTTACCGGCTCATCAAGAGGCTCATATGATTGAGTTGGTACAGAGGGGGAGAGTGCAAAAAGCCATCTCAGATGGTAATGATGATCAAAGCAAGTGAAAGCAAAGTAGATGAGAAATCAATCAGAAGGAAAATGGTCGTTGCATCGGAACAAGTGGGTGATGAACCAGTGTAGATAACAAAACCGGAGCCAGTGAAAGTGATAGCACCAGTGGAAATTGTAAAGCCCGTGTTAGTTGTGAAAGGAGCTCAAACAGAACCGGTTATCATTAAACCGGTAACTTAGTTGCCCGTTGTAGATGCAAAAGCTATCCCATGGAACTACAATAAAGTGAATGTCATGTATTGGGGGAAAGAGGTCAGAAATGAAATATGTGAAACTCATGGTCTGACAAGATCGGGAGGTGTTTTTCCCCTGAGAAATTAAGAAAGGCTAAAATGGATAGAGACAATCTAGCACCGGTGAAAAAGGCTGTCACCGAGAAAGAAGCTGAGGATTTTCTGAAGAAAATGAAGGCACATGATTACGCGATAGTGGAACAATTAAGGAAAACACCGGCGCAGATCTCGCTATTGTCTCTGTTAATTAACTCAGATGAACATCGATGTGCACTAATGAAGATCTTGAATGAAGCACATGTGACCGAAAAAATTACAGTGAACCATCTTGAAAAGATCGCGATCAAAATTTTTGAGGTGAATAGGGTGACATTCTCAGGTGACGAATTGCCAGTAGAGGGAACTGAACACGACAGAGCCCTGTACCTTACTGTGAAATGCGAAGATTCTGTAGTAACCGGGTGATAATTGATAATGGGTCGAGTGCCAATATTTGCCCTTTGTCTACTTTGGAGAAGCTGAAGGTCGATAATGAAAGAATTCACAAAAACAACATCTGTGTACGTGGATTCGATGGGGGAGGGAAGAACACTGTTGGAGACATTGTGCTAGAACTTACAATTGGGCCTGTGGAGTTCACGATGGAGTTCGAGGTATTGGATGTTGTTGTATCCTATAATCTTTTGCTAGGCCGACCATGGATCCACACTGAAAAGGTTGTGCCATCTTCATTACACCAGATGGTAAAGTTTGAATGGGATCGTCAAGAGTTCGTGGTCCACGGGGAGGATAATTTTTGCAATACTATTACTCCCTTTGAAGAAGTCGGGGATGATAAGGGCCCATGGGTATACCAAGTGGCGGATACAATATCGGTCGCTAAAATCCTGGAGGGTGAACATGTTCATGTGCCAAATGTGACTACCGCATCTGTTATGGTGGCCATAAAAATGTTGAGAAATGGATTTCTATCCGGAAAGGGATTGGGAGCTTCATTACGGGGTATTATGCAACCAGTGTCTCTTCCTGGTAACATTGATACTTTTGGGCTGGGCTTTAAACCTACAGCTGTTGATATAAGGAGAGCCCGAAAATTGAAGAATGTGTGGACTCTACCTAAACCTATCCCTCGCCTCTCCCGTTCTTTAGTCCTGTCTGGTACTAAGAGGTGCCCGGTGCGATAGTGATGCCCAGCTTATAGAGATAAATCCCGATAGGGAATTGATTGAAAGATTTGAAAAGTTGTTTGAAGAAGTGAATGTGGTAGAAGCAGATGAGGGTCCAAGCAGAAGATGTCCAGTTCATGGGGTCTCGGGCCAATTTGAATAATTGGGAAGCTGCTCCTCTTCCAACTCGGAGGGAGTCGCGATAGTTAGTTTTTGATTTATTTTTTGAGTATTAAATCTATTTTTTTTTCAAGGTTGTAATACAGATTCCTATGTTCCGTCCAATTGGATGAGTCAAACCTTGTTATCTTACGAATTTCAATGAAATGAAATTTCTTTCTCTCTCCATTCCTGATAGCCTTTATTTTGTCTTTCTTTTCGTTTTCTTGAACAGTCCATTTTATGCTGATTTCAATGATGTGTCATGCATGAGGAATTCCACACCTAGTCGTGATAATCAATGTAAAATAGTAATACAAGAAATTGAATGTGATGGTGAGGAAGAGTATGATGAGGAGGCTTTGGAAGAAATTAGTAAAGAGTTGAATCAATGTGAGGAAAATCCCAAACCTAACTTGAATGATACAGAGGCAATCAATCTGGGGAATCAGGAAAATGTTCGGTAAACAAAGATAACTATCCATTTGGAAGCTTCGCTTAGGGAAGAGTTGATTAAGTTGTTGCATGAATATAAAGATATCTTTGCATGGTCATACGATGATATGCCGGGTCTGAGTGCTTATTTGGTGGTCCACAAATTGCCCACTTATTCGAAATGCCCGCCTGTCAAGTAGAAGCTGAGAAAATTTAAGACAGACATCAGTGTGAAAATCAAAGAAGAAGTCAACAAGTAATTTGAGGCGAAGGTTATACGGGTTACTAAATATCCCACCTGGTTAGCCAATGTCGTGCATGTGCCAAAAAAAGATTGGAAGACTAGAGTGTGTTTTGATTATCGAGATCTCAACAAGGCAAGTCCAAAATACAATTTTCCATTGCCAAACATCCACATACTGATTGAAAATTGTGCCAAACATGAGATTGCTTCTTTCTTGGATTGTTATGCGGGTTACCACCAGATTTTGATGTATGAGAAAGATGCTGACAAGACGGTATTCATCATACCTTGGGGGACATACTGTTACAGGGTGATGCCATTTGGGTTGAAGAATGCAGGGGCAACATACACGAGGGTAATGACCACCATGTTCCATGATATGATACATCAGGATATTGAAGTCTATGTGGATGATGTAATCATCAAGTCCAGAAAGCAGTGTGATCTTGTTAAAGACCTGAGGAAGTTTTTCCAGAGGCTTCGTAGGTACAATCTCAAACTCTATCCAGCAAAATGTGCTTTTGGAGTGCCATCAGGGAAGTTGTTAGGATTTTTGGTGAGCCGACATTGTATTGAATTAGACTCATCCAAAATCGAAGCCATCCAAGAATTGCCTCGGCCAAAGAGCAAGAAAAAAGTGATGAGTTTGCTCGGAAGGTTGAATTGTATCAGCAGGTTCATTGCTCAACTTACGTCAACTTGCGAGCCTATCTTTAAATTGCTGGAGAAAGATGTTGTAGTTAAATGGACAGATGAGTGCCAGGCTGCATTTGATAAAATCAAGGAATATTTGGCCAATCTGCCTGTATTGGTTTCGCCTGATCCAGGAAGACATCTAATCCTTTATTTGACGATGTTGGATAATTCTTTCGGCTGTGTACTGGGGCAACATGATGTTACAGGGAAGAAAGAGCAAGTAATTTACTACCTCGGCAAGAAATTCACATCTTACAAGGTAAAATACACTCAATTTGAGAGGACATGTTGTGTTTTGACTTGGGTGGCACAGAAGTTGAAACATTATTTGTCAGCATATACCACTTATCTCATTTCCCGGCTGGATCCGTTGAAGTACATCTTTCAGAAGCCCATGCCTACAGGGAGGCTTGCTAAATGGCAAATCCTGCTCACAGAATTTGATATTGTTTATGTAACCTGCACTGCAATGAAAGCACAAGTAGTGGCTGATCACCTAGCGGATAATCCAGTTGATGACAAATATGAACCGCTGAAAACATATTTTCTTGATGAAGAGGTAATGTACATTGATGAAATAGAACAAGATAAAAACCTGGGTGGAAGTTATTCTTTGATGGGGTTGCTAACAATAAAGGCGTCGGGATATGAGTGGTACTTATTTCAGAAATAGGGAAACATTACCCTATTACAGCTCACCTTCATTTCTTTTGTACCAACAATATGGCTGAGTATGAGGCATGTATTTTGGGTTTGAGAATGGCTATAGATATGGGTGTCCAAGAGATTTTGGTCATGGGTGACTCAGATCATTTGCCGGTTTGGAATTCCGAATGTGATTATCACAGATAATGGGGCCAATCTTAATCGTCATTTGATGGCAGAAACATGTTAGAAGTTTAAATTTACACACCACAACTCCATTCCATATCGTCCTAAGGTAAATGGAGCAGTTGAAGCAGCCAATAAGAACATTAAGAAAATAATTCGGAAAATGGTAGAAGGATCGAGGTAATGGCATGAGAAATTACCATTTGCTTTACTGGGATATTGCACTACTGTTCACATTTCGGTAGAGGCAACACCTTATTCATTGGTATATGGCACGGAGGCAGTGATACCTGCAGAAGTTGAAATAACTTCCCTTCAAATTATTGCGGAGGAGGAAATTGATGATGATGAATGGGGTCAAAGCCCGGTTGGAACAATTGAGCTTAATTGATGAAAAGAGATTGGAAACAATATGTCATGGGCAATTGTATCAACAGAGAATGGCAGAGCTTATAATAAGAAAGTGCCTCCACAAAAATTTAAAGTCGGACAATTGGTATTAAGGCGCATCCTACCTCATGGGATGGAAGCAAAAGGAAAGTTCGCTCCCAACTGGCAGGGGCCATTTGTTTTATCACGAGTGTTATCCAATGGAGCATTATATCTAACAGATACGGAAGGGAAATGTGTAAAAATGGCTATCAATTCTGATACAGTCAAGAGATATTATGTATGATTTCTTTATCTTTATGTATCTAATTGTATTACTCATATTTTGAGATTGAAATGATGAAGGAATTTTGTTTCTCTATCCAAACACTTTATCCATTGCGACCCATTTGAGTCTTATTATATTTTCTTTTATATCCCTATTTCGGAATCAATAACAAAATCAAGGATTGAACGAGGAAATCAAGTGAAGAAAAAAGAGAAGAAAGAAAAAGAAAAGAAAATAAGAAAAGAAAGAAAAGAAAAAAGAAAGAAAAAGAAAATAAAAGAAAAGAAAAGAAAAGAAAGAAAACAAAAGAAGAAAGAAAAAGAAAACAAAAGAGAAAAGAAAAAGAAGAAGCATGGGAGGAAGGAAACATCGCAACAATGAAGCGATTTTATGACCTGGACTACGTTTGACTTGATCCTGAAAGGGTACTTAGGCAACCTCACCGAGGTTCAGTCACAACAGAAGAAAAGTCCAAGAATCCCCAAGAATGAAACTGGGGCAGAAGTTATGTTTTTATGGAAGATATGATTCTGAGAGTTGTAATTTTTTAGCCCAAATTGAAATATATTGAGCCTTTATAACTTTCTTTCTTAACCCATCCAAAAGCCACATTACGGTCCAAAGAAAGACCTTCTGATCAATTTTAAAAAATGTCAATATGAGCAGGTAAGCTAAATCATTTTGTGGACAACACTCGGGTACGAGAAGATGATAAGATTTTAAAAATAAGAGTCTTATTAGTGAAAACCCTCGCGGGCACTGTAAGGCGATGTAAATTAAGAGATATTAAAATGAGAGAGTCTTATTGGTGAAAACCCTCGCGGGCACCATAAGGCGATGTAAGTTGAGAGATATTAAAATGAGAGAGTCTTATTGGTGAAAACCCTCACGGGCACCGTAAGGCGATATGAGTTAGGAGATATTAAAAATGAGAGAGTCTTATTGGTGAAAACCCTTACGGGCACCGTAAGGCGAAAGTGAGTTTCCAAAGTGGGCAAATGAAAGAAATTTTGGTTGAAAAGGTGGAAAAACAAGCAAGGTTTGGGTTTCGGGAAAAATCTGGTTGTGAAATATGGAACGGAAAATGTGGAAGTTGACGGTTGGTTGGACATACTAGGTTGGTTAATCCAAAATGCATGGCATGATCAATGGAATCAGTCTTCCCACTCAGATAAGTCTTATCCTCTTCTCTTTTCAGAATCTTCTATCCTCAAAACTTCGAGATCATTGCATTTCATTTTTCTTGAATTTTGTCTATAACACATTTTCAGTCAAAACTAACTACAAGCTTCCCAGTGGTATGGCACAATGAGATCAGGATTTATTAAAGGACAGTAAAATAGATGAATGGAGAAAAGAGCAAAAGTTCACAGAAAAAGGAGAAAAGAAACACCAAGACAGTAACATGAGGAAAGCATTCGGGTCATCAGGATCAGAAAGTTTAAAAGATAACCGGGAAATCATAGCTAGACAAAAGAAGCAAGTCGGAGCAAGTTCAGAATCTAGAGCATGGTCAACAAGAATGCCAGCAGCTAACCACCATTTTATACTAACAAATTGTTCTTTGATTAAAACGGGGACAAAAGATTCAAAATCTTACTAATCACTTTAAAGTGAATGTGACCAATGTGGATAACAAGGGAACACAGTAAGTTTCAGCAAACAGGCACCCACCTGGAGAACAAGGGAGGACAGTTCAAGTCTTAAGGAAAAAAACAGCAATGTTCAAAGGAAGATTTTTTAAAGTTTTAGCAGTAAGGCACCCACCTGGAGAACAAGGGAAGTACAATTTAATTTCAACTATTAGTTTTAATATTTGATAAACATGTAGTACTGTGACGACCTAAAGGGTCATCACCTGATTTTTTCATTTGTCCCGCACTTCTGAGGCCTTGAAAACCTCATTTTATATTGCCTTGATTTACATGCATAGTCCGGGCATGTAGTCGGAAAGAAATTGTGCTAGAATATGTGAATTCTATGAAACGTTTGAAGAAATTTGATATTAATATTGATATAGTTGACTTCGGTCAACATTTTTGGTAAACGGACCCGGACTCGAGGTCGGACGACCTCGGAAGGTCCGTAGGAAGATATGGGACTTGGGCATGCGTCCGGAGTCGAATTCTGATGCCTAGAGCCCAAGATATGAATTTTTCTGTTAAATTATTTTTGCTAAAATTATTAAACAAAAATGGATTAAATGACCATGGTATCGGGCTCATATTTTGGTTCTGACGCCCAGTACAAGTCTTAAATATTATTTAAGTACTTCCTGCAAAGTTTGACGACATTTGAACGTTGTTTGATGTGTTTTGATACTTGAGTTCCAAATTTGAAAGTTTATGAAGTTAAAGGAAGAAAATCGTGAATTTGAGGCTTGATTCTATGAAAATGATGTTATATTGGCGATTGGATTGCGCGAGCAAGTTCGTAGTATGTTTTTGAGGTTGTGCGCATGTTTGGTTTGGAGCCCGAGGGCTCAGGTAGGCCGTTAGAGCAGATTTTGAAAAATGTCACAACTGGTATTTTTCCCCAGCTTATATCTTCGCAATTGCGAAGAATTACTCGCAATTGCGAAGTGTCCCAGAAACAGGCTAAGTTCGCAAAAGCGAACAATAAGTCGCAAATGCGAAAAGTCCCTTAAATGGTCTTGGTTCGCAAATGCGAACAACGGATCGCAAATGCGAAGATGCGCAGGAAGCCTTTGAGTTCGCAAATGCGAACTATATCTCGCAAATGCGAGGCTGGCAGATTTGAGCCTAGTTCGTAAATGCGAACAGATTCTCGCAAACGCAAGGGCCACAGCCAGAACCTACTAAGTTCGCAATTGCGAACAAATGTTCGCAATTCCCATATCTGCAGCTGTGCAATCCGATACTTAAACGAATTTTAAACCCTTTTTCACCATTCTTTCAAAACCCAACACACCACACACGATTCTCCAAGAGCAATATGACTCCAAATCACTTGTAAGTCACTTTTTACTTAATTCTTTCAATTCCTAACATCATTAAACATGCTTTCCAAGAGAAATCAAAGGTTTTCATGGGTGAAATTATTATTTTTGGGTAGAACCTAGGTTTTTCATGAATTGAGGAATTGGACCTCGATTTGAGGTCCGATTTCGAAACAAATCATATAATTGAAATCGTGAGGGTATGGGTAACCGGATTTTGGTCTGAACCCCGAGTTTCACCAACATGGAGCCAGGGGTATTTTGGGAACTTTTGGGTTAAACTTTGAGAAAACCATTTTTAGGCATCCAAACCAATTTACATAGTATTTTGTTAAAGTAATTGAAACAATTGTGATTAGATTCGAGCAAGTTGAAGGTTGAAATTCGAGGTAAAGCGATAATTGAAGGATAATTAGACTTCAAGGCTTAGAGGTAAGTGTTTGATCTATCCTAGGTTGAGGGAATACGATTGAATGTGCTAATTGCTATGTGATCGAGTACGGTGTATAGAGTGTGGTGACGAGCATCTATACACTGGTGTCTAGCATGATCGTGAGTCGTTTGTTGACATGTATTATGAAGTTGATTATTGTTTCCCTTGCCGGGACTTTATTGTGAAGTTGGTTATTGTTTCCCTTGCCGGGACTTTACTGTGATGATTATTGTGTCCCTGGCCGGGACGGTTTATATTAATTGTTTCATTCTTCTACCCTTAAGTGTGATTGTTATTTGCGTGAGGAAAAGTGATAATGCACGAAGGGTGATGCCGTGCCTTGTTTTATTGATTATGCACGAAGGATCATGTCGTGCCTTGTTTTATTGATTATGCACGAAGGATCATGCCGTGCCTTGTTTTACTGATTATGCACGAAGGACCATGCGGTGCCTTGTTTCACTGATTATACACGAAGGAACATTCCGTGCCGTTGTTATTTGAACCATGCACGAAGGATCATGCCGACCATGGACGTGATGATGAGAGTAAAAGCACGAAGGGTGATGCCGTGCACTTTTATTTGATTATTTGGTGAGGATGAGATTAAAAGCATGAAGGGTGATACCGTGCAACCACTTTTAAATTTCTTGTTTTGGTCGTAGCTGTTTTTACTACACTCTGATTCTCTTTACTGATTTATTATATATTGCTGATTGTGTTTCCCCCAGTATGATACTCCTTTGTTAATTGTGCTATTTGATAATCCTGTTATTTTGTGGAATATACATATATAGAACTGCACAGGTTTATGTGAGTGTCTGGTCCTAAGCTTTTCACTACTTCACCAGGATAGGCCAGGCACTTACCAGCACATGGGGTCGGATTGTGCGATACTGCACAGGTCCAGGTTTCGAGCAGGAGCAGCAGGAGCAGCAGCAGCAGTAGAGTACTTATGGGATTTCTGTGCTTCCGAGATCGAGGTAGCTTGCAGGCATCCGCAGGCCCGACGTCTCTTCTATTTATTTTTGTTTATTGTTGTGGTCTCATTGTTCCGTGATAGACGGATGTTCATTATTTTCTTTCAGACCATTATGTGTAGTTATTCCTTAGTAGTTTGTGAGTTGGTGACTCCACATCTTGGGTAGAGGATTATGTCAGTTCTTTTTCAGTATTATTATTCATCTCTTATTCGAAAGACTTCCGCATTTAATAATGTAATTATTCTTGCTATTATATATAAGAACAAAAATGATGGTATGAACAGGATAATGTTGAATGAATTGGCTTGCCTAGCTACCACGAGTAGGCGTCATCATGATCCTGATGACGGGGGAAAAATCTGGGTCGTGACAAGTTGGTATCAGAGCTCTAGGTTACATAGGTCTCACTACTCACGAACAAGCTTAGTAGAGTTTGAGGGGTAGGTACGGAGATGTATGTACTTGTCCTCCAGAGTCTATTGAGTTAGGAAAAAGTATCTCATTTGTTTCTTCTTGTCGTGCGATTTGTTCCTCAAATACTGATTAAATTTGTACTCTGTCCTTTCACAGATGGTGAGGACACGCGCTTCTTCATTCGCTGATCAGCAGCCTGAGCCCCAGGCAGCTCCCGTGAGGGGCAGGGGCCGAGGCCGTATCGTAGGTCGTGGTAGGGGCAGAGCTCAGCCCCAGGCAGCGATTCCATAGGTGGAGCCTCATGTTGCGATTGGTGAGGAGGTTCCAATCCCAGCAGCTCATATGGGCCCAGCTCAGGTCCCAGGGGAGGTCTTATTTACCCCAGATCTTCGGTAGGCTCTGGTCAGAATAGCCGGTTTTATGGACAGTGTTGCCAGAGCAGGCTTATTGCCAGCTGCACCAGCCACTTCTCAGGCTGGAGAAAGGGTCCACACTCCTATTGCACGTACTCCGGAGCCAGTAGCTCCCCAACCTCAGGCACCAGTAGTTCAGCCAGCAGTGGCCACTCAGTCAGGCACTACAGCTCAGGCCGGAGATGGAGCGGCCATGACTTCTGATGCTCTATGGAGGCTTGATTGGTTCTCCAAACTATTTACCACTACTTTCAGCGGTGCCACATCAGAGGATCCCCGGGACTTCTTATTCAGTTGCCATTAGATTCTCAAGACTATTGGAATAGTGGAATCCAATGGGGTTGATTTATGCACATTCAAGCTTTCAGGATCCGCCAAGACTTAGTGGAGAGATTTCTGTTTGACTCGACCAGCAGTGTCCCTGGCTTTAACATGGGACCAGTTCGCAGAGTTATTTCTGGAAAAGTTTCTCCCTGTTACCTATCGGGAGACACTTCGGAGATAGTTTGAGCGCCTCCAACAGGGTTCTATGACTGTTACCCAGTATGAGATGAGGTTTGTTGATCTGACACATCATGCGGTTGTGATACTCCCCACAGATCGGGAGAGGGTCCGCAGGTTATAGATGGGCTAAACCAGCCGATTCGACTTTAGATGGCTGTGAGAGTTGGGAGTGACATATCTTTTCAAGAGGCAGCTAATGCAGCTCGTAGGGTTAAAATGGCTCTTGCTCGTGGAGGTGGTTATCCTTCAGATAAGAGGCCTCGTCATTCCGGCAGATTTAGTGGTACTTCATATGGAGGTAGGGATTCTTATGATAGGGGCCGGTCTTCCAGGCCTTTTCAGTCAGCTCTCCAGGCTTCGCAGGGCGGGGGTAAAGATCGTAGATTCGTGAGCAGTATTCACTTCAGCCTCCCATCAATGCTCAGCTTCTTTAGAGTGTTCGTGGGGGCCATTCAGGTCGTCAGGGCCACCAGTCCCATCAGCCAAAATGTTGTTACGGTTGTGGTGACCTAGCTCATCTTGTTAGGTTTTGCCCCTGAGCAACGGGCAACACTCATCAACGGGGTCCTCTTCCCATGATTCAGGCCCCAGCTGAACCACAGCCTGCCCAGCCAGCCAGAGACGTGGGTAGAGATCGTAGAGGTGGAGGTCGGGACCGTAGAGGTGGAGACCGTCCCGCCAGAGGTAGAGGTCAGCCAATGGATGACCGTCCCAGAGACGTAGCTCAGAGGGGGGGTGTTGATCCACGATTTTAAGCTTTACCACCTAGGCCAGAGGTAGAGGCATCAGATGCTGCGATTACAGGTACCATTCTTGTTTGTGACAGAGGTGCTTCAGTATTATTTGACCCTGGGTCTACCTATTCATATGTGTCTTCCTACTTTGCACCATACCTGGCCGTGCCTAGCTATGCCCTTGATATTCCAATTTATGTGTCTACACCAGTGGGTGACTCTATAGTAGTCGACCGGGTGCATCGCTCGTGCATGGTTATATTTGGGGGTCTTGAGACCCGTGTTGATTTATTGCTATTAGACATGGTGGATTTCGATGTCATATTGGGGATGGACTGGTTGTCCCCGTATCATGCTATCTTAGACTGTCATGCCAAGACAGTCACCTTGGCCTTGTCAGAATCACCCCGACTAGAGTGGAGAGGGACCTCAGGCCACTCTGTTCGCAATTTTATTTCCTATGTTAAGGCTCGACACATGGTCGAGAAGGGGTGTCTAGCTTATTTGGCATATGTTCGTGATTCCAGCGCGAAAATTCTTTCTATTGATTCAGTTCCTATTGTATGGGAGTTTCCCTAGGTTTTCCCTTCAGACCTGTCGGGCATGCCACCCTACGGGGATACTGATTTCTGTATTGATTTGGCACCGGGCACTCAGCCCATCTCTATTCCACCCTATCGTATGGCCCCACCGGAGTTAAAGGAGTTAAAAGATCATTTGCAAAACCTTCTGGAAAAGGGCTTTATCAGGCCTAGTGTTTCTCCCTGGGGTGCACCTGTGTTATTTGTGAAGAAGAAGGATGGCTCGATGCGGATGTGTATTGATTATCGGCAATTAAACAAAGTGACAATAAAGAACAAGTATCCACTGCCTAGGATTGATGATTTGTTTGACCAGCTCCAAGGAGCAAGGGTGTTCTCAAAAATAAACTTGAGGTCGGGCTACCATCAGCTGAAGATCAGGGCGGCTGACATTCCTAAGACAGCCTTTCACTCTAGGTACGGGCACTATGAATTCTTGGTCATTTCTTTCGGGTTGACCAATGCTCCAGCAGCATTTATGGAGTTGATGAATCGGGTGTTCAGGCCTTATCTAGATCTGTTCGTGAGAGTTTTTATAGATGATATCCTGGTATACTCCCGCAGCCAGGAAGAGCATGAGCAACACCTCAGAATGGTTCTTCAGACTCTGAAAGATAATCAGCTGTATGCCAAATTTTCAAAATGCGGGTTCTAGTTGAGTTCGGTGGCATTTCTGGGTCATATTGTATCAGTAGAGGGTATTCAGGTGGACCTAAAGAAGATTGAGGCAGTCCAGAATTGACCTCGACCAGCTTTAGTGACCGAGATCCGGAGTTTCTTGGGGTTAACAGGCTACCACCGTCGATTTGTAGAGGGGTTCTCTTCTATTGCAGCCCCGATGACCAAGTTGACCCAGAAGGGTGCCCAGTTCAAGTGGTCAGATGAGTGTGAGGCGAGCTTTTAGAAGCTTAAGACAGCTTTGACTACAACACCAGTGTTGATATTACCTACGGGTTCAATGCCTTACACATTTTACTGTGATGCATCTCGTACTGGGCTTGGAGCGGTGTTGATGTAGGATGGAAAGGTTAGTGCTTATGCTTCAAAACAGTTGAAAATCCATGAGAAGAATTATCCGGTTCATGATCTTGAGATGGCAGCAGTGGTTCATGCCTTAAAAATTTGGAGGCATTATCTATATGGTGTGGCGTGCGAGGTGTACACGGATCACAAACGCCTACAGTATTTATTCAAACAAAAGGAGTTGAATGTGTGACAGAGGAGATGGTTAGAGTTGCTGAAGGACTATGATGTTACTATCTTAAATCACCCAGGTAAGGCCACTGTGGTGGCCGATGCATTGAGTAGAAAGTGTGCCAGCACAGGTAGCCTCGCTTATATTTCGGTCAGTTAGAGACCACTTTCTCTAGATGTCCAAGCCTTAGCCAATCGGTTTGTAAGACTAGACATTTCTGAGCCTAGCAGGGTGTTAGCCTGCACGGTCGCTTGTTATTCTCTATTAGAGCATATCCGTGAGAGGCAATTTGATGATCGTCATTTGTATGACATAAGGGATACTGCACATCGGGGAGGTGCCACGAAGGTAACCCTAGATAATGACGGAGTATTGAGATTGCAGGGGCGAGTTTGTGTGCCTAATATGGAGGGGATTCAAGAGTTGATCCTAGTGGAGGCCCATAGTTCGCGGTATTCTATTCACCCGGGTGCCGCAAAGATGTATCAGGACTTACAGCAGCATTATTGGTGGCGTAGGATGAAGAAGAACATTGTTACGTATGTCGCACTGTGTCTAAACTGTCAGCAGCTGAAATATGAGCACTAGAGGTCTGGTGGTGTATTCCGGAGAATTGAAATTCCCGAGTGGAAATGGGAGCGGATTACAATGGACTTCGTTACTGGACTTCCTTTGACTCGGAGGAGATTTGATGTTATTTGGGTCATTATTGAAAGGCTGACCAAGTCAGCACACATCAGGGAGATTGTTCGCCTTCATTGGGTGCCAGTGTCTATTATCGCAGATCGGGGTACGCTGTTTACCTCGCATTTTTGGAGAGCAGTCCAGCAGGAGTTAGACACCCAGGTTCAGTTGAGTACAACTTTTCATCCTCAGACGTACGGTCAGTCCGAGAGGACTATTCAGATCCTAGAGGATATACTTCGAGCGTGTGTCATTGATTTTGGAGGCTCGTGGGATCACTTTCTGCCATTAGCAGAGTTCGCCTACAACAATAGCTACCAGTCTAGAATTCAGATGGCTCCGTATGAGGCATTGTATGGTAGGCGATGTCGGTCTCCAATCGGATGGTTTGAGTTGGGAGAGCCTCGGTTGCTGGGTACAGACTTAGTTCAGGAGGCCTTAGACAAGGTCAAGACTATCCAGGAGAGATTGCATTCAGCTTAGTCCAGACAGAAGACTTATGCGGATCATAAGGTTAGAGATATGGATTGCATGGTTGGTGAGTGGGTATTGATCCGGGTATCGCCTATGAAGGGCGTGATGAGGTTCGGAAAGAAGGGCAAGCTCAGTCCTAGGTATATTGGTCCATTTGAGATTCTGGACCGAGTGGGAGAGGTGGCTTACAAACTAGCACTGCCACCTAGCTTATCAGCCGTACATCCAGTTTTTCATGAATCTATGCTTCGGAGGTACCGCGGTGATCCTACACATGTGCTAGACTTCAGTACTGTCCAATTGGACGATGATCTATCTTACGAGGAGGAGTCGGTGGCCATTCTAGACCGACAGGTTCGATAGTTAAGGTCGAAGAGTTTTCCTTCTATGCATGTTCAGTGGAGAGGTCAGCCTCCTGAGGCATCGACCTGGGAGTTCGAGTCCGATATGCGGAGCCGTTACCCACATTTGTTCCCCGACTCAGGTACTTCCTTCTCTTGTTTGTTCGAGGACGAACAGTTGTTTTAGAGGTGGAGGATGTGACGACCCAAAGGGTCATCACCTGATTTCCTTATTTGTCTCGTGCTTCCTAGGCCTTAAAAACCTCATTTTATATTGCCTCAATTTACGTGCATAGTCCGAGCATGTAGCCAAAAAGATTTTATTCTAGAATATGTGAATTCTATGAAAAATTTGAAAAAATTTGATATTAATATTGATATAGTTGACTTCGGTTAATATTTTTGGTAAACAGACCCGGACCCAAGGTCGGACAGTCCCGGAAGGTCCGTAGGAAAATATGGGACTCGGGCATGCGTCCCGAGTCGAATTCTGAGGCCTAGAGCCCAAGATATGAATTTTTCTGTTAAATTATTTTTGCTAAAATTATTAAATGAAAATGGATTAAATGACCATGGTATCGGGCTCGTATTTTGGTTTCGACGCCCAGTACAAGTCTTAAATATTATTTAAGTACTTTCTGCAAAGTTTGATGACATTTGAACGTCGTATGATGTGTTTTGAACCTTGAGTTCCAAATTTGAAAGTTTATGAAGTTAAAGGAAGAAAATCATGAATTTGAGGCTTGATTCTATGAAAACGATGTTATATTGGCGATTTGATCGTGCGAGCAAGTTCGTAGTATGTTTTTGAGGTTGTGTGCATGTTTGGTTTGGAGCCCGAGGGCTCGGGTAAAGATTTGATAGGCCGTTAGAGCAGATTTTGAAAAATAACAGAGCTGGTATTTTTCTCCAGCTGATATCTTTGCAATTGCGAAGAATTACTCCCAATTGTGAAGTGTCCCAGAAACAGGCTAAGTTCGCAAAAACGAACAATAAGTCGCAAATGCGAAAAGGCCCTTAAATGGTCTTGGTTCGCAAATGTGAAGATGCACAGGAAGTCTTTGAGTTCGCAAATGCGAACTATATCTCGCAAATGCGAGTCTGGTAGATTTGAGACTAGTTCGCAAATGCGAGGGCCACAGTCAGAACCTGCTAAGTTCGCAATTGCGAGCAAAAGTTCGCAATTCCCATATCCGCAGCTGTGCAATCTGATACTTAAATGAATTTTAAGTCCTTTTTCACCATTCTTTCAAAACCCAACACACCACACACGATTCTCCAAGAGGAATATCACCCCAAATCACTTGTAAGTCACTTTTTACTCTTTCAATTCCTAACATCATTAAACATGTTTTCCAAGAGAAATCAAAGGTTTTCATGGGTGAAATTGTTATTTTTGTGTAGAACCTAGGTTTTTCATGAATTGAGGAATTGGACCTCGATTTGAGGTCCGATTTCGAAACAAATCACATATTTAAACTCGTGAGGATATGGGTAACCGGATTTTGGTCCGAACCCCGAGTTTCGTCCACGTGGGGCCAGGGGCGTTTTAGGACTTTTGGGTTAAACTTTGAGAAAACCATTTTTAAGCATCCAAACCAATTTACATAGTATTTATTAAAGTAATTGAAACAATTGTGATTAGATTCGAGCAAGTTGAAGGTTGAAATTCGAGGTAAAGCGATAATTGAAGGATAATTGGACTTCAAGGCTTAGAGGTAAGTGTTTATCTATCCTAGCTTGAGGGAATATGATTGAATGTGCTAATTGCTATGTGATCGGGTGCGGTGTATTGGTTGTGGTGACGGGCATCTATAAACTGGCATCTAGCATGACCGTGAGTCATCTGTTGGCATGTATTGTGAAGTTGATTATTGTTTCCCTTGCCGAGACTTTATTGTGAAGTTGATTATTGTTTCCCTTGCCGGGACTTTACTGTGATGATTATTGTGTCCCTTGCCGGGATGGTTTATATTAATTGATTCATTCTTCTGCCCTTAACAATGATTGTTATTTGGGTGAGGAAGAGTGATAATTCACGAAAGGTGATGTCGTGCCTTGTTTTATTGATTATGCATGAAGGATCATGTCGTGCCTTGTTTTATTGATTATGTACGAAGGATCATGTCGTGCCTTGTATTACTAATTATGCACGAAGGACCATGTCGTGCCTTGTTTCACTAATTATGCACGAAAGAACATTCTGTACCGTTGTTATTTGAACCATGCACGAAGGATCATGTCGTGCCATGGATGTGAGGATGAGAGTAAAAGCACGAAGGGTGATGCCGTGCACTTTCATTTGATTATTTGGTGAGGATGAGAGTAATAGCACGGAGGGTGATGCCGTGTAACCACTTTTAAATTTCTTGTTTTGGTGATAGATGTTTTTACTACACTCTGATTCTCTTTACTGATTTATTATATGTTGCTGATTGTGTTTCCCCCAGCATGATACTCCTTTGTTAATTGTTTAATTGTGTTATTTGATAATCCTGTTATTTTGTGGAATATACATATATAGAACTGCACAGGTTTATGTGAGTGTATGGTCCTAGGCTTGTCACTACTTCGACGGGATAGGCCAGGTACTTACCAGCACATGGGGTCGGATTGTGCTGATACTGCACTTCTGTGCATTTTTGCACAGGTCCAGGTTTTGAGCAGAAGCAACAGCAGGTACGGCATTACCCTTCGTGCTAGCTTGCAGACGTCCGCAGGCCCGGCGTCTCTTCTATTTATTTTTGTTTATTATTGTGGTCTCATTGTTCCGAGACAGACGGATGTTCATTATTTTCTTTCAGACCATTATGTGTAGTTATTCCTTAGTAGTTCGTGAGTTGGTGACTCCACATCTTGGGTAGAGGATTATGTCAGTTGTTTTTCAGTATTATTATTCATCTCTTATTCGAAAGACTTCCGCATTTAATAATTTGAGTAATT
The DNA here is from genome assembly GCA_032618575.1 of Nicotiana noctiflora. Classification (NCBI taxonomy): domain Eukaryota; kingdom Viridiplantae; phylum Streptophyta; class Magnoliopsida; order Solanales; family Solanaceae; genus Nicotiana; species Nicotiana noctiflora. Next base: position 35,395 of record JASVEL010005326.1, read on the forward strand.
ATTCTTGCTATTATATATGAGAACAAAAATGATGGTATGAACAGGATAATGTTGAATGAATTGGCTTGCCTAGCTACCACGAGTAGGCGCCATCACGATCCCGATGACGGGGGAAAAATTTGGGTCATGACATGTACCCAGTTATCAAACTGGGGTAGAAAATTTTTGTTGTTTTGTATGTTTGTCGTATGCAGACGCCCACCCGAAGAACAAGGGAATACAATTTCAAGTTCAGCAAGCAGGCACCCACCTGAAGAACAACGGAATACATTTCAAGTGCAGCAAACAGGCGCCCACCTGAAGAACAAGGGAATACATTTCAAATTCGGCAAGCCGGCACCCACCTGAAGAACAAGGGAATATCTTTTCAAATGCAGTAAGCATGCACCTACCTGGAAAACAAGGGAAGTACAATCCAAATTTTAGCTTTAAATTGTAATATTTGATAACATGATATGCCCAGTCATCAAACTGGGACAGAAATATTTTTTGTTTGTTTATGTTTGTAAGAAGGAGCCCACCTAAAGAACAAGGGAATACATTTTAAAGCAAGCAGGAGCCCATCTGAAGAACAAGGGAATATTTTTTCAAGCAATCGCAAGCAACAGTCCACCTGAAGAATGGACACATAGTTCAAGACACAGTCAAGGCAACATCAAGAATTCCATTGAAAGAATACAAGATGCAAGATCAAGGCAATAGAAGAACACTATACACCAGGCATTAGATAGGATTTTTGTAAATCATAGGGTATAGCCTAGGCTAGCTTCTTTTTATCTTTACATGGTGTAATAAGGGGGTCAGCAAGCAGTAACAGTAGCAACAGTAGTAAAATCACAGATTTATGGTTATCCCAGCTACCAGACACTCCTGAACTACACTGACCTATTCATGTTTAGCCCGGAATATGTAGGCAACCTCTGAAGTAGGGTGAGGTCAAACTTTTCAAAAATGCTTCACATGGAATACGCTAATTGGCAAAAATCCCTCATTATCGCTCACTTGTCTTTGCACAAAAACTCTTCTATTTCCGGGCAAAGAGGGGCAGTTGTGATCACGTGATTTTTGCCTTAATCAAATTATTCCTAAAAATATATACAAACAAAATAATTTTTAATTTTTATTGATATTGATGCCATTTTTGTGTTAAGTAGTTGCATAATAATTCATAAAAATATATAAAAATTACGTATATGCATTATGAGTTTAATTTTACAATTTTGGTATTAATTCATTTTTGGAAACAAATTAATGAAAATAAAAAATAGAATCTTAGTTTGTAATTGAAATTTGCTACAAAAATAGATGTTAATTAGTTTCTAAATAATAATTGTTTAACAATTTAACAAAATCAGAAAATAAATACAAAAATACAAAAGAAAAATAAAATAAAAAATAAAAAATAAAAATAAATACAAAAATACAAAAGAAAAAGAAAATACAAAAATAAAAAAGAAAATACAAAAATCAAAGGAAAACAAAATAAAAAGAAAAATACAAATACAAGATAAAATTGGGCTAACACAAAATTATACCAATTAAATAGCCCACGAAATTAAAAAGGTCCAGGCCCAAAAATAAGTCTCACCCGGTCTGCCCATTCTTGGACAAAATGACCCCGTTTAAGTATGTGACGACCCGGCCCGTCGTCACGGGAATTACTACCGTGTTACCCCTTCATTTACATGTTTCATATTTCTATATCGGTGTTAGAGTCTATCGGGTGAGTTAGGAGTGATTCAGGTTGAAAATGAGGCATATAGCCTTTTGAAATGGAGCTTGTTTATGAAAAGTCAACCTGGAGTTGACTATGTGGTTAGAGGGCTCGGAATCGAATTTGATGATTTGGTTAGTTCCGAGAGGTGATTTGTGACTTAGGGGAGCGATCGGAATTGAATTTGGAGGTCCGGTGTAGAAATAGGATTGAATTGGCTAAGGTTGAATTTTGGCGAAATCCGAACGGTAGGTGAGATTTTGGTCCGAGAGTCGGAATGGAATTCCGACAGTTGCAGTAGCTCCGTTAGCTGATTTTTGATATGTCTGGACATTTTCAGGTCATTCGGACGTCGTTTGGTTGGGGTTTTGATAGAATGTAAGTTTCAGAAGTTTGTGTTGCATCCTAGGCTTAACCGGCCTTAATTGACAATTCGTGTGTTTGAGGGTGTATTTTCATGATTGGGACAAGTTCATATGATGATTTAGAATAAAATTGTATTTTTGGTTGAGGTCCCGGGGGCCTCGAGTTATTTTCGGAAGGCGAAACGAAGGATTTTGGAGTTTGCAGCAGGTCTGAAATACCTGATTGCTGCTATTTTTGCTCCTGCGGAAAAGTAGACGTGGAGGCGAGTCCGCAGAAGCGGACTTTTGTGCGCAGAAGCGCTTGGAGGCTGGAAGTTGGAGATTCGCAGAAGCGGAGCTCTTTTTGCTGAAGCGGCATCGCGGGTGCAGACCAAGGGCCGCAGAAGCGGAAGTGGACTTGGGCGATCTTCGTAGAAGCGGAGAGATGGTCACTTAAGCGGTCTCGCAGGTGCGAGACCTGGACCACAGAAGCGAAAGGGGCAGTTAAGTGGACCTCCGCAGGAGCAACAAAATAGTCGCAGAAGCGGATTCCCTTATGCGAGTCCAGTATCGCAGATGAGAAAAACGTATCAGTGATAAAGGATCAGAAGGTTAAAATTTCAGAAATGTTATATCACGCTAAGGCATAAACTAAGAGGCGATTAAGGGCGATTTTAAGAGGAAATCAAAGGGATTCTTCAGGTAATCATTCATGGACCTAATTTATGTTATTATCTTGCTAAATTATGGAGTTTAAACCTGAAATTGGAAGAATTAGGGGTGTATTAATGGAGGTTTTTACTCTAAGCCTGGGTTATGGTAAATCATCGATTTGAATGGGCAAACGAAGTCCGATTTTGATAAACTTTATATGTATGGACTCATGTTGAGATAAGGAATCCAAATATGTAACTTTTCAAGAAGCGTACCGAAAGTTGGGTTTTGGCAACTTTGTGATTTTTTGTGTAATTCGAGTTGTTTCGATTGGGTAATGTCCCTTTAGCCTATTTTGATGCATTTCTATTGATTTTGATCAGATTTTGCACCCGTGGAGGCCGATTCTCGTGGCAAGGGCATTGTAGACTAGTCTTCGAGCCGAGTCGAGGTGAGTAATGGGTGTGGGTGATGACCAGCGGGTTCGAAACCCTGGTATATCACTATGTGACGCTGTATTGAGGCGAGACACGTACTCTCCTGTGAGTGCGGGGTCGAATGTGATTGGGGACTATGGCTTAGTCCGACCTGTTGATACTATATTGTGTTGTTGGCTATTATTGAGCCGGTGAACCTCCTACTTGGATGGTTGTGTATATCTTTGGGCTATGAGCCAGTTATTGGGATCCCGCGAGGATCGTTGCTATTGTTTCTATGATATTGACATGCTATTTTGATACCAGTCCTGAGCTATTACTGTCTAAAATGGTTTTCCAAACTCTGGAATTTCTGAAACACTATTTTCTATTGAAAATGATAAAAAGAGATTTCAAATACTATTTCTGTGCCTGTGAGGCTTGCATTGCATTATACTTGACTGGTAATGGATCGGGCTGTGCGCCGCAGCATATCATGATATTGTGCTTGGTTTGTAGGAGCCCCTCCGGAGTCTGAACCCCACAGTAAGCACGGGTACCCAAATGGATCGGGCTACGCGTCGTAGAGGTCATATTCATGCATTGCCTTGCATTTAGCTATACCTGTTATGCCGTTAGCTGATATTGCTGGTTCTGATATTATTGGTTCGGATATTGTACAAGTTGATACTGATGCAGGGTATTGTGTATAGCTTTACTTAGTGTTGTATTGGGTTTTCTTACCTTTCGATGTCTTACCCCTGCTTATTACCACTGAGTCTGGAAGTACTCACTTTACTCCATGCACCTTGTGTGCAGATCCAGGTACATCGCAGCAGACTTGATTCTGTAGCTGCTTGGAGTTTCTCTAGACAGTCGAGGTAGCTGCAGCGTCCGCAGGACCTGACTCTCCAGCTTATCCTTATTTCTATTTTGTCTATTCCGCACTTGTGCACGATTGTATACACTGTCACAGTTTATATATTCTGGTAGAGGCTCATGACTTGTGACTCCTAGTCTATTGGGAGGTTGTACTGGTTTGGGATGTTTAATCCCGGTGTTTGGATATTTTCATTGTTATACTATCGCTGTTTATGCCTAAAATGGATTAATTGTGAGCTTATAGCTCCGTGTTCCTGTTGATTGGTCGGGCTGGCCTAGCCGTGTATTAGGTGCCATCACGACCGGGTTTGGGGTCATGACAAAGTATAAAGAGATCTGTGACATTGAAATGCTTTGATCTAACGGTCATGTTACACAACCATTAATAAAGAAAATGACATCGTGTTGAAATGTCAATCTGGGTCGTTCATTCATTTAATCTAACGGACGTGGTCACAATTTCATTAAAGCTCAATTAGTGTCGTTTCAAGGTTCATTGAATCTGAACCGTTGATCCATCTGATCCAACGGTTCCATATTCACTAGAGTCTTTTAATATCAAAATGTTACACCCTAGATTCATTTTAAATCATCCCCTTCCCTGATCAAACCCTAGGCGCCCCAATACTCTCCAAAACCCCGCCGGAACCCTACCGGCGGGAGACGCCATTGATGCCAATCGCTCCACCCTTAACACCACATGATCGCCTAAGCCTCCTCTTCCCACCCCTCCACTTCCTTTCCCTCAAATAAGCCTGGATCCCTTCGAATATTCAATTTGGTGTCGCCGGAACCCTAGTTGCGGCGAACAAACCTTCCTCCAAATCAAGTAAAAATTTCACCATAGCCTCCTCCTTGTGTCCCTAGCCTTATCCTGATTCTTTCAAGCCATAAAAATCAATGAAAATGGTTTAAACTAAGATTTAAGTTTGTCGGCAACCAATAAATTCAAGAAAGGGCCATGAAAGGCCTCCTAGATGCCGGAGTTAGTCTTTAATGAGAAAAAGAAGAAAAGAAAAGGCAAGACTGTAGAAAAAATAATAGGAAAAGCTATATATTTCTCTTCCTTTCTTTCTTTTGATTTCTTTATTTTTTTTGTTTATTTGCATATATTTGTTTCTGTTTCTGATTCTTGATTATTACTTGAATTTTCGTTCGTTAAAAATTTGACACTATTTTGATACTGGTAGATTTAATATAAAAATAGGATTTTTTTTAAGTGTTGTTGAATAATAAAGGCTTAATAGAATTGATTTTCGATTGGTTTTGGAATTTTTCATTAATGTTAATCATTAGTTCATAAAATCTTAATTCTGATATGTGTTAGAAATTATTTTATTAAAATTGTTTGTTAGTTTTAGAAATTCAATTGATAACATTAGTTATAGCTATTAGTATTTGATCCCGAAACTAGCAAATAGGTCAGGGGTAAAAGGGTAATAGGTAGTAGGAAATACGGTAAATATGATTTGGGTTCAGGGGTAATTCAGGGTATAACAAATGGTTTTAAGTATAATAATTCTTAGGAGGTAGGGGTAGTACGGGCAACATGAAAGGGTAGTTCAGTGAATATTAAATAGAAGTGGGGGCAAAAGGGGAAACACAATATAATAGAACCTTCTAGATAGAGGAATAGAGGTATTTCTACATTAATAAAGGGATAATAATCGATTATTTTAAAAGAATAAGGTTACAATTGAAATAAAAGGGGGACTAATGGATAAATTTAGGAATTTTAAATTTCCCTCTCTTTTTACTCTATAAATAGGCCTCCATTGTCCTCTTTTAAGGAGGTTTTTTTGGGCAATCTGAAATTACTTTTTCAAATATTATAACATACATCTTCTCTCAATTGTGATCTACATCTCTTCCTAATACCAAAACCCTAGAAAATTACCAAAAATCATAAAAATTGTCAATGATTCACTGATTCTAATTAAATTTCAAGTATGTGTTTCTGTTCTACTTAGTTTTGGGGATCAAAATACCGCTGAATTGGGATTGTGTTAAGTCTAGTGTTAATATGTGGTTTGATCTATCATCTGCTGGTTTTTCTGTTGATCTGTTATTGCTGGTGGTTTGAATATGGTGTGTTGAAGTTGTATCTGTTGATTGCTGTTATTCCTATTGCTGATCATATTTCCATTATTCCAACCTAGAATCTCATTGGCTTTTCTTCATTTCCAGGTACATTTCTACTACCTGATCGATGTAGTTACAATTTGAAGAAATGAAGTAGAAGTGTTCAGTTAATACTTCAATTTATTTCTATTTTTATGAATTTGATCCATGTAGAATTTAGCTAAAAACAATTATATTCATTAAGATCAGTTTAATGTGTAATTGAACTGTATAAGTTTGGACTGTAATGGACCTTATGTTTGGACTGTGTTAGTTATCGTTTGGCATAGGCTGTTAGGTAGTATGAGAACTTGTTCCTTATTAATCGAAGATTTGCATGTCCAATAATTCAAGTAGTTTGAAAATTATTATGTGATTCATCTATTTTGTAATATACATTAATTACAATTTGTGAACTGAAATATGGATTTTTGAAGTTAAAGTAGTCGTACATAGGCTGTATTAACTGAATTAATCATTTTATTATCATTTTGTTAATATGAGTCTAAGTTAATATATCCTCACCCTAAGTTAAAGTTTGTAGTAGTTATGTCAATCAACTATTTAGTTAATTGTAACCTCATATGATTAATTACTTTAAGCGTTAATTGAAATATTAGTTTGAGGCAATATTTTCAGGTTAGTACAAAAATGTTAATAAATATCAGAATGTACACGCCTATTGTATTTGTCCATTTAACTTGATAAGTTTCACCTAGCTATTGAGGTACTAATTTGATCAACATATGAATAATGCATTAGAATAATTATAAATTGATCATTTGCTTGATTTGGCTTATTCAATTATGCGTGTGAGTCTGGGCTAAGACATGCGGATGCCCTGTTTCAAAGCCCAGGTAGCTTTTGTCCAACTGTACAATGGACTTGAACAATGCCTTTTGGGTATGGTTACCACAGCAATAGGCCCAAGTTGTCCAATCTTATTTGTTTTGAACAAATTAATAGGCATGCTTCATTTTTTCATGTTGTAAGCAATTAGATTGAATTAATTTGAAATCAAATTATAGGGTTTAGCCTTTATCAACATTAGATAATTAGAATTTATTTTCTTTTATTATTAGAGACAAAGAAAAACAAAAGAATTATAGTCATCCTTAAGTTGGTCTTTTAATAAATGATGAGACGAGCCTCGCTAAATAAAAACACACAATTGCGGGGCCCTCAATAATTGCTTATAAAAAAAATTTTGACTTGGAAGGACCGTTTAGCGAATTTTACGGTCTTTCCCAAAGTTAACAAACGTAGATGCTTTAGGCGCGATTTATAATAATATCATTTACTTAAATACGGATGCACATTTACGTGACCCAAATCCAAATCTCAACGAAGTCAAAATGCATTAAAAGCCACAGGCATATTGGTACGGTGTAGACTGAAATACGTTTTCACAATGTTGCAATTCTTGTAAAAAAATTTAACAATAAAAGCGGGATATTAATAAAAGGCACATAAAAATACAATATATATGGAAATCAGATAAAAACAAATATAACAACTGAGCGACCGTGGTAGAACCACGGAATTCGGGAGTGCCTAACACCTTCTCCTGGATTAACAGAATTTCTTATCCGAATTTCTGGTTCACACGCATTGTTAACAGAGTCATATTTCCTCGGTTCGGAATTCAACCAGTGACTTGGGACACTATTAATCTCCCAAGTGGCGACTCTGAATCTAAATAAATAAATCCTGCTCCCATTGTCCTTTAAGTAGAAAAACTACTTTTATTACGCCCTTCACGGGGTGTATTAAAATTTTCGATTGCAAAAAAGGAGGTGTGACAAGATCCTAACATCGCGAAAGCACGTAAAGCTACAGTCGAAGAACTCGACCCAGTCCAATTAGATGATATCAACCCAGCCAAGAAAGCCTACATCGTTGTCACGACCCTAGTTCACCAATTGTGAACATGTCGTGATGGCACCCAGTCCCCACGACTAGGTAAGCCTAACACGTTGCGGAATCTATAAATTTTAATTACTTAAATAAGAAACAGCGGAAAATAACATAAAAGATATGTAATCCGTGCCACTTGGCACATACATCCGTCACACAATAAATAAACACTACCAAGATCCGGAACCCCACGGTAACACGGACTAAAAGGGAAATACAACTGTGGCTCTATGTGTAAAGAGTATCTAACAACAAAATGAAGAAAAATGTCAACTAGTAATGCTAGAATAGAAGGGAAGCCTCCGGATCCGCGGACGTAGCAGATCATACCTCGAAGTCTCCCAGAAAGCTGCAGAATCACCTAGTACGAGCCTGCTCTGATGTACCTGGATCTGCACAACAAAAGTGTGCAGAAGAGTAGCATGAGTACACCACGGCGGTACTCAGTAAGTGCCAAGCCTAACCTCGATGGAGTAGTGACGAGGAAGGTCGGGGCCCTACTGAGAAACAATAATAATATGATGATAACAAAATAAACAGTTTAACAGATAATAACAATAATTTCCGAAATAACAACATTACGATGTTTACTGAACTGTCTACAATCAAGCTAATAACAAATAACCAACTCAAATAAACGAATCCAGGATCTGTGGGAATTGAACCCACAGTCCCATTCTCAGTACCTCTGGGTCTCCGGGAATCGAACCCGCAGCCCATGTCTCAATAATATCTCAATAACTCAGGATCTCCGGGAATCGAACCCGCAGTCCCTACCAATAACTCAGGATCTCGGGAATCGAACCCGTAGTCCCTACCAATAACTCAGGATCTCGGGAATCGAACCCGTAGTCCCTACCAATAACTCAGGATCTCGGGAATCGAACCCGTAGTCCCTACCAATAACTCGGGATCTCGGGAATCGAACCCGTAGTCCCTACCAATAACTCGGGATCTCGGGAATCGAACCCGTAGTCCCTACCAATAACTCGGGATCTCGGGAATCGAACCCGTAGTCCTTACCAATAACTCAGGATCTCGGGAATCGAACCCGTAGTCCCTACCAATATCACGCCGGGTCTCCGGGAATCGAACCCACAGCCCTGGGTCTCCGGGAATCGAACCCGCAGTCCACAAGCACAACCAATTAAGGAATCCACAGAGAGAATAATTATGCTTAACTATAACTTCACCGAAAAATAGTGCCAATAATTAACAAGGAGTTCAAATAAGGCAATTAGGCAACTAAACCAGTTAAGTGCTACCTAATCATGCTCTTCTAACCACTACCGGGTAAAATATCAAATTAATAGCCAAAGACAGGGATATCGCTCATCGAACATTTTGAATAAAGTACGTGTTCAACAACCAGCGCATGTACACGCCCGTCACCTCGCGTACAAGGCATTTAAACTATCACATAATATCCTAGGAGTGAAAATTCCCCCACACGAGGTTAGACAAGCCACTTACCTCGATTCCGGTACAAAACCGCTAAGAGACAACCCTCTTGCCGCGAATATCGGCCTCCACAAGTGTAGTATCTGATAAAAATCAATAGAATCACATCAAAATAGGCCAATTGGGCATTATCCAATCAAATTAACTCAAAATACACCAAAACCCACAAGTTGCCAAAACCCGACTTCCGGTACGCTTATCGAAAAATCACGAAAATTATATATTCGGGTTCCTTATCTCAATACGAGTCCGTGCATATAAAATTTATCGAAATCGGACTCCGTTTGCCCGTTCAAATCAAAGATTTTATAACATTTAGGCCTAGGGCTCAAACCCACCTTTAATCTTCCAATTTCAATGAAATAATCACGGATTTCATGATAAACCAACAAATTAAGGTCAAGAAACTTACCCCGATGATTTCCCGATGATTTCCCAATGTTTCCCCTTCAAAAACCTCTCTTGGAGCTCAAAAATGGCGTTTTTGCGAATGAGGGTCGCGGCTGAAATGTTTCTGGACTTAAGTCACTGCCAGACATTTTTACTCTATGCGATCGCATGATCCCTGTTGCGATCGCATAGAACAAATTTTGACCCTCGCCAAACTACTCTATGCGATCGCATAGACTTCAATGCGATCGCAATGCTTACCGAAATATAACTATGCGATCGCATGCCCTGCTCCGCGATCGCATAGAACAAAAGCTGGACCTGGGACCCCTCTTCTCTATACACTATGCGATCGCATAGGACTGTACGCGATCGCATAGAACAACTTTCCAGAACTATGCGATCGCATATCCATTCCCGCGATCGCATAGAACGAATTCTTGGCCTCTCCAAAACCTTCTATGCGATCGCATTAGCCCATTGCGATCGCATAGAGCATTCGTCTGCAGCACACACCAGCAGTTATCAGCATTTCCAAAATGCATGAATTAGCCCGATTGGACCCCCGGATTCATCCCGAGACCCCCGAGATCCCAACGAAAACCACCAACCTATTCCAAAACATGATACGAACTTATTCTAATCATCAAAACACGTCTAACAACATCAAAACCCATAATTCACATCGAATTCAAGCCTAAATTTCTTAAAACTTTCCGAATTGCACATTCGATCTAAAACCCGACCAAACGACGTCCGAATGACCCGAAACTTTGCGGACATATCCAAATTCACATAACGAAGCTACAGAAATTGTCGGAATTCCATTCCGACCCCCGGATCAAAATCTCACCTATCGTTCGGATTCGCCAAAATTTCAATCTTCGGCATTTCAAGCCTAATTGAGCTACGGACCTCCAAAATACATTCCGAACGCGCTCCTAACCCCGAAATCACCTAACGGAGCTAATGGAACCATCGGATTTCCGTTCCGAGATCGTCTTAACACTGTTCCGGCTACGGACCGTTTTCTAGTTTCAAAGCACTTATTTAGGGACTAAGTGTCCCAAAATGCTCTAATTTTCGGAACCGACTCTCCCGGCAACCCACAATAGCAGAAATGAACTTAGGGGAACAGTTAAATTAGGGATTGGGGCGTAATTTTTCTAAAACGACCGGTCGGGTCGTTACATCTTCCCACACTTAAAGATTCGTTCGTCCTCGAACGAGCATAGAAAACATACCCGGAGTAGTGAAAAGATGAGGGTACTGGCTGCGCATATCCTGCTCGGTCTCCCAAGTCGCCTCCTCGACCGGCTGGCCCCGCCACTGAACCTTTACCGAAGCGATGTTCTTTGACCTTAGCTTTCCGACCTTCCTGTCTAGAATGGCTACTAGCTCATCAACATAAGACACAGATCTTTGTCTAACTGAACAGATGTGAAATCCAACACATGCGACGGGTCACCATGGTATCTCCGGAGCATGGAGACATGAAATACGGGGTGAACTCCGGCTGGGCTGGGAGGTAAGGCCAACTCATAAGCAACCTCCCCAACACGCCTCAAAATCTCAAAAGGGCCAATAAATCTAGGACTCAGCTTCCCTTTCTTCCCAAACCTCATAACGCCCTTCATGGGCGAGACTCGAAGCGGAACCCGCTCACCCACCATAAAAGCCACATCGCGAACCTTCTTGTCCGCATAACTCTTCTGTCTAGACTGGGCCGCACGAAGTCTGTCCCGAATCACCTTGACCTTGTCCATAGCCTCCTGAACCATATCAGTACCTAGTAACCTGGCCTCGCCCGGCTCAAACCAACCCACGGGAGACCTGCACCTCCTACCATATAGGGCCTCGTACGGTGCCATCTGAATACTGGACTGGTAGCTGTTGTTATAAGCAAACTCCGCCAGTGGCGAGAAGTGATCCCATGAACCTCCAAACTCAATCACGCACACACGGAGCATATCTTCCAAAATCTGAATAGTGCGCTCGGACTGCCCATCAGTCTGGGGGTGAAATGTCGTGCTCAGCTCCACCCGAGTACCTAACTCCTGCTGTACGGCTCTCCAGAACCGTGAAGTGAACTGAGTGCCTCTATCTGAAATGATGGAAACTGGAATACCATGCAGCCGAACTATCTCCTTGATATAGATCTCCGCCAATCGCTCCGATGAATAAGTAGTGCTCACCGGTATAAAATGGGCGGACTTGGTCAGCCGATCCACAATAACCCAAATAGAATCAAACTTCCTAACAGTCCGTGGAAGCCCAGATACAAAGTCCATGGTGATGCGCTCCCATTTCCACTCTGGAATCTCAATCCGCTGCATCAATCCACCCGGGCGCTGATGCTCATACTTCACCTGCTGGCAGTTGAGGCATCTAGAAACATAATCAACTATATCCCTCTTCATCCGCCTCCACCAGTAATGCTATTTCAAGTCCTGATACATCTTCGCGGCACCCGGATGGATGGAATACCGCGAACTATGGGCCTCTGCTAAAATCAGCTCTCGAAGATCATCTACATTGGGCACACAGATACGCCCCTGCATCCTCATAACTCCCTCATCCCCGATGGTAACATCTCGAGCATCACCACGCTGAACTCTATCCTGAAGGACAAGCAAATGAGGGTCGTCGAACTGACGCTCCCCGATGCGGTCAAATAGAGAAGACCGAGAAACCACACAAGCTAGAACCCGGCTGGGCTCCGAAAGATCCAGTCTAACCAACTGCCTGGCCAAAGCCTGAACATCCATCGCCATAGGCCTCTCTGAAGCTGGTAGATACGCCAAACTCCCCAAACTCTCTGCCCGACGACTCAAGGCATCGGCAACCACATTAGCCTTGCCCGGATGATAAAGAATAGTAATATCATAGTCCTTCAGTAGTTCCAACCATCTCCTCTGACGCATATTCAGGTCCTTCTGCTTAAGCAAGTGCTGCAAGCTCCGGTGATCAGTGTAGATCTCGGAAGGAACCCCATATAAATAATGACGCCAAATTTTCAAGGCGTGAACAATGGCAGCTAGCTCCAAATCATGAACAGGGTAATTCTTCTCATGCACCTTCAACTGTCTCGACGCGTAGGCAATCACCCTACCGTCCTGCATCAATACCGCACCGAGTCCAACTCGTGAGGCATCACAATATACGGTATAGGACCCCGAACCTGTAGGCAACATCAATATAGGGGCCGAAGTCAAAACTGTCTTGAGCTTCTGAAAGCTCGCCTCACACTCGTCTGTCCACCGAAAAGGGGCACCCTTTTGGGTCAATCTAGTCATAGGTGCTGCAATCGAAGAGAACCCCTCTACGAAACGACGGTAGTAGCCCGCCAAACCAAGGAAACCGCGAATCTCAGTAGCGGAGGAGGGTCTGGGCCAACTCTGCACGGCCTCCACCTTCCTCGGATCTACTCGAATACCATCACTCGATACCACGTGGCCCAAAAATGCCACCGAACTCAACCAGAATTCACATTTAGAGAACTTGGCATAAAGCTGCTTCTCCCTCAGGATCTGAAGCACTATTCTCAAATGCTGCTCGTGCTCTTCCCGGCTCCGAGAATATACTAGAATATCATCAATGAAGACAATCACGAACGAGTCCAGATAAGGCCTGAACACACTGTGCATCAAATGCATAAATGCTGCTGGGGCATTAGTCAACCCAAAAGACATCACGAGGAACTCATAGTGACCATACCAGGTCCTGAAGGCAGTCTTCGGGATATCCTGGCTCCCGAATCTTCAGCTGGTGATACCCGGAGCGCAAATCAATCTTAGAAAACACATGTGCGCCCTATAACTGGTCAAATAAATCATCAATACGGGGCAAAGGATACCGGTTCTTCACTGTAACCTTATTCAGCTGACGATAGTCAATACACATACGCATAGAACCGTCCTTTTTCTTCACAAACAATACAGGAGCACCCCAAGGCGAAACACTGGGTCGAATAAAACCCTTGCCCAATAACTCCTGTAACTGATCCTTCAACTCCTTTAATTCAGGAGGAGCCATACGGTACGGTGGAATAGAAATGGGCTGAGTGCCCGGCAACAAGTCAATAGCAAAGTCAATGTCTCTGTCGGGCGGCATGCCCGGAAGATCAGCTGGAAATACATCAGCAAAGTCACGTACCACATGAACAGAATCAATAGAGGGAGTGTCAACACTGACGTCCCGCACATAGGCTAGATAAGCAGCACACCCCTTCTCAACCATACGCTGAGCTCTGAGAAAAGAAAATAACACGGCTAGGGGTGTGATCTAGAGTACCACTCCACTCAATACGTGGAATGCCTGGCATAGCCAGCGTCACGGTCTTGGCGTGACAATCAAGAATAGCATAATGGGGCGACAACCAGTCCATGCCCAGAATAATATCAAAATCGACCATCCCAAGCAGCAATAGATCCGCTCTGGTCTCAAAATCACAAATGGTAATCAAACACGACCGATATACGCGGTCCACATCCAAAGAATCACCCACCGGAGTGGAAACATAAATGGGGGCACTCAAAGAATCCCGAGGCACACCCATATGAGAAGCAAAGTAAGAAGACACATATGAAAAAGTGGAACCAGGGTCGAATAGAACCGATGCCTCCCTGTGACTAACCATAATAATACCTGTGATAACAGAGTCAGATGCAACAGCCGCAGCGCGATCAGGAATAGCATAGAATCTGGCCTGTCCCCCCTCTCGAGGGCGGCCTCTAGAACCCTGACCCCCGCCCCTGGCCGGCTGGGCAGGTGGAATAGCAGCTGGAGCTGGAATGATAGCCTGCTGACCCTGAGAGCCACGCTGATGCTGCGAAGACTGGTGAGGTGCTCCCCTCCTACGCCCGGGGCACTCCCTAACCAGGTGGCGAGTATCCCCGCACTCAAAACAAGCTCCGAGAGGACGCGGTGGCTGTGACTGACCGGCCTCAACCCCACTAGTCTGACCCCTGGAAGGACCCCGTGCAGGAGGTGCACTGGAAACTGGGGGAGCATAATAAGGCTCCTGTGGTGCTGGAAGACCTGGAGTGCTACCGGCTGCGGGCAATGCTGAGTGAACTGGACGACCGGAATATCCCCTGCCAAAACGACCGGCTGCTGAAGTGCGGGCACCAGAGAAATGGCTCGACTCACGAGACCTCTTGGCCTCTCTATCTCCCCGCTCTCTAGGGAGCATACTCTCGATCCTCCCGGCGATGCTCACCGCCTGCTGATAAGATATATCCGTCTCCAACTCTCTGGCCATGCTGGATCGGATAGGCGGAATCAGGCCCTCAATAAATCTCTGCACTCTCTCCCGAACCGTGGCTATCAAGGCCGGTGCATGCCTGGCTAGACGGGTGAAACTGATAGCATACTCCGATACTGACATGGAGCCCTGTCGCAATCTCTCAAACTCCGAGCGCCAAGAATCCCTAAGGCTCTGGGGAACAAACTCCGTCAAAAACAGATTTGAAAACTGCGTCCAGGTCAACGAAGCGGACTCCTCCGGACTATCCAACTCATACGTGCGCCACCAATCATAAGCGGTCCCACGAAACTGAAACGTAGTGAAGGAAACCCCGCTGGTCTCCACAATCCCCATGGTAGAAAGAATACGATGACACTCCTCCAAAAAACCGAATGCATCATTGTAGCCAAACCACTGAACACTAGAGGATCATATTTCTTGAACCTCTCCAATCTACGCCGCTCGTCCTCGGAGGCAGCTGGCCAACCTCCGGGTTGTGCTGGGGCGGCAGGAGGCATAACAAAAATCTCTGGAACCTGTCCCACTGGCACACGCTGCTCCGGTGTAACGGCTACGGGAGTCCGGGCCCCTCCCCCGGCCTGAGATGTAGCTGCAACAAGAGGAAGCAGTCCTGCCTGGGCTAAAGTGGTATACATGCTCATGAACTGAGCCAGGGTCTCCTGTAGTGCTGGAGTAGTAGCAGCCTGTAGTCGGTGTACCAGGTGCCTGCGCTCCAACCTGGTCTACCTGTGGCACCTCAGCAGCAGCGCGCGCGGGTGCTGTGGCTGCACCTCGGGGGCGTCCTCGTCCTCTACCTCGGCCCCGGCCTCTGACGGCGGCAACAGGGGGCGCGGGTACCTGATCGTCGCGAGTAGCTCGTGTCCTCACCATCTGTGAGAGAATGGAAATCAATAGTTTAGATTTTGATGCCAAAAATATCGCACGACACGGAATCCAAAGAAATGAAGAGTTTCCTAAACAGTTACATAGCCCCTCGTAGATAAATACAGACGTCTCCGTATCGATCAGCGAGACTCTAAGTAACCGGTCTGTGTCCCGTGACTCCTATGAACCTAGAGCTCTGATACCAACTTGTCACGACATGTTCACAATTGGTGAACTAGGGTCGTGACAATCGTCCATAGCCTCACCGACCTAAGTATGTATCATGAAATTCCTAACTGGCCATGCAGATCTATTTGCTTTTTCCCATTCAGATATGCCAGGTATTTTGCGAGATATCGCCACCCACAAGTTGAACGTTGACCAACTGCATCGCCCGTACGGCAAATGTGAAGGAAATATAATGTCGTAATCAATGAAGCGATCAGTGAGGAAGTTGACAAACTACTCACCAACGGCTCTATCAAGGAATCAAAGTAACCTCAGTAGGTTGCCAACGTCATCATGGTTTGTCACGACCCAAACCCTAGTCGTGATGGCGCCCAACACAATGCTAGGCAAGCCCGACCATATTATCCTTTTAACCCAGCCAGTTATCAATCAAATTAAACTTAAACGGTAAATGATCATATCAGGTGATAAACGAAATGTAAAACATACAAATTACGGTCCCAACCATATCGTGGTGTCACGAGACTGAGCCTCTACAGAATAGCATCCTACTACAACCAAGTCTAGGCAATTAGGAAATCAACAAGATGATAAAGAAGGAGAAAACAAGCTCCGCGGACGCTGGCAGCTACCTCGTAATCTCCGCAAAAGTAGACAAGGATCAGCAGCTACAATGTCTCAACTGCTCTCGGGCACCTGTGGATCTGCACAGAAAGTGCAGGGGAGTGGGGTGAGTATATTTCAACTCAGTGAGTAACAACAATAAATAATAACTGAAGGTAAGAACTCATGTGCTATCACTTAGCAGTTCTAAGGCAACCCTCATAGGTACGTCATCACTATAGTAATACTCAAATCTCCAATCCACGTTTATCTCTACAAGATTCTTACGCTGATCCAACCCTCACTCGTACCCCTACGGTGTACGGCCATCTCAACATATAAAGACACATACCTATGTCTATAATGTATAAATATTTAAGTAGATAGTAGGATATAATTAAGTATAATGCTGCGGCGTGCAGCCCGCTCCAATACATATACCGCTGCGGCGCGCAGCCCGCTCCATTTAACGTCGACGGCGCTCACTGGGGGTGTATACGGACTTCGGAGGGGCTCCCTAGGCCCAAGCACTATAATACTGCGGCGTGCAGCACGATCCACACAAATATTACTGCGGCGTGCAGTCCGATCCAATATATATATGTATATATATTTATACTGCTGCGGCGCGCAGCCCGATCCCATAATATACACCAGTGCTCACTGAGAATGTGTGCAGACTCAGACTCTGAAGGGGCTCCTACAGCCCAAGCGCAATAATACTGCGGCGTGCAGTCCGTCCCACGTGTATATTACATGTATATTACTGCGGCGTGCGGTCCGATCCAATATATATACTGTTGCGGCGTGCGGCCCGATCCAATATAGGTATATATATATATAATACCTCATAATGGGTCCTCGACCCTATCCCAGTCAGTATGTACTTGGCCTCTCATGCCCAATATAATGTATATCACAGTGGGTCCTTGACCCTGCCTCAGTCAATATAGACTTGGCCTTTCAGGCCCACTCAGCTAGAACAGGGAATTCCACCTTAGATAATCTCCCTCAATGTACACATCTAGTACGGGCTCATATGATGCTATACAGCTAGAGCTACGGCTGAGTGTATGTTTCCAACATGATATAAGGGTCACCTAGCTCTATAGGTTCCCTAATGCTCTACAGATCGGCACAAGGCCCCAAACATGGCTTTTAGCCCTATTGTACAGTTATAATCTCAGTAACAGTCATACAACACAGTATTCTATTAGCGGGGAAGGACTAAGTCCGAACCTCCAATCACAATGTCACCACGCCCGTCATAGAACGCGTGTCTTATCTCAATATAGCACTATGAAGTGCTAGTACGGGGTTTCAAACCCTCAGTACATCCGGTAGAAGCTTCAATCCGCCTTACGCTTGCCTCGCAAATCAATCTCCTCGGATGCCAAATCCGCTCAAAATCATAGAGAATGCATCAATATATGCTAATTTCACGCAATTCATTCGAAATAACCCAAATTATATCAAAACCCACAAGTTGTCAAAACCCGACTTTTGGTACACTTGTCGAAAAATTACAAAACATCACATATTCGGAATCCTCATCTCGATACGAGTCTAGGCATATAAAATTTACCAAAATCAGACTCCATTTGCCCACTCAAATCAGTGTTTTTCTTTAATTTAGGCCTAGGGCTCAAACCCACCTTTAATCTTCCATTTACAAGGATTTAACCAAGGATTTCATGATAAAAACGCGTAAAGGAACCATAAAACTCACCTCCGACGATAACCCGGTGATCTCCCAGAAATTTCTCGCCCAAATCGCCCAATTCGCCTCCAAGAACCGAGCCCCAAATGTTTTGCAACTTATGAAATTTTAACTCTTCTGTTATTTTTAACACAGGCGCGATTTCCGCTTCTGCGGACCAAAATCCGCCTCTGCGAGGCCGCCTCTGCGATCAAATGGTCGCTTCTGCGAAAACACTCCTAGCCGCCCAGCTCCGCTTCTGCGGCCCAGGTCTCGCTCCTGCGAGACCGCTCCTGCGAATCCCCTTCCGCTCCTGCGAGCCTTGCCACTTCTGCGCATCAGAGTCCGCTCTTGCGGACTCGCTTAGGCGACAAGTCTTCCGCTTCTGCGGATCCTCCCATAACGAGCCCAGACCGCTTCTGCGGTCTTTCCTTCCGCATCTGCGGTGCCGCCCTTGCGGACCAGGATCCGCCTCAGCGAACCCCAGCGCTTCTGCGCTCATTTTCCGCTCCTGCGGGCTCGCTCCTGCGCCCCCATTTCCGCAGGAGCAAAAACAACAGAACCAGAACTCTTCAAACCTGCAATTTCCATGTTTTTCTCCCGATTAACCATCCGAAAACACCCCGAGGCCCCTGGAACCTCATCCAAACACACCAACACATCTTAATACATTATTCGAACTTGCTCCAATCCTCAAAACACGTCTAATAACATCAAAACCCATAATTCACATCGAATTCAAGCCTAAATTCCTTAAAACATTCCGAATTACACAATCGATCAAAAACCCGACTAAACGACGTCCGAATGACCTGAAATTTTGCAGGCACATTCAAAATCACCTAACGGAGCTACTGCAACTGTCGGAATTCCATTTCGACTCCCGGATCAAAATCTCACCTATCGATCGGATTTCGCCAAAATGCAACCTTAGCCAATTCAAGCCTATTTCTACACCGGGCCTCCAATTTCAATTCCGATCGCTCCACTAAGTCACAATTCACCTCCCGGAACTAACCGAATCATCAGAATTCGATTCCGAGCTCTCTAACTAACTAGTCAACTCTGGGTTGACTTTCCTTATTCAAGTTTCCTTCAAAAAGGCTATATGCCTCATTTTCAATCCAATTTACTCCTAACTTCCCCGATAGACTCTAACACTGATATAAAAGCATGAAATATGTAATTACAACATAACGGGGTGGTAATTACCGTGACGACGGGCCGGGTCGTCACATGGTTAAAAAGAAAAATGGGAAGTGGAGGATGTGCGTAGATTTCACCGACCTAAACAAATCATGCCCGAAGGATTCATTCCCACTTCCCCACATCGACCAATTGATCGACGCCACCACAGGACATGAATTGTTGAGTGTCTTAGATGCCTACTACAGCTACAATCAATGATGGCTGAGAAATATCAGGAGAAGACGACTTTCATCACCCACCAAGGGACTTACGATATGCTGGTAAAGTTGACGAGAAAAGAGGATCACATCGACCACCTAAAAGAAGCTTTAGAAATATTGAGAATGTACGGGATGAAGCAGAACCCCAAGAAATGCACTTTCAGTGTGGCCCCAGAAAAATTCTTAGGATTCCTCATATCCCAATGAGGTATTAAAGTCAACCCAGACAAAATCAAGGCCGCGATACACGAGGTACTGAACAGCAAAAAATAAGTGCAAAAGCTAACGGCGCGAAGAGCTGCCCTATCTAGATTAATCTCACGATCCGACAGATGCCACAAATTTTTTAATGTACTAAAAAGGGACAATGGATTACAATGGAATGAAGAATGCTTCAAAGCCTTGAGAAAACTAAAGGCATATATGTCCTCACCCTCACTACTGGCCAAAGTTGATCCGGCGAGTCCCTGCTGGTATACCTGGCTCTGTCAGAGGTCGCCGTCAGTGTCACACTTCCTTTTTACCGAATTACTACACCCCGGGAAGGGATATAATAAAGAAAAGAGTTTTTCCAATTAAAGTATAGTCTGAATGGGATTTATTTGCTCAGATTCAGAGTTGCCACTTGTGATATTAATAGTGTCCCGAGTCACCGGTTTAATCCCGAACCAAGGAAATATGACTTTGTTAACAATCCGCAAACTAAAAATCCAGATAAGGAATTCTGTTAACCCGGGCGAAGGTGTTAGGCACTCCCGAATTCCGTGGTTCTAGCACGGTCGCTCAACTGTTGTATTTGATTTTATCTGTTTTTCATATATATTCCATTTTTATGTGCTTTTATTAATAATTCGCTTTTATTGTTGAATTTTACAAGAATTCAACGTCGTAAAAATATATCTCGAACCACGCCGTACCAGTACGCCGATGGCATTTAACACACTTTGACTTCATTGAGATTTGGATTTGGGTCACATAAATGTGCACATGTATTTGAGAAAGTAATACTATTATTATTCGCACCTAAAGCATCTACGCATTTATTAACTTTGAGAAAGACCGTAAAATTTACTAAATTGTCCTTCCAATTCTAATATTTTTCGGGCAATTATGAAGGGCCCTGCAATTGTGAATTAATTCATCGGGCGAGGCTCATCTCCATTTTACTTTTAAAGGTCAATCCTAAAGTGAGCTTTATTTTCTTTTTCTTTTTTTTATTTTGTATTTTTTCTTTTGGTCTAAATGTGCTTTTGGGCCCAATATAAATCTGGAATCCGGTCTAACATGGGCCCTGGTCCAACTGGTATTGCAACAATTAAAATGATTGTAAGTTTCATTGAATGATAAATCTGGAAAATAACATCAATTGAGCCCAAACCACTAAAGGCTCAATCTATAGGCTTAATACTAGAAATTAGAAAGGATTGACCTCAGGTACAATTAAAGGGCAGCTTCCAGCAGTATAGGGATTTAATTCCCAATTTTCATTTACAAACAGACAACTATGATGATCCTTACTTGAGTTAAAGTTATGCTATCAATATTTTTAGTTGCAATTATCTACGAACTAATATATGCTTACATGATATTGTTAAGTGTTTTACTCAATGAATAATGTGAAGCTAACCCTGTTATTCTGATTTTAATAAGATAGTAAAATCTCTTCCCATTTGACTATCGATAAACTATTAAACAATCCTGATGAAGCTAATTGTAGGCATATGTTAGTTAATAAGAAAAATAACTAAGACTACTGTTAATTACCAACATATATTTGGATTACAAATAACAAGTAAAGCTAATAATAAAAACAATCAAATTATATAACTTGTATTCTATTTCAGTTCGAACTATACTTCAATCATACGAAACCAATACCTTAGACAGTCAGGACTTAACACAATTCCAGTCGAATCACAACAGTCCAACTCTAATTACAACTATCAAACAATTGTTAATACATTTGATCCATTGCGACCTTCTAAATCAATTGCTATTTACAAAAAAAAAAAAACAGACAAAACTAGAAGAGCTCAGCAAAAAAGAAAATGACCAGCACTTCATTTCTTTTTTTTTTTTTGAACTTGGAGATACAATGTGTACCTGTAATGCGAAGTTAGCCCTAGCAGTGCTAACAGCCAGTGATAATCAACAGCCATAGCAACAACAATCATGAAACATTTTTGGACCAAAATCACTTCAAAGCTCAGGGATTCCACACAGAATACAAACACAGAACTTTATATACTACAACTGACCCAGAAAAGCTTCGAAATCAGACCTATAATACCTTAGCCACTTCAGCATATCACTCTCCTCAGTATTATTATCAATAAAATAGTAAATTCTGTAGTTTTTAGAGATTTTCTTTCTATTTTTGGATTTTCAGGAAGAAATTTCATATCAGAACAAAAAGAGATTAACCCGAAATGCTAATTTCAGATCTGGAGTTTTGTGGATATTTTTTTGGGAATTTTTGAGGTGCTAAATTTGTCAATTAAGGCAACTACTGCCTATTTATAGATTTAGAAGTTGGAGGGAAACTTTCAGAATTTATCTAGTAGTCCTTTATTCTTTAACTTGTTAAACAAGTTACTACACCTATTTATTAGAAATTATGCTAATGCCCTATCCTAGAAGGTTCTAATTGCTTCTACCATATTCTTTTCCCTTTTGAATTCCTATTCTACCCTCACTTCCTTTTAATATTTACCAATCTAAGTGATTCTGCCATTTACCTATACCCAAACTACCCCTTCAGTCCCCTGAAATTACTGCCAGCCTATTTTAAAGTTCCCACAATGCCCTCACTTTCCTTTCAGAATTACCAATCCTAGTTTACCCAACTCCGAACGCTAATTATTCTCCATCAGCTATATATAAACTTAATTATAACAACTAAAATGAACTAACAGTGAACCAAAGGATTATTATGCAAAAATTGTTGACTAAACTATATTGATCAAAATCAACTAATATCAATCATTTACACAAGGTCAAAAAATCAGAGTTTAGAATAGTGGCAGAGATTAAAACAAAAAGATTCAAACTGAAATGAACAATTCTAAAGTCAATGATCAAGAAAGCTATCTCTAAGCCTAAATAATAAAATCTGATGTAGCGACAGAGATCCAAGATCATGGAAAATCAAATTCTAATAATAACCTAGACCAATTTTATTGAATTTAATCGTCAAAATTCAATTAGACTAATCTGATTATAGTCACAAGAAGATACAAACCAGAACATAGAGAATAATAAAAAGAGAGCAAGATTAGTGATGAGCTTTGGCCAAACGCTTTGTGCCTGGTCCTTGACGAACGAGTTTCAACTCGAGCCGGGATTACCATTAACCGATTATTAAAAAAAAGTTGAGACGACCTGGCCCGTCGTCACGTGAGTAACCGCCTCGTTTCCCCCTTATTGTATTGTTCCATGTTCTATATCAGTATTAAAGTATATCGGGTGAATTTGGATTGAATCTGGTTGAAAATAAGGCATATAGCCTCTTAGAATGGAGTTTGTTTCAGAAATGTCAGCCTGAAGTTGACTATATGATTAGAGGGCTCGGATATAGAATCTGGTCATTCGGTTAGCTTCGGGAGGTGATTTGTGACTTAGGGTAGCGATCAGAATTGAATTTGGAGGTCCGGTGTAGAAATAAGCTTGAATTGGCTAAGTTGGAATTTTGGCGAAATCCGATTGATAGGTGAGATTTTGATCCTGGAGTCGGAATGGAATTCCGACAGTTGCAGTAGCTTCGTTAGGTGATTTTGGATATTTTTGGAAATTTTCAGGTCATTCGGACATTGTTTGGTCGAGTTTTTGATTGGATGTAGGTTTCGGAAGTTTTAGTTGAAACTTAGGCTTGAATCCACCTTGATTTGATGATTTTTGTGTGTTAAGGGCGTGTTTTTATGATTGGAACAAGTTTGTATCGTGTTTTGGAGTAGGTTGGTGATTTTGGTTGGGGTCCCGGGGGCCTCGGGAGGATATCAAAAAGTTAAACGGGAATTATTAAGTGTTGTAACAAGTCTATCATAAAACTTCTGGTATTTCCGCATCTGCGGAAAAAGGACCGCAGGAGCTGTTCTGTAGATGCGGCTCTTTGATCGCAAATGCGTTCCTGGTGGAGGGGTGGTGTCACGACCCAAAACCCGGTCGTGATGGCGCCCAACACATTGCTAGGCAAGCCCGGCCATCTTATCCATTTAAACCAGCCAATTATAAATCAATACTGATTAATCGGCATAATTAGCTTGTCTTTATAACAAATCAAGAAGTGTAGAAATGAAATACACGAATGCAGTCCCAACCAAATCGTGGTGTCACAAGTCTGAGCCTCTACAAATGAGACCTACTACAAAATCCAGACTAAGCAGAATGGAAATAACAAAATGATAAAAAGGAAAAGGTCAAGTACTACGGACGTCGGCAGCTACCTCGAAGTCTCCACGGAATGGTAATGAATAAGCAGCTGCGACAGCTCAACAGCTCTCTGGCACCTGTGAATCTGCACAAAAGTGCAGGGGAGTGGGGTGAGTATATTTCAACTCAGTGAGTAACAATAATAAACAATAACTTAAAGTAAGAACTCCTGTTTTATCATTAAACAGTTCTAAGGGCAACCTCACAGGTAAGTCATCTCTACAGTGAATACCCCCATCTCCAGTCCACAACAGTCTCACAATGATCCCACACAGACCTAGTCCTCACTCATACTACTACGGCGTACAGCCGATCCGATATTTATATATGTGTGCATATGTCTATAATGCGGCAGCACGTAGCCCGTTGCGATATATATATATACATACATATATATATATATATATATATATATATATATATATATATATATATATATATATATATATATATATATATATATATATAAGTATAATGTTGCGGCGTGCGGCCCGCTCCAATCGTGCGGCGTGCGGCGTGCGGCCCGCTCTATTGACGTCGACGGCGCTCGCTTAGGGGTGTATACGGACTTCGGAGGGGCTCGCTAGGCCCAAGCACTATGATGCTGCGGCGTGCGGCCCGATCCACACATGTATTACTGCGGCGTGCGGTCCGATCCAATTTATATAACTATCTCGCTGCGGCGTGTAGCCCCTATCCCATAATATACACCGGCGCTCGCTGCTGAGAATGTGTGCGGACTCGGACTCCGAAGGGCTCCTACAACCCAAGTGCAATACTGCCGCGGCGTGCGGCCCGATCCAATATATATATCCCGATGCGGCGTGCGGCCCGATCCGATATATATGCTGCTACGGCGTGCAACCGGATCCAATATATATACTGCGTGGCGTGCGGCCCGATCCAATATATACTACCATCGCGGCGTGCGACCCGATCCAATATAGGTATATATATATATATATATATATATATATATATATATATATATATATATATATATATATATATATATATATGTATACCACATGGGTCCTCGACCCTGTCCCAATTAGTATAGGATTGGCCTTTCAGGCCCACTCAGCTAAATCGGGGAATTTCCACCCTAAGTAATCAGTCTCTCACAGTACACACCTAGTACTGGCTTTTAATATGCTATTCAACTAGTTTTACGGCTGAGTGTAAGTATCCAGCATGATATGAGGGTCACCTAGCTCTACAGGTTTCCCTAATACTTCTACAGATCGGCACAAGGCCCCAAACATGGCTAAGCCCAACTACATAGTTATAAGCTCATTCATAGTCATAATACACAATAAACTATCAGTCGGGAAGGACCAAGTCGAATCCTCCAATCACAATGCCACCACGCCGGTCACATGACGCGTGTCTCGTCTCTACATAACACTGTATAGTGCAAGTACGGGGTTTCAAACCCTCAGTAGATTATTTACTACCACCACTCACCTCGATCCGGCAAATCCTCATGCCCGCGACGCCTTTGCTCCTCAAACTGGCCTCCATGCGCGTCCAATCTATCCAAAATCATAAGTAATACATCATAATATGCTAATGGGACATAACCCAATCGAAAGAACTCGAAAAATACTCAAAATCACGAAATTCGCAAAACCCGAGCCCGGGGACCACGTCACGAAAAATTCTTAAATTCACATTTTCGGAATCCTCGTCTCGCTACGAGTCCGTACATACCAAGAACTCCCAATTTGGACCACAAATGGTCCTTCAAATCCTAAATTTAAGGTTTGTGCTCCAAGCCCTATTTTCTTGATTTTTAGCTATAAATTCATGAATTCCATGGATGATTCTTGTATAAAAACATGTATTTAACTCATAAAACTTACCTCCAACGATTCCCCGTCGAAATCCCCTCAATTTCCGTCCAAAAGCTCTCAAAATTGTCAAAAATGGTGAAAAATGGGTTGTTTTCGCGACTGAAATGTTTTTAACATTCTGTCTGGGTACTATAGCTAACACTATGCGATCGCATTAGATCATTGCGATCGCATAGAACAAAATTTCCGTTCACTGCAGCTTGCATAGAACAAAATCCTGGGTACTGTAGCTAACATTATGCGATCGCATCCGAGCATTGCGATCGCATAGAACAAACTCTCCGGGCACTGTAGCTTAGCCTATGCGATTGCATAGAACAAAATCATGGGTACTGTAGCTAACACTATGCGATCGCATCAGAGCATTGCGATCGCATAGAACAAAATTTCTCTGCAATTGTTCTGCTGCATTTTTCAACTCAAAATATCCCGTTAGCCATCCGAAATCACCCCGAGGCCCCCGGGACCTCAATCAAAAATTCCAATACATCCTATAACGTTATTCAAACTTGTTCCAATCATAAAAACACGGCCTTAAACACAAAAATCATCAAATCATGACGGATTCAAGCCTAAGTTTGAACTATAACTTCCGAAACCAACATTCATTTAAAAACCCAACCAAACGATGTCCGAATGGCCTAAAAATTTGCAGACATATCTAAAATCACCAAACAAAGCTACTGCAAATGTCGGAATTCCATTCCGACTCCCGGATCAAAATCTCACCTATCGATCGGATTCTGCCAAAATTCCAACATAGCCAATTCAAGCCTATTTCTACACCGGACCTCAGAATTCAATTCTGATCGCTCCCCTAAGTCACAAATGACCTCCCGAAGCTAACCGAATCACCGAAATTTGATTCCGAGCCCTCTAACCACATAGTCAACTCCATGTTGATTTTTTATAAACAAGCTTCATTTCAAAAGGCTATTTGCCTCGTTTCCAACCAATTTCAATCCGAATTGACTCAAACTCGCCCAACATACATATTGAAACATGAACAAGCATAAAATGGGAAAAACAAGGTGATAACTCTCGTGACGACGGGCCGGGTCGTCACATTCTCCCCAACTTAAACAAACGCTCGTCCTTGAGCGGACTAAGAGTTGTTCTAGAAATTCACCAATAGTTGAATAAGCTTACCAAGCATATACTCGGGGTGACACCACTTTACCCTACCTATCATAAGTCCGGTAACACAATATAGCTGAATTTCCACAGTCTATCCTAACCATAAACCAAATTGCACTTTCCGAAATCATATACCAGATCCGAATCCCACGTCTATACCCGGAGTACACACGAATCAACCGTAATGGCCCATAATCGCCACTCCGGGTGAGATCACATGATGTATCAAACAACCCAATCACTCGAGGCGATGGTCTCTAATCACAACAATTGGCCACAATAACCAAATACTAGCAGAAAAACCTTTCTCATTAGATAGAGTCTTATTCCAACACCTTCATATCCAGACCACGGCAACCGGACACGCGATATATCGAACCCATCTCTCAGGTCAACCACTCATGCATCTATTTCCCCTTTTTAACTGATACCAAAATAGATTTCGGAGCCAAACCTCGATATTACCTTTCTAACGAATTGAGATCAAATATGCTCGTACTCATTAATGACTCAAGCGATCATTTCGATTGTAACACACCACACTGGTGATATGACACCTCAACACTGGCCTAAGCCGCGACGAGCACAACACAGGCTCCAATAAGAATGATCTGAACACACTCGAATCATGACAACAGACTCACACAAAGAGCTATAATTCAAATTACTCAATACCATCACAACACATAACTGAGATCTCGTCTCACATCATAGAATTAGAGTACCTAAATCCTCATCAAAAGGTCATAACATCACGTGGCCTTGCCACAACCCATGATTCTATCCAAACACTATTACTCATGGAGCACCTCAAGTCACCGTGCTCGAAACAGTCAGCCACGCACATATTTAGGTATGTACTTAAGAAATCAATCACACTTGCGGTGATACAGTTGATATATGCTATCAAACCCTGATAAGACACAACCGATGTGCAATTCCCCGAGCGATACCCAATACGTACTATTCCTCAGAAGCTAGGAAGTATTGTATACAAGGTAGCATATAGGAAGCTATATTTTCCATGTCACACTATTGCGGCACGCAACCCATCCCAATAACATACCTGTGGCGGCGTGCCACCCGATCCAGATACCATACGTGTGGCGGCGTGCCACCCGATCCTGATACCATACATGTGGTGGCGTGCCACCCAATCCAGATACTATACCTGAGGCGGCGTGCCACCCGATCCACGCATAATCTAGCAAAAGGGAATGCACATTGAGTCAAGTTGCTCGATGCAACAAACATATGTATAGCCTCAAGCTCGGCCACATAAAATGTGTCCAACAAAGTTCCCCAATACCTTACACTGTTGCAGTGCGCAACCCGTTCCAATAACATAGCCGTGGTGGCGTGCCACCCGATCCAGATACCATACCTGTGGCGGCGTGATACCCGATCCTGATATATACCCTGCGGGAGCATGATCTGATGCACTCTGCCACGCAGTTTGTGACATTTTTCTGACATAGTCCATATCACATTAGTCTAGACAACCTGGCTTATGACAACCAATCTGCAATCATATATCATTATTCAAATTCATCGTATCAAGTAACGAGAGAGCCACTAGGGCTTCCAATTTCCAACAGTCGCTAAACGATGCCGATCCACTCGATACACCACCACTGCGTAGGCGGATTACGAGAACTTCTAGTCTCCAACACATATATTACACATGGATCCATATGCCTGATCCTACACTCCACCGTACGATTACATAACACACATCAAGCATCTATTCATACCACGAAAGCCATTCAGAAATTTCCCTATGCCATTAACAATTCAATCATCACCGCCAATCCAACAAGAGGATACTACAATACCACTAGATATCATCAGTTTACATTACCTTGCCCTTTTTACCATATACTCTGCCAAATCACTAGAATAGCAGTACCATTTTTCTTTAATCACCAGAAAGATCGATTCTTAAATCACCTGCAGCTGCCCGCGCTGCTCAATAATTTTTAATGACTTCCCATATATTATGAACTGATCTCAAAACCTTGAACATGCCATTATCAACTTCCCATGACTCATCGTATATACCATACCACACTAAGATAACATGGAAACTTGTATCCCTTTCCTACGCCGCAAACATCGACGCACCCAACTAGTCAAGAACTTTCATGATTCTATATAGAAGAAAACTCATTACATATTCACAGCTTCGCATACCAACAGGAAATACACTCAGTTTAAACCCACGGTAAAACACATCACAAACTATTTTTTCCAATTCATTGCATAAGTTTAACTGTCAGGACTGAGTCCTTTTACCCATATCGAGCTACGCAACTGCCAGCACTCAAGATCTTTGTTGCACAATATCTGCAAGACTCATTACTTCAAACACATACCTGGAATTAATCGCATCCTTATCATACCATTTCGGTTTATTAACAAGTTGCTCCATTTACCCAATTTCCTTTCTGATTCATCTTTAATTTAATATTAGCCTTTACTATAGCACTACAATATCTCAACTCATGTTACCACACGAGACTCATACACAAGACTACACGGTCTCATGCTCACAGGCCACTGAATACTCTCTCAATGTTTCCCAGAAGTACCACATTCTACAATGCTTTATTTTGAAAAACTTCCTGCGATTTGGAATTCGTTATCATTACCTCCCAATACGGATACATAGAATCCCATCATTCACATAACATAACACAAGTCTTGATTCCTTCTAACGAAACCACCGTTTTTAGCCATATACACAATCTTAATACACCTGACTATTACAAGCAAAATCTTGAACACCACAAAACCATTCTCGGGCGTCATTCACTCTTATTCAATTATAATTCAACTTTCTTATTGGACAGGACCACTCGTGCCCTGTTAGAACTCTGGCAACGCAGAACATGATTACATACAAATGCATTTAGCTATCTTTCTTTTCTATACATCGAACATTCTTTACCAACAACAGTTCAAATTATCCTAGGATTTCATCACATCTACGAAGTACCATAACCTTTATCAGAATTTCCCAACATACTTAGAGACAGAACCAACATAGCACACAACAGTACAATCAGTTAATCAATAACAACCTCCCCAACTTGGCTCGGAGCCATACATCAAAGCACTTTTAGCCACTCATAGCATTCTTTACTCAAATGATGCCACAATGTTATAGTGAGATTAAACTCAAGTCATTTACAAGCCTTGATAGAGACTTGAATCATCAGAGACCTTAACCCTTCTGCAATTCTTGCATTTATACACACACCACCAATAATCCCACTCTCTTTAGGTGACAGAAATCTTTCTAAGTCCCAAATTTTCCAAAACTTTCGGCCGAGTTTCCTTTGTAATTTGGCCTATCTACCTGCCAGAGAATCACCAAACCATTCTAACAATACATCCACAACTCAACAAGACATCGCAATGTATATCAACAACATTAATCTCAATACTATACGAGTTATACTATCAAAATTGATACATGGGCATGCGCTGCAGCTGCTCGAATCATAGCAATATCAAATACCCTTCAATTACACATCAGAATCATCCCACCTACTTGCCTCAACCTAGTATTTCAGTACAACACCTTCCACCAGGATACACATAACATAATCACTTTAGTCTTCCTGAGTCTAAACTCGTTTTACTACACGTAAGGCACTTTACCTTCCAACTAAGAGATATGATAAATATTCACCACACCCATAGCTCGGGGCTACACAAAAGATTACAATAAGGATCTAACACCTGACAGCTCGTACATTATTAAGCTGCCATTTCCACAGTAAGGAACAATACCGATCATACGAAATTTCATAATACCAGTTTGTAAAATCAGCACTTTGGTGCTCGTGTCATAGACAAAGATCTGGCCTCAAGTCCTCCCGACTGGCCCAACATGAACTCGCAGAGATTATATTTTGCCCCTCGACCAGGGAATCACAAGCCATTAAGGCAATTATATTACTGAGCATTTGAGTGCGCGTACAGGCGTATGGAAGGAATTTCCAGAATCATACCTCTAGCTGAATCAAGTACGCACGATAAGAATTTCAAGAATTTGAAGCTTTCCTAAAAGGTTTGCGCCTCCCGACAGGCGTCCCCGTACCGATCCATGAGACTCTACTAAACCAGCTCATGACTCGCGAGACCTGTTAACCTAGGCTCTGATACCAACCTGTCACGACCCAAACCCCGGTCGTTGATGGCGCCCAACACATTGCTAGGCAAGCCCAACCATCTTATCCATTTAAACCAGCCAATTATAAATCAATACTGATTAATCGGCATAATTAGCTTGTCTTTATAACAAATCAAGAAGTGTAGAAATGAAATACACGAATGCAGTCCCAACCAAATCGTGGTGTCACAAGTCTGAGCCTCTACAAATGAGACCTACTACAAAATCCAGACTAAGCAGAATGGAAACAACAAAATGATAAAAAGGAAGAGGTCAGGTACTGCGGACGTCGGCAGCTACCTCGAAGTCTCCACGGAATGGTTATGAATAAGCAGCTGCGACAGCTCAACTGCTCTCTAGCACCTGTGAATCTGCACAAAGGTGCAGGGGAGTGGGGTGAGTATATTTCAACTCAGTGAGTAACAATAATAAATAATAACTGAAGATAAAAACAAATGTTCTATCACTAAACAGTTCTAAGGGCAACCTCACGGGTAAGTCATCTCTACAGTGAATAATCCCATTTCCAGTCCACATCTATCTCCACATGGTCCACACTGACCTAGTCCTCACTCATACTGCTACGGCGTACGGCCGATCCAATATTTATATATGTGTGCATATGTCTATAATGCGGCAGCGCGTAGCCCGCTGCGATATAAATATATATAGGTATATATATATATGTATAAGTATAATGATGCGGCGTGCAGCCTGCTCCAATACATATACCGCTGCGGCGTGGGTGTATATATATATATATATGTATAAGTATAATGTTGCGGCGTGCAGCCCGCTCCATTTAACGTCGACGATGCTCACTGGGGGTGTATATAAACAGCCCAAGCGCTATGATACTGCGGCGTGCAGCCCGATCCACACATGTATTACTGCGGCGTGCAATCTGATCCAATATATATAACTATATTGTTGTGGCGTGCAGCCCGATCCAATATATATACTGATGCGGCGTGCAACCCGATCCAATATATATACTGCTGCGGCGTGCAGCCCGATCCAATAGATATACTGCTGCGACGTGCGGCCCGATCCAATATATATACTGCTGCGGCGTGCGGCCCGATCCAATATAGGTATATATATATATATATATATATATATATATATATATATATATATATATATATATATATATATATATATATATATATATATATATATGATACCTCATAATGGGTCCTCGACCCTGTCCCAATTAGTATAGGATTGGCCTTTCAGGCCCACTCAGCTAAATCAGGGAATTTCCACCCTAAGTAATCAGTCACTCTCAGTACACACCTAGTACTGGCTCTTAATATGCTATTCAGCTAGTTTTACGGCTGAGTGTAAGTATCCAGCATGATATGAGGGTCACCTAGCTCTACAGGTTTCCGTAATACTTCTACAGATCGGCACAAGGCCACAAACATGGCTACCGGCCCAACTACATAGTTATAAGCTCATTCACAGTCATAATACACAATAAACTATCAGTCGGGAAGGACCAAGTCCAATCCCCCAATCACAATGCCACCACGCCGGTCACATGACGCGTGTCTCATCTCTACATAGCACTGTATAGTGCAAGTACGGGGTTTCAAACCCTCAGTACATTATTTACTGCCACCACTCACCTCGATCCGGCAAAACCTCATGCCCGCGATGCCTTTGCTCTTCAAACTGGCCTCCACGCGCGTCCAATCTATCCAAAATCATAAGTAATACATCATAATATGCTAATGGGAAATAACCCAATCGAAAGAACTCGAAAAATACTCAAAATCACGAAATTCGCAAAACCCGAGCCCGTGGCCCACATCACAAAAAATTCTGATATTCACATTTTCGGAATCCTCATCTCGCTACGAGTCCGTACATACCAAGAACTCCCAATTCGAACCAAAAATGGTCCTTCAAATCCTAAATTTAAGGTTTGTGCTCCAAGCCCTATTTTCTTGATTTTTAGCTATAAATTCATGAATTCCATGGATGATTCTTGTATAAAAACATGTATTTAACTCATAAAACTTACCTCCAACAATTCCCAGTCAAAATCCCTTCAATTCCCGTCCAAAAGCTCTCAAGAATAGCCAAAAATGGTGGAAAAATGGATTGTTTTCGCGACTGAAATGTGTTTAACATTATGTCTGGGTACTGTAGCTAACACTATGCGATCGCATTAGATCATTGCGATCGCATAGAACAAAATTCCCGTTCACTGTAGCTAAGTCTATGCGATTGCATAGAACAAAATCCTGGGTACTGTAGCTAACACTATGCGATCGCATCAGAGCATTGCGATCGCATAGAACAAAATTTCCGGGCATTGTAGCTTAGCCTATGCGATTACATAGAACAAAATCCTGGGTACTGTAGCTAAAACTATGCGATCGCATTAGAGCATTGCGATCGCATAGAACAAAATTTCTCTGCAATTTTTCTGTTGCATTTTTCAACTCAAAAATTCCCGTTAGCCATCCGAAATCACCCTGAGGCCCCTGGGACCTCAATAAAAAATTCCAATACAACCTATAACGTTATTCAAACTTGTTCCAATCATAAAAACACGGCCTTTAAACATAAAAATCATCAAATCATGACGGATTCAAGCCTAAGTTTGAACTATAACTTCTGAAACCAACATTCATTCAAAAACCCGACCAAACGATGTCCGAATGGCCTAAAAATTTGCAGACATATCCAAAATCACCTAACAAAGATACTGCAACTGTCAGAATTCCATTCAGACTCCCGGATCAAAATCTCACCTATCGATCGGATTCTGCCAAAATTTCAACTTAGCCAATTCGAGCCTATTTCTACACCGGACCTCCGATCAATTCCGATCACTCCCCTAAGTCACAAATGACCTCCCGAAGCTAACCGAATCACCGGAATTTTATTTTGAGCCCTCTAACCACATAGTCAACTCCAGGCTGACTTTTCATAAACAAGCTTCATTTCAAAAGGCTATTTGCCTCGTTTCCAACCAATGTCAATCCGAATTGACTCAAACTCGCCCAACATACATATTGAAACATGAACAACCATATAACGGGAAAAACGGGGTGATAACTCTCGTGACGACGGGCCGGGTTGTCACAGGTGGATTAATCGAAAAATCGGAACGGTTCCTCAAAAGCGGTCACCGCAAAATTGGTATTTGACCGCAGAAGCGGTCATGTGTAATTTAATTGAGACCGCATAAGCGGTTAGGGTAACCGTAGAAGCGGTTTTCGCAAAAGAGGATTAAAACCGCAGAAGCAGTCATGTGAGATAAGTGAAGCCGCAGAAGCAGACTTATGGCCACATAAATGGTAACGGGACCGCAAAAGCGAAAATCGCTGAGGGTTTAAGTGATCAGTACATTGAAAATTTCAAAAGTGTAAAAACAATTAGGGCTTCGAACTAAGAGAGGAATTGGGCGATTTTGAAGAGGAATTCGTGGGGTATCATCAGGTAAGGACTCTTGGACCTAGATTATGTTATTACAGTGATAAAACATTGATTCAATCACTGAAATTGGAGGAATCAAAGTGTAAAAATGGAGGTTTTTGCTTGAAGCATAAGAAATTATAAAATGATGATTTGAGGGGTTAAATGGACTCTGATTTTGATATATTTTATATGTAAGGTCTCGGGTTTTGGCAACTTCATATTTTTGGATGTTTTTCGAGTTATTTCGATTGGCTATGTCCCATTATCCTATTTTGATGTATTCCTATTGGTTTTGATCAGATTTGGCACCCTTGGAGGTTGATTCTCGAGGGAAAGGCATTACGGACTAGTTTTGAGCCTGTTTGAGGTGAGTAATAGGCGTGGATGATGACCTGAGGATTTGAAACCCCGGTATATCACTATGTGACACTGTAATGAGGCGAGACACATACTCTACTATGAGTGCAGGGTCGATTGTGATTGGGGACTATGGCTTAGTCTGACCGTGAGGTATTGTACTACATTGTTGGGTATAAATGAGCCGGTAAAACTCCTACTTGGATGGTTGTGGATATATTTGGGCCGTGTGCCAGTTATTTGGATCCTATGAGGATCGTTATCACTGTTTTCCTGATTATAGCATGTTTTAATGATATCAATCCTGAGCTAAACACTTTTTAAAATGATTTTTCAAACTCTGAGATTTCTGAAGATTGATTTATATAATTTCTACAAAACGGACTTAAAAATGGTATTATCTGTGCCTGTGAGGCTTGCATGGCATGTAGTTGGACTGATAGTTGATCGGGCTGCACGCCGTAACATATGTTACTAATATTGCGCTTGGGTTGTAGGAGCCCCTCCGGATTCTAAACCCCACAGTGAGCGCGGGTACCTAAATGGATCGGGCAACGCACCGTAGTGGTCATGTTCATGCATCTGCATTACATTTATTTATTTCTGTTATACTGCTTAGCTGTTATTGATTTCTCTGAGACTTATACTGTTAAAAAGGATAAATTGAGGTATTGTATAGCTTTACTATATGGTATTATTGGGTGTTCTTACCTTCAATATCCTTATACATGCTTATTACCACTAAGTTGGAAGTACTCACTCTACTCTCTGCACCTTGTGTGTAGATCCAGGTACATCCCAGCAGGGCTGATTCTCCAGTTGTTTCAGAGTTTGTTTCGGACTGTCGAGGTAGCTGCTTGGCGTCCGTAGGACCCGACTTTCCCTGTTTTCCTTTACTCTTAGACCTTTTCTGCATTTTTTAGATATACTATGTATATAGTATCATTGCTATATTCTTTGGTAAAGGCTCTTGACTTGTGACCCCAGAATCTGTGGGAGGTAGTATGCTGTTGTTGGGTTGTTCTTATATATTATGCTATACTTCGTAAGATATCCCGTTATTATATGGTTTTGAAACAAGAATGAGAGCTGGTAGCTCAGTATTGTGTGTAATTGGTCAGGTGGCCTAGCAATATGTTGGGCACCATCACAACCGGGTTTTGGGGTCGTGACAAGTTGGTATCAGAGCCTAAGCTACTAGGCCTCATGATTCTTGAGCCGATTAGTAGTGTCTCGTGGATCGATATGGAGACATCTGTATTTATCATCGGGAGGCTGCAGAGCTTTTAGGAAATACTTCATATTCTTGAACTCTGTTATGCGGTTTTGTTGTTCCGAGAACTAAGCTTCTGTATTCTATTCTCTCACAGATGGCGAGGACTCGTGCTACCGGATGAGGTAGACGACCGCCATTACCACTAGCTAGAGGTCGTGGTCATGGCAGATCAGCGGGGGCAATGCCAGTAGACCCACCTATTGCCCCTATTCAGGATCAGCCCCAGTGGTTGAGGATCCAGCAGCACCCACTCAGGCACCGACAATGCTTATTATTATTCCTGGCCTTTGGGAGGCATTGGACCAAATATTATCTGTTTGCACTAGGTTGGCTACTACTGCAGTAGCGACATCTCGGACCGGGGGTGGTCATCACACCTTCGCAGCTCGCACACTAGAGCAAATTATGCAGAGACTTCAGACGCTAGAGGCAGCCCCAAATCAGGTAGTTGCACCGGTTGTTCTAGTTGTGCTAGTTGCACTAGCCCCACGGTATGTTGTTCCAGTGATGCCTGACGACGAGCAGCGTCGGTTAGAGAGGTTTGGCAGACTTCAGTCACGTACATTCAGTGGTACTGAGGGCGAGGATGCCCAGGGATTCTTAGACAAGTGTTAGAGGATGTTACGTACAACAGGGATTCTTGAGTCTAGTGGTGTGTCTTTTACTACATTCTAGATTTTGGGGCCAACATTCATATGGTAGGAGGCGTTAGAGAGGCGTAGGCCTATAGGGGTAGCACCCCTTACCAGGCAGCAGTTTTCCACTCTCTTTTTAGAGAAGTGTGTGCAGCAGTCCCATAGAGAGGAGCTGCGCCACCAGTTTGAGTGGCTAGTTTAGGGTGATATGACAGTGACTCAGTACGAGTTGAGGTATACTCAGTTAGCCAGACATGTTACATGGATGATCTCGATAGATTGGGAGAGGATCAGGAGGTTCATATATGGCCTCAACTATTCCATTCATATATTGATGACCAGGGATAGAGTAGTGGAAGCATCCTTCGAGGAGGTTATGGATATGGCATGCCAGATTACGGTGGATCATTACCGAGAGCGAGAAGAGAGGGAGGCCAAGAGGCCTCGAGGTTCCGTCAGCTATAGTGGTGCTCCATCTAGGGGCCAGTTCCAGCAGCATAGAGGTTGTTCTTTCAGGCCTCCTTAGATAGGTCGCCTAGAGTACAGTGGGACTTCTTCCGTCCATGGCCGTCGGGGATATCAGTAGGGCCAGTCTTCAATTAGTGCCCTTCCAGCTCAGAGTTATACACCTGCCTCTTCAGCCCAGGGTTCATTTGTAACGAGGGGTTACCTTCAGTCCTTTTTTCCAGTGTCGGGCAGTTGTCTTGAGTGTGGCGAGTTTGGCCACATTAGGAGGCGGTGTCCTCGACTTCGCAGGGGTAGGTCTCAGCAGAGGGATCAACCCTCCTCTTCAGCTCCATCTACTTCAGCATCATCCCAGGCTAGTAGGGGTGGGGGTCAGTCTTCTAGAGGTTGCCCCAAGAGTGAGGAGCGATCGAGTGGTGGTCAAGCACGTTTCCATGCACTTCCAGATATGAGAGATGCTTCTACTTCAGATGCAGTGATCACATGTATTATTTCAATTTGCCACAAAGATGCTTCTATTTTGTTTGATCCCGGATATACATATTCGTACGTGTCTTCTTATTTTTCTCATCATTTGGGCACGACTCGTGGTTGTCTTGCCTTGCATATTCATGCATCCACCCCGATGGATGATACGATTATTGTGGATCACTTCTATCGATCCTGTCTTGTTTCTATTAGAGGTCTGGAGGCCCGAGTGGATTTGCTATTGTTGGGTATGGTGGATTTCGATATGATTTTTGGCATGGATTGGCTATCCCCATGCTATGCTATTTTGGACTGTCATGCTAAAAGAGCTACATTGGCTATGCCTGGTATTCCGTAGATTGAGTGGCGGGGTTCGACTGATTATGTCCCTAGCCGGTTGATATCATTCTTAAAGGCTCAAAGGATGGTTGGAAAAGGGTGTTTATCATATTTAGCATTTTTGAGGGATGTTGGAGCTGAGACTCCTAGTATTGATTTTGTGCCCATCGTGAGGGACTTCCCCGATGTGTTTCCATCAGACCTGTCGGGCATGCCACCGGACAGGGATATCGATTTTGGTATTGATTTGGTGCCGGGCACTCAGCCCATTTCTATTCATCCTTATCGTATGGCACCAGCTGAGTTGAAGGAATTGAAAGAGAAGCTTCAGGAGCTTTTAGATAAGAGATTCATTCACCCTAGTGTGTCACCGTGGGGTGCACCGGTGTTGTTTGTTAATAAGAAAGATGGCTCAAAGAGGATGTGTATTGACTATAGACAACTGAACAAGGTAACCGTGAAGAACAAGTATCCTCTACCGCACATTGATGATTTATTTGATCAGCTCTAGGGAGCGAGGGTGTTTCGAAGATTGATCTTTGTTCAGGCTATCACAAGCTGAAGATTAGAGATTTTGACAATATGAAGATAGCATTCAAGACGAGATATAGGCACTATGAGTTTCTTGTGATATCTTTCGGCTGACCAATGCCCCAGCCACATTCATGCACTTGATGAACAGTGTGTTCCAGCCGTATCTGGATTCCTTTGTGATTGTGTTTGTTGATGACATCCTGGTGTACTCTCTTAGCCAGGAGGAGCATGCTTAACATTTGAGAGTTGTATTATAGAGGTTGAGGGAGGAGAAGTTGTATGCGAAGTTCTCCAAGTGCGAGTTTTGGCTTGAATCTGTAGCTTTTCTTGGTCATGTGGTGTCTTGTGATGGTATTCAGGTTGACCTAAAGAAGATAGAGGCGGTAGAGAGTTGGCCTAGACCATCATCAGTGACGGAGATCCGGAGTTTCCTTGGTTTGGCAGGGGGTTATCGCCGGTTTGTTCAAGGATTTTCATCCATTGCTTCGTCATTGACCAGGTTGACATAGAAGGATGCACCATTCGTGTGGTCATATGAATGCTAGGAGAGCTTTTAGAAGCTCAAGCCAGCTTGACCACAACTCTAGTGTTAGTCCTGCCATCAGCTTTAAGTTCATATACCAGATATTGTGATGCATCGAGAGCGGGGATAGGTTGTGTATTGATACAGGAGGGTAGATTTATTGCTTATGCTTCTCGTCAGTTGAAGCCTCATGAAAAGAACTACCATGTTCATGATTTGGAGTTAGCTGCCATAGTTCATGCCTTGAAGGTTTAGAGGCGCTATTTGTACGGCGTGTCCTGTGAAATGTATACTGATCATCGCAGTTTCAAACACTTGTTCAAACAGAAGGATATTAATTTGAGGTAGTGGAGGTGGCTTGAGTTGCTTAAGGATTATGATATTACCATTTTATATCATCAGGGGAAGGCCAATGTAGTGGTTGATGAGTTGAGCTGAAAGGCAGTTAGTATGGGCAACTTGGCATATATTCCAGTTGGGGAGAGACCATTTGCATATGATGTTCAGGCGTTGGCCAATCAGCTAGTGAAGTTGGATATTTCAAAGCCCAATAGGGTGTTGGCTTGCATTGTTTCTCGGTCTTCCTTATATGATCGCATTCGAGAGCGCTAGTATGATGATCCACATTTGCTTGTCCTTAAGGACAGAGTTCAACATGATGATGCCAGGGGTGTTACTATTGATAGTGATGGTGTGTTGAGAATGCAGGGCCGGATTTGCATGCCCAATGTAGATGGCCTTCGAGAGTTGATATTGGAGGTCCATAGCTTGCAGTATTCTATCCATCCAGGTGCTGCGAAGATGTATCAGGACTTGAGACGGCATTACTGGTGGAGAAAGATGAAGAAGGATATTGTGAGTCATGTAGCTCAGTGCCTCAACTGTCAGCAGGTCAAGTATGAGCATTAGAGGCTCGGTAGCTTGTTTCAGCGTATTGATATTCCCGAGTGGAAATGGGAGAGTATTACTATGGACTTTGTTGGTGGTCTCCCTCGGAGAACGAGGAAGTTTTATTCAGTTTGGGTGATTGTGGATAGGCTGACCAAGTTAGCTCACTTCATTCCTGTGTGTACTATATACTCCTCGGAGCGGTTCATAGAGATATTCATCCGTGAGATTGTGAGATTGCATGGGGTTCCAATTTCTATTATATCAGACAGAGGTACTCATTTTGCTTCGCAGTTCTAGAGGATATTTCAGCGAGAGTTGGGTTCACGGGTTAAGTTGAGTACTACATTTCAGACGGACGAACAGTTCGAGCATACCATTAAGATCTTGGAAGACATGTTGCACGCCTGTGTTATTGATTTCAGGGGTTCTTGGGCCAATTACTTGCCTGTCACAGAGTTTGCTTATAACAATAGCTACCAATCTAGTATTCAGATGGCGTCGTATGAGGCCTTATATGGGAGATGGTGTAGATCTCCGGTTGGTTGGTTTGAGCCTGGTGAGGCTAGGTTGTTGGGGACATAGTTGGTCCATGATGCATTGGACAAGGTGAAGGTGATTCAGGAGAGACTTCGCACAGCCCAGTCGCACCAGAAGAGTTATGCGGACCGAAAGGTCCGGGATGTGTCTTATTCAGTAGGTGAGAAGGTCTTGCTGAAGGTTTCGCCTATGAAAGGCGTCATGAGATTTGGGAAGAAAGGAAAGCTCAGTCCGAGATTCATTGGCCCTTTTGAGATACTCAGGAGGATTGGAGATGTAGCCTATATGCTCGCTTTCCCACCTAGTCTATCGGGAGTTCATCCGGTGTTCCACATGTCTATGCTCCGGAAGTATGTTGGGGACCCATCGTATGTGTTGGATTTCAGTACAGTTCAGCTTGATGATGACTTGACTTATGATGTGGAGCCTATAGCTATATTGGGTTGTCAAGTGCGGAGATTGAGATCTAAGGATATTGCATATGTAAAGGTTCATTGGAGAGGTCGACCCATGGAGGAGGCCACTTGGGAGACTGAGAAGGAGATGCAGAGCAGATAACCACACTTGTTTGAGACTCCAAGTATGTTTCTTGACCAACTCGAGGACGAGCGTTTCTTAAGTTGGGGAGAATGTGACGACCTGGCCCGTCGTCACATGATTTACTGCCCCGTTTCCCTTTATTGTGTTATTCCATGTTCTATATCAGTATTAGAGTCTATCGGGTGAACTTGGATTGAATCTGGTTGAAAATAAGGCATATAGCCTTTTAGAATGGAGTTTATTGAAGAAAAGTCAACCTGAAGTTGACTATGTGGTTAGAGGGCTCGAATGTGGAATTCGGTGGTTCGGTTAGCTTCGGGAGGTGATTCGTGACTTAAGGGAGCGATCGGAATTGATTTTGGAAGCCCAGTGTAGAAATAGACTTGAATTGGCAAAGTTAGAATTTTAGCGGAATTCGGTTGATAGGTGAGATTTTGATCCGGGAGTCGAAATGGAATTTTGACAGTTGCAATAGCTTCTTTACGGAATTTTGGATATGACTGCAAATTTTCATGTAATTCGGACATCGTTTGATCGGGTTTTTTGATTGGGTGTAGGTTTCGAAAGTTTTAGTTGAAACTTAGGCTTGAATCCGCCTTGATTTGATGATTTTTGTGTTTAAGGGCGTATTTCTATAATTGGAACAAGTTCATATCATATGTTGGAGTAGGTTGGTGGTTTTCGTTGGGGTCCCGGGGGCCTCGGGGTGATTTTTGAAGGTTAAACGAGAATTATTAAGTGTTGTAACAGGTCTGTCAAAAAACTTCTGGTATTTCCACATCTACGGAAAAGGGACCGTAAGAGTGGTTCCACAGATGTGGCTCTTTGATCGCAAATGCGGTCCTGCTGGAGGGGTGGCTTAACCATAAAAGTGGAAGGGTTCCGCAAAAGCGGTCACCGCATAAGCGGTATTTGACCGCAGAAGCGGTCCTGTGTAATTTAATTGAGACCGCATAAGCGGTCAGAGTAATCGCAGAAGCGGTTTTCGCAAAAGCGGATTAAGACCGTAGAAGCGGTCGTGTGAGTTAAGTGAAGCCGCAGAAGCGGTCTTATGGCCGCAGAAGCAGTCCGGCAGAAGCGGTAGTGGGACCACAGAAGCGAAAATCGCTGAAGGTTTAAGTGATCAGTATATTGAAA
Organism: Nicotiana noctiflora; assembly: GCA_032618575.1. Taxonomy (NCBI): domain Eukaryota; kingdom Viridiplantae; phylum Streptophyta; class Magnoliopsida; order Solanales; family Solanaceae; genus Nicotiana; species Nicotiana noctiflora. The sequence goes on from JASVEL010005326.1 coordinate 78,068, forward strand.
ATTTCAGAAGTGTAAAAAGATTTGGGGCTTCGAACTAAGAGAGGAATTGGGCGATTTTTAAGAGGAATTCATGGAGTATCATAAGGTAAGGACTCTTGGACCAAGATTATGTTATTATAGTGATAAAATATGGATTTAATCACTGAAATTGGAGGAATCAAAGTGTAAAAATGGAGGTTTTTGCTTGAAGCCTAAGAAATGGTAAAATGATAATTTGAGGGGCCAAATGGACTCTGATTTTGATAAATTTTATATGTATGGACTCTTGGCAAGACGAGGATTCTGGAAATGTGAATTTCATAATTTTTCGAGAAGCGGGCCTGGGGCTCAGGTTTTGGCAACTTCGTATTTTTGGGTGTTTTTCGAGTTATTTCGATTGGGTTATGTCCCATTAGGCTATTTTGATGTGTTCCTATTGGTTTTGATCAGATTTGGTACTCGTTGAGGTCAATTCTCAAGGGAATGGAATTGAAGACTAGTTTTGAACCTGTTGGAGGTGAGTAATGGGTGTGGATGATGACTTGAGGGTTTGAAACCCCGGTATATCACTATATGACGCTGTATTGAGGTGAGACACATACTCTACTATGAGTGCGGGTTCAATTGTGATTGGGTACTATTGCTTAGTCCGACCGTGAGGCATTGTACTGTGTTGTTGGCTATAAATGAGCCGGTAAACCTCCTACTTAGATGGTTGTGGATATATTTGGTCTGTGCGCCAGTTATTTGGATCCCATGAGGATCGTTATCACTGTTTCCCTCATTATAGCATGTTTTCATGATATCAGTCCCGAGCTAAACACTATATAAAATGATTTTTCAAACTCTGAGATTTCTGAACACTGATTTCTATAATTTCTACAAAACGGACTTAAAATGGTATTATATGTGCCTGTGAGGCTTGCATTACATGTAGCTGGACTGATAGTGGATCGGGCTGTGCATCGCAACATATGTTTGGGCCGTATGGCAAATATTTGGATCCCGTGAGGATCGTTATCATTGTTTCCCTGATTATAGCATGTTTTCATTATATCAATCCCGAGCTAAACACTGTCTAAAATAATTTTTAAAATTCTGAGATTTTTAGCACTGATTTCTATAATTTCTACAACACGGATTTAAAAATAGTATTATCTGTGCCTGTGAGGCTTGCATTGCATGTAGCTGGACTGATAATGGATCGGGCTGCGCGCCGCAGCATATGTCATTGATATTGTGCTTGGGATGTAGGAGCCCCTCCGGAGTCTGAACCCCCACAGTGAGCGCGGGTACCCAAATGGATCGGGCTACACGCCATAGCGGTCATGTTCATGTATCTGCATTACATTTATTTATTTCTACTATATTGCTTAGCTGTTATTGCTTTCTCTGAGACTTATACTGTTAAAAAGGATAAAATGAAGTATTGTATAGCTTTACTATATGGTATTATTGGGTGTTCTTTTCTTCAATATAATTATATATGCTTATTACCACTAAGTTGGAAGTACTCACTCTACTATCTGCACCTTGTGTGCAGATCCAGGTACATCCCAGCAGGGCTGATTCTCCAGTTGTTTCAGAGTTTATTTTGGACTGTCGAGGTAGCTGCTTAGCGTCTGTAGGACCCGACTTTCCCTGTTTTCCTTTACTCTTAGACTTTTTCCGCGTTTGTCACATATACTATGTATACAGTATCATTGCTATATTCTTTGGTAGAGGCTCTTGACTTGTAACCCCAGATTCTGTGGGAGGTGGTATGATGTTATTGGGATGTTCTTATATATTATGCTATACTTCGTAAGCTATCCCGTTATTATATGGTTTTAAAATAAGAATGAGAGCTGGTAGCTCAGTATTGTGTGTGATTGGTCAGGCTGGCCTAGCAATGTACTGAGCGCCATCACGACCGGGTTTTGGGGTCGTGACATAATTGTTTGATGCTAATTCCGATTCAAGTTGAATCTTGAATTTTCATGTTTTCTTCGAGTTTCTGACTCTTGAAGTGAAGCTTGGGGGTTGTAGGAAGAAAGAAATGTTGTATGGTGAATTTCGATTGGGGTTTGGGGTCAGCGCCGCCGTGCACGGCGGTGGCGACGCTAGGGTTTCGTATTTTGGAGATGTTTGGATGATCTTTGAAGAACAATGGTGGTGGTTCTGAGACGAGGAGATGAGGGGGAAAAGAAGACCTGAGTTTGGGCGTAGTTGGATACCAACCGCCGCCGTAGAGCGAATTCCGGCGGAGTGGCGTTACCACTCTCTTCTTATGGAACAATTGAGGCGATGGCACTTTTAGGAAAATAGGATAATGTCTGAATTGGTATAGGAAAATTGGTATACTAATTATCTTGGAAATCCTCCAGACCGTTAGATCAAGGGCAATCAACGATCGAGATTAAACGATGCCCAAACGGCGTCGATTCATGTCACCATGGCTGGACCGGGTAGCTCATTTTGGGCCTAGGCTTGAGAATAGTTTGGGCCATCCTGGGCAGAAATTTGGGCTGAGGAAATTCTTTATTTCATACTCTTTATTTGTTTTTTTTTTTCAATTTTGTATAGACTTTTGTATTATTATTTTCCATCCTTTTGTATTGTATGTATTTTGTATTTTATTTCACTAATTAAAATTCTAAAAATTTATTTAATATTTATTTTATAGTAATTCTCAATTAAAACACTAAAATGCTATTTTGATTTTTGTTATGAATTAATACCTATTAAATGTGAAATTAATTTCCTAAATGCAAATGCATATTCTTGTATTTTGTTATTTGACTTTCATGCACAAATAACACGCAAACAATTAACACAAAATTCACACAAATTTGTAAAAACAAGGAAAAATTGTTTCGTTTGAATTTTATGGGAATAAACTCTTATATAGGGTAAAAATCACGTACTCACAGCCGCCCCTCTTTGCTCGAAAACACAAAGAGCTTTTGTGCAAAGAAAAGTGAGCAAATATGAGCGATTTTTACCCGTTCAAGTTTTCCGTTGTGAATCATTTTGAAAATTTTTGACCGCACCCTACTTCAGAGGTTGCCTGCATATCCTGGGCTAAACAGGAATTAGGTCAGTGTAGGTCAGGAATGCCTGGTAGCTGGGACTACTAGGGACTGTGATCTCACTGATGTTGCTGTTGTTACTTTTATTACTGCTAACCGACCCCTTATTACATCATGGTAAAGTAAAAGAAACTAGCCTAAGCTATGGTCATGAATTACAAAGTCCTATATATGTCTTCAAACTTCCTCTTGTATTGCCTTGAACTTGTATCTTGTAGTCTTTAAACGACATTCTTGTTGTTGCCTTGATGATGATGTTCGACCACTTCAATTTGAACTATGTGTCCATTTTTCAGGTGGGCTCCTGCTTGCTGCATTTTAAAAATATTCCATTTGTTCTTCAGGTGGGCTCCTGCTTGCGATTCCTTTTAAAATGTATTCCCTTGTTCTCCAGGTGGGCCCATGCTTATGACAAAAAAACCAAAGAAAATTTTCTGCCCCAGTATGGTGACTAGGCATATCATGTTATCAGATATTAAAATTCAAAGCTAAATTTCAGATTGTACTTCCCTTGTTTTCTAAGTGGGTGCCTGTTTACTGATTTTGTAAAGGTATTCCCTTATTTTTCAAGTGGGCGCCTAGTTTCTAAACTTAAAAGATATTCCCTTATTTTTTAGGTGGGTGCCTATTTTCTAAACTCAAAAGATATTCCCTTGTTTTTTAGTTGGGTTCCTAGTTTCTAAACTCAAAAGATATTCCCTTATTTTTCAGGTGGGTGCCTGGTTTCTAAACTCAAAAGACATTCCCTTGTTTTTCAGGTGGGTACTTGGTTTCTCAACTTAAAATGTATTCCCTTGTTTTTCAGGTGGGTACCGGGTTACTAAACTTAAAAATAAATTCCCTTATTTTTCAGGTGGGTGCTTGGTTTCGAAACTTAAAATGTATTCCATTATTCTACAGGTGGGCGCCTGCTTTCTCAACGTAAAATGTATTCCCTTGTTCTGTAGGTGGGCGTCTACTTACTAAACTTAAAATGTATTCCCTTGTTCTACAGGTGGGCGCCTACTTACTAAACTTAAAATGTATTCCCTTATTCTACAGGTGGGTGTTTTGTTTCTAAACTCAAAAGATATTCCCTTGTTTTTTAGGTGGGTGCCTGGTTTCTAAACTCAAAAGATATTCCCTTGTTTTTCAGGTGGGTGCCTGGTTACTAAACTCAAAAGATATTCCCTTATTTTTCAGGTGGGTGTCTAGTTACTAATTTGAAAGATATTCCCTTGTTTTTCAGGTGGGTGCCTGGTTTTTAAACTTAAAATGTTTTCCCTTATTCTACAGGTGGACGCCTACTTTCTAAAATTAAAATGTATTCCCTTGTTCTACAGGTGGGCGCCTGCTTAATAAACTTAAAATGTATTCCCTTGTTCTACATGTGGGCTCCTGCTTACTAAACTTAAAATGTATTCCCTTATTCTACGGGTGGGTTCCTGGTTTCTAAACTCAAAATATATTCCCTTGTTTTTCAGGTGGGTGCCTGGTTTCTAAACTCAAAAGATATTCCTTTGTTTTTCAGGTGGGTGCCTGGTTACTAAACTCAAAAGATATTCCCTTATTTTTCATGTGGGTGCCTGGTTACTAATTTGAAAGATATTCCCTTATTTTTCAGGTGGGTGCCTTGTTACTAAACTTAAAAGATATTCCTTTATTCTATAGGTGGGCGCCTGGTTACAAAACTTTAAAACGTATTCCTTTGTTCTACAGGTGGGCTCCTGCTTGCTAAACTTAAAACTATATTCTCTTATTCTACAGGTGGGCGCTTGGTTATTAGACTTAAAAATGTATTCCCTTGTTCTATAGGTGGGTGCCTGGTTACTAAACTTAAAAGATATTCCCTTATTTTTCAGGTGAGCACCTGGTTACAAAACTTTAAAACGTATTCTCTTGTTCTACAAGTGGGCGCCTTCTTACTGAACTTAAAACTGTCTTCCATTATTCTGCAGGTGGGCGCCTGGTTACTAAACTTAAAAATGTATTTCCCTTATTCTACATGTGGGCACCTACTTACTAAACTTAAAACTATATTCCCTTATTCTACAGGTGGGCGCCTGGTTACTAGACATAAAGTTGTATTCCCTTATTCTACAGGTGGGCGCCTTCTTACAAATAACCAACAAATCGAAGAAAATTTTTCTGCCCCAGTTTGATAACCGGGCTCTAAATTATTTTACCAACTATTATAAGAATTTTAAAAATTAAGTTCTATTATAAGGGAGGTAATGACCAATCATAACTATCTCTCATACAGATGTTACTTCATTGTATTTATTATCAAATGTCTTAAACTATTCCTCATTATCCAGGAGGGTCCTGACAATTTCTAACAATTACGAATTTGCCCTATCTTTTCCAAAAGCATTATTAATTTATTTTAAAAGTCTTAACTACTCCCTATTATTCAGGAAGGTCCTGACAACTTTTATTATAACTTCCACTATATCTTGTTCTTAAAACTATACCCCATTATTCAGGAGGGTCCTGACAACTTCTATTACAACTTTTCACTATATCTTGTTCTTACCCATTATTCGGGAGGGTCCTGACAACTTCTATTACAACTTTTCACTATATCTTGTTGTTAAAGCTACGTCCCATTATTCAAGAGGGTCCTGACAACTCCTAACCATTACAAACTAAGTTATTTTTCTAAATGTGTTAGTCCAACTACATTTGTTATCAACAAGTTTTAAACTACTTCCCATTATCCAGGAGGGTCCTGACAACTTCTATTACACCCCATTATCCAGGAGGGTCTTGACAACTCCTACAATTTCTACTACGTCCATTATCCAGGCGGGTCTTGACAACTTTCTATTACAATTTTACTTATATCTTGTTTTTAAAACTATGTCTCATTATCGAGGAGGGTCCTGAATTCATAATCGAAACTTACGGCAAACTTTTAGAATGAACTTATATTCCTTTTCATACCAAATTATGTTTCTCATAATTGTTTTGATATTTAAACTAAGCCCCGCCCATTTTTCAGGAGGGTCTGGATTCCTGTTTGGGTGCCATCTCTCTTTATCCGGTCGTGATGGCGCCCAGCGCATTGCTAAGCCAGCCTAACCAATCAATATCAACAACGGAGCTAGAAGCTCTCTTTAACCCATTTACGCATTTCAAAATATGAAACAATAGTAATACGTATACCAACAACGGGGAAACCAAGTCCCAAAATATACTAACTCCCATAGACCGAAGGGTCAAGAGTCATGAGCCTCTACTGAACATGAATGTATAAAAGTTTACAAAATACCAAGTGCGGAAAGAAATGTCAATACAGAATCAAAAGACAATAGAAAGGAATATCGGGTCCTGCGGACTCTGCAGCTACCTCGGATATCCACAAACGTCGCCTCGCACAGCTACTGGATCACTGCTGAGAGGTACCTGGATCTGCACACAAGGTGCAGGGAGTAAAATGAGTACTGCCAGACTCGGTGGTAATAAACAAGGGTAAGACAGCGCAGATAAGAAATCCGCAATAAAACACTATGTAAAGCTACAATCAGCTACCCTGTCATAGAATTAATCTTCACTGTACCTGTACCAACAAATACCAATAAATAGCATAACAGCTAGCAGATGTAGCTAAATGCAATGCAATGCATGATATGACCGCTACGGCGTGTAGCCCGACTCCAATTTTGGGTACCCGTGCTCACCGTGGGGGTTCAGACTCCGGAGGGGCTCCTACAGCCCAAGCACATCTCATAGAGATATCACTGCGGCGTGCAGTCCGATCCAACATATATCTCGCTGCGGCGTGCAGCCCGATCCACTACTAGTCAGCTAATATGCAGATACAGCCTCGCAGGCTCAAAAGTAGTTTTTGAAAACTCTTTTATCATTTTTCAGCTAGAAAACAGTAATATCAAGTTCCAGAGATTGGAATTAGCATAATAACAAAAATAGCTGCGGACTAGTAGTAAACTAGCATGTCTATGTGATAAGACAATGATAACGATCCTCGCGGGATCCAATAACCGGCTCACGGCCCACATGTATAATCAACCGCCCAAGAAGGGGGTTCCTCGGCTCAAGAGTGGCCATTATCACAATATATATATACATATATGCAACCATCCGAGAAGGAGGTTCGACGGCTCTAGAATAGCCAATAATACAATATCAACAGGTTGGACTAATATGTAGTCTCCAGTTCATGATCGACCCCGCACTCTCAAGAGTGTGCGTGTCTCGCCGCTATACAGCGTCACAAAGTGGTATACCGGGGTTTCGAACCCGCTGGTCATCACCCACATCTATTACTCACCTCAATACGGCGCGACGACTACTCCGCAATGTCCTTTCCTTTGAATTTAGCTCCCTCGTGCGTGGAATCTAGTCAAACCACAATAATTACATCAAATACGGGTCAAATAATCATAACCCACTTCAATTTACATGAAATTAGCATAATTACACTAAGTTGGTAAAACCCGACCCCGGGCCCCACCGCTCGGAAAATTCCGAAATTAGCACCAACGCGATCCTTATCTCGCCACGAGTCCGTGCATATAAAATTTATCGAAATCGGAGTTCAAATGGCCTCCCAAATCCAAAAATCCCGTTTTCAAAACTTCGGCCACATTTCTTCAAGATTTCAACCCAATTTCATGAAGATTGATGTTAATACTACCATAAATTGATGTTTTTGAGTCAAGAATCTTACCTCCGACGATACCCGATGACTTCTCGGTGATTTCCTCGAGTTTTCTTCTCTCTAGGGCTTGAAATTGAGTTTTGGGGGTGTAAACCCGTAACTCTCTGTTTCTGGACTTAAGTTCACTGCCAGAACAGGTTCTTCTACGCGATCGCGATCTTCCTCACGCGATCGCGATGCTCAAATTCACGGCCTCACGCGATCGCGACTTCCTTCACGCGATCGCGAAGCACAGTCACCCTGCCTCACGCGATCGCATCCTTCACTCCTGCGATCGCGTAGCATATTTCTCCTGGACCCATTTCTTCTTCTACGCGATCGCGTATATTGGCCTGCGATCGCGATCAACACCCGATCAATTCTACGCGATCGCGACTCTTACCCTGCGATCGCGATGCCTTATCTCCCCGCTCTACGCGATCGCATCCCCATCCCCGCGATCGCGGAGAGCAATTGTCTGCTGAGGTTATGACAGCAACCAGATTTTTCTCTTTTCTTTCAACAATGGTCCGTTTGGACCCCCGTATTCATCCCGAGGCTCCCGGGACCCCAACGAAAACCACCAACATACTCCAAAACATGATACGAACTTATTCCAACCATAAAAACACCATACTAAACATCAAAATCACCAATTACACACGGATTCAAGCCTAAATTTCTTAAAACTTTCCGATTTACACATTCGATCAAAAATCCGACCAAACGATGTCCGAATGACCTGAAATTTTGCAGGCACATCCAAAATCACCTAACGGAGCTACAGAAATTGTCGGAATTCCATTCCGACCCCCGGATCAAAATATCACCTACCATCCGGTTATCGCCAAAATTCAACATTCGCCAATTCAAGCTTAAAACTACACCGGACCTCCGAATTCAATTCCGATTGTTCTCCTAAGTCACAAATTACCTCCCGGAACTATCCGAATCATCAGAATCCGATTCCGAGCATTCTAACTCAATAGTCAACTCTTGGTTGACTTTTCATATTCAAGCTTTCTTCAAACATGCTATTTGTTTCATTTTCAATCCAAATCACTCCTAACTCACCCGATATACTCTAATACTATTTTAAAAGCATAATATATGTAAATGCAAGGTAACGGGGTGGTAATTCCCGTAACGACGGGCCGGGTCGTTACATTCTCCCCAACTTAAACAAACGCTCGTCCGCGAGCGGGTTAAGAAACATACCTGGAGCATCAAATAAGTGTGGATATCTGCTCCGCATTTCCTGCTCGGCCTCCCAAGTTGCTTCCTCCACAAGACGACCTCTCCACTGCACTTTCACTGAAGCTATATCCTTAGATCTCAGCTTACGAACCTGTCGACCCAAAATGGCTACTGGTTCCACATCATAAGTCAACTCCTCATCTAGCTGTATCGTGCTGAAGTCCAACACATGAGACGGGTCTCCGACATACTTCCGGAGCATAGATACATGGAACACCGGTGAACTCCCGACAAACGGGGTGGCAAAGCAAGCATATAAGCCACCTCCCCAACTTTCCTAAGCACCTCAAAAGGTCCAATGAACCTTGGGCTCAACTTTCCTTTCTTTCCAAACCTCATAACACCCTTCATAGGCGAAACTTTCAGCAACACCTTCTCACCTACCGAATAAGACACATCTCGGACCTTTCGGTCTGCATAACTCTTCTGACGCGACTGAGCTGTGCGAAGTCTCTCCTGAATCACCTTCACCTTATCTAAGGCATCTTGGACTAACTCTGTCCCTAACAACCTAGCCTCGCCGGGCTCGAACCAACCAACCGGAGACCTACACCGCCTCCCATATAAAGCTTCATACGGCGCCATCTGAATGCTGGACTGATAGCTATTATTGTAAGCAAACTCCGCCAAAGGCAAATAATCAGCCCATGAACCACCAAAATCAATGACACAAGCACGCAACATGTCCTCCAATATCCGAATAGTACGCTCAGACTGCCCATCCGTCTGTGGATGAAATGCTGTGCTCAACTCTACCCGTGACCCCAACTCTCGCTGAAATGTCCTCCAGAACTGAGATGTGAACTGGGTACCTCTGTCCGATATAATGGAAATAGGAACTCCATGCAACCTCACTATCTCACGGATGAATATCTCCGCCAACCGCTCCGAGGAGTATGTAGTACACACTGGAATGAAGTGAGCCGACTTGGTCAGCCTATCCACAACCACCCAAACTGAATCAAACTTCCTCGCCGTCCGAGGGAGTCCACTAACAAAGTCCATAGTTATTCTTTCCCACTTCCACTCCGAATATCAATACGTCGGAATACACCACCAGGTCTCCGATGCTCATACTTGACCTGCTGCTGACGGTTTAGACACCGAGCCACATGGCTCACAATATCTTTCTTCATCTTTCTCCACCAGCAATGCCTGCTTCAAATCCTGGTACATCTTCGCGGCTCCCGGATGAATAGAATACCGCGAGCTACGGGCTTCCTCCAATATCAATTCACGAAGGCCGTCAATATTGGGCACGCATATCCGGCCCCGCATCCGCAACACACCATCACTATCAATAGTGACATCCCTAGCATCATCATGCTCAACTCTGTCCTTAAGGACAAGTAAGTGTGGATCATCATACCGGCGCTCTCGAATACGATCATATAAAGAAGAACGAGCTACTACATAAGCCATCACCCGACCGGGCTCAGAAATATCCAGCCTTACCATCTGGTTAGCTAACGCCTGAACATCAACTGCTAGGGGTCTCTCCCCAACTGGAATATACGCCAAACTGCCCATACTAATAGCCTTCCGGCTCAATGCATCAGCCACTACATTGGCTTTCCCGGATGATACAAGATAGTAATATCATAGTCTTTAAGCAATTCAAGCCATCTCCGCTGCCTCAAATTTAGATCTTTCTGCTTAAACAAATGCTGAAGGCTACGGTGGTCCGTATATACATCACAAGAGACACCATACAGGTAATGCCTCCAAATCTTCAAGGCATGAACTATGGCTGCTAGCTCCAAATCATGAACAGGGTAGTTCTTCTCGTGGGGCTTCAACTGACGAGAGGCATAAGCAATGACCCTACCCTCCCGCATCAACACACAACCAATGCCCACTCCTGAGGCATCACAATATACAGTATAAGAACCTGAAGCTGTCGGTAGAATCAAGACTGGTGCTGTGGTCAGTGCTGTCTTGAGCTTCCGAAAGCTCTCCTCGCACTCCTCGGACCATAAGAAAGGAACACCCTTCCGAGTCAATCTAGTCAAGGGTGAAGCAATAGAAGAGAACCCCTGAACAAATCGGCGATAATACCCTGCCAATCCCAGAAAGCTACGGATCTCAGTAACTGAGGTCGGTCTGGGCCAACTCTGCACTGCCTCGACCTTCCTCGGATCTACCCGAATACCATCACAGGACACCACGTGCCCTAAGAATGCCACGGACTCAAGCCAGAACTCACATTTGGAGAACTTGGCATACAGCTTCTCCTCTCTCAACCTCTGCAACACAATACTCAAGTGCCGAGCATGCTCCTCCTGGCTACGAGAGTAGACAAGTATGTCATCAATGAATACGATCACAAATGAATCAAGATACGGCCCGAATACACTGTTCATCAGATGCATAAATGCTGCTGGGGCGTTGGTCAACCCAAAAGACATCACAAGGAACTCATAGTGACCATATCTGGTCCGGAATGCAGTCTTCATAATGTCAGACTCTCTAATCTTCAGCTGATGGTAGCCTGAACGAAGATCAATCTTCGAGAACACCCTAGCTCCCTGGAGCCGATCAAACAAATCATCAATACGAGGCAGAGGATAATTATTCTTCACTGTTGCTTTGTTTAGCTGCCTATAGTCAATACACATCCTCATAGACCCGTCCTTCTTCTTAACAAACAGGACTGGTGCACCCCACGGCGATACACTCGGCCGAATAAACCCCTTATCTAGGAGTTCCTGGAGCTGCTCCTTCAATTCCTTCAACTCAGCTGGTGCCATCCGATACGGAGGAATAGAAATAGGCTGAGTGCCCGGCACCAAATCGATACCAAAATCAATATCCCTGTCCGGCGGCATGCCCGGCAGGTCTGAGGGGAATACATCTGGGAAATCCCTCACAATAGGTACAGAATCAATGCTAGGAGATTCAGCTCCCACGTCTCTCACAAAAGCTAAGTACGATAAACACCCTTTTTCAACCATCTTCTGAGCTTTTAAGAACGAAATAACACGGCTAGGGACGAAATCAGTCAAACCCCGCCACTCAATCTGAGAAATACCAGGAATGGCCAACGTAACTGTCTTAGCATGACAGTCCAATATAGCATGGTACGGAGACAACCAGTCCATACCCAATATAACATCAAAATCCACCATACCCAACAATAACAAATCTGCCTGGGTCTCCAGACCCCCGATAGATATAACACAGGATCTATAGACATGATCCACAACAATCGTATCACCCACGGGGTGGATACATGAACAGGTAAATCAAGAATACCACGAGTCGCACCCAAGTGATGTGCAAAATAAGAGGACACGTAAGAATATGTGGACCCTGGATCAAATAGAACAGAGGCATCTCTGTGACAGACAGAAATGATACCTGTAATCACAGCATCGGAGGCAACTGCATCACGCCCGTCAGGAAGTGCATAGAACCGTGCCTGGCCTCCACCAGATCTCTCCTCGCCCCTGGGACGACCACGAGAAGACTGACCTCCACCTCTACTAGACTGAGATGGTGCTGAAGAGGAGGGCTGATCCCTCTGCTGAGTCCTACCCCTACGTAGACGAGGGCAATGTCTCCTCATGTGGCCAAATTCACCACACTCATAACATGCACCTGGTGCTGGAAAAGTAGGTGCTGCACTCTGGGCTGGGAGGGCACCAAGCGATGACTGACCCTGCTGAAATCCCTGTCGACCACGACCATAAGAACCTCCGCTCTGCTCTGGGCGGCCTGAATGAGAAGGTCTAGATGAGCGACCTCTGCTCTGCTGGGAATGCCCTCTAGATGGAGCACCACTGAAACTGCCAGAACCACGAGGCCTCTTGGCCTCCCGCTCCTTTCTCTCTCTGCAACGATCCGCCTCAATGGAGCGTGCCATATCAGCAACCTGCTCAAACGATGATGACAGAACTCGCTCGCCGGTCATAAGAATACGGATAGAGTAGTTGAGGCCATCAATGAACCTCCTGATCCTCTCCCTATCATTAGGGATCATCCACGTGGCATGCCTAGCCAACTGTGTGAATCTGAGCTCATACTGGGTCACAGACATGTCGCCCTGAATCAACCACTCGAACTGGCGACGTAGCTCCTCACGACGAGACTGAGGTACATATTTCTCTAGAAAGAGAGTAGAGAACTGCTGCCATGTGAGAGGTGCTGCTCTAGCAGGCCTACGCCTTTCAAACTCCTCCCACCAATCAAATGCGGGACCAGTGAACTGAAATGTAGTAAATGAAACTCCGCCGGACTCAAGAATACCAGCCGTACGCAACATCTTCTGACATTTATCCAAGAAACCCCGGGCATCCTCGCCCTCAACGCCACCGAAATGGGGTGGCCGAAGTCTACCAAATCTCTCAAGCACGACGCCGCTCGTCCTCGGGCATAACCCGAACCATATGCTCGGAGCCGGAGCCGGTGCAGCTGGAGGAATAACCGGTGCAACCACCCGAGCGGGGACTACCTCTGGCGTCCGAAGTCCCCGAACAACCGGATCAGGTGTGCGAGCCGTGCAGGGTCTGCTGACCACCCCCCGACCGAGATGTCGCTACGGTAGCGGTGAGCCGAAACTACCCGAGCCAAACCGGAACACACCGATAATATCCGGGCAAGAGTTTCCTGAAGACCCGGAATAGCAATAGATATAGTCCGGCCCCGAATCGGGACCGCCGGAGCTTCAACCACCGGGGCCGCTCCCGAACCGGTACAACAGGCGGGTCAACCGGCACCGCCTCGGCCGCCCTACCTCTAACTCTAGCACGACCGCGCCCACGGCCTCTAACGGTGGCAATGGAGGTCGTCCACCTCGTCCCGATGCTCGCGTTCTCGCCATCTGCGGGAGAATAGAATATAGAAGTTCAGTTCTTCGAACAACAAGATCGCACGACAGAGTTCAAGAAAAGTGAAGTTTTCCTAAAGGTTCGCAGCCTCCCGAGGATAAGTACAGGCGTCCCCGTACCGATCCACAAGACTCTACTAACCGGCTCAAGACTCACGAGGCCTAGTAAACCTAGGCTCTGATACCAACTTGTCACGACCCCAAATCCGGTCGTGATGGCGCCCAGCGCATTGCTAAGCCAACCTAACCAATCAATATCAACAACGGAGCTAGAAGCTCTCTTTAACCCATTTACGCATTTCAAAATATGAAACAATAGTAATACGTATACCAACAACGGGGAAACCAAGTTCCAAAATATACTAACTCCCATAGACCGAAGGGTCAAGAGTCATGAGCCTCTACTGAACATGAATGTATAAAAGTTTACAAAATACCAAGTGCGGAAAGAAATGTCAATACAGAATCAAAAGACAATAGAAAGGAATATCGGGTCCTGCGGACTCTGCGGCTACCTCGGATATCCACAAACGTCGCCTCGCACAGCCACTGGATCACTGCCGAGAGGTACCTCTGGATCCGCACACAAGGTGCGGGGAGTAAAATGAGTACTGCCGGACTCAGTGGTAATAAATAAGGGTAAGACAAAGCGCGGATAAGAAATCCGCAATAAAACACTATGTAAAGCTATAATCGGCTACCCTGTCATAGAATTCAATCTTCATTGTACCCGTTCTAACAAATACCAATAAATAGCATAACAGCTGAGCAGATGTAGCTAAATGCAATGCAATGCATGATATGACCGCTACGGCGTGTAGCCCGACTCCAATTTTGGGTACCCGTGCTCACCGTGGGGGTTCAGACTCGGAGGGGCTCCTACAGCCCAAGCACATCTCATAGAGATATCACCGCGGCGTGCAGTCCGATCCAACATATATCTCGCTGCGGCGTGCAGCCCGATCCACTACTAGTCAGCTAATATGCAATTACAGCCTCGCAGGCTCAAAAGTAGTTTTTGAAAACTCTTTTATCATTTTTCGGTTGAAAACAGTAATATCAAGTTCCAGAGGTTGGAAATAGCATGATAACAGAAAATAGCTGCGGACTAGTAGTAAACTAGCATGTCTATGTGATAAGACAATGATAACGATCCTCGCGGGATCCAATAACCGGCTCACGGCCCACATGTATAATCAACCGCCCAAGAAGGGGGTTCCTCGCTCAAGAGTGGCCATTATCACAATATATATATACATATATGCAACCATCCGAGAAGGAGGTTCGACGGCTCTAGAATAGCCAATAATACAATATCAACAGGTTGGACTAATATATAGTCTCCAGTTCATGATCGACCCCGCACTCTCAAGAGTGTGCGTGTCTCGCCGCTATACAGCGTCACAAAGTGGTATACCGGGGTTTCGAACCCGCTGGTCATCACCCACATCTATTACTCACCTCAATACGGCGCGACGACTACTCCGCAATGTCCTTTCCTTTGAATTTAGCTCCCTCGTGCGTGGAATCTAGTCAAACCACAATAATTACATCAAATACGGGTCAAATAATCATAACCCACTTCAATTTACATGAAATTAGCATAATTACACTAAGTTGGTAAAACCCGACCCCGGGCCCCACTGCTCGGAAAATTCCGAAATTAGCACCAACGCGATCCTTATCTCGCCACGAGTCCGTGCATATAAAATTTATCGAAATCGGAGTTCAAATGGCCTCCCAAATCCAAAAATCCCGTTTTCAAAACTTCGGCCACATTTCTTCAAGATTTCAACCCAATTTCATGAAGATTGATGTTAATACTACCATAAATTGATGTTTTTGAGTCAAGAATCTTACCTCCGACGATACCCGATGACTTCTCAGTGATTTCCTCGAGTTATCTTCTCTCTAGGGCTTGAAATTGAGTTTTGGGGGTGTAACCCGTAACTCTCTGTTTCTGGACTTAAGTTCACTGCCAGAACAGGTTCTTCTACGCGATCGCGATCTTCCTCACGCGATCGCGATGCTCAAATTCACGGCCTCACGCGATCGCGACTTCCTTCACGCGATCGCGAAGCACAGTCACCCTGCCTCACGCGATCGCATCCTTCACTCCTGCGATCGCGTAGCATATTTCTCCTGGACCCATTTCTTCTTCTACGCGATCGCGTATATTGGCCTGCGATCGCGATCAACACCCGATCAATTCTACGCGATCGCGACTCTTCCCCTGCGATCGCGATGCCTTATCTCCCCGCTCTACGCGATCGCATCCCCATCCCCGCGATCGCGGAGAGCAATTGTCTGCTGAGGTTATGACAGCAACCAGATTTTTCTCTTTTCTTTCAACAATGGTCCGTTTGGACCCCCGAATTCATCCCGAGACTCCCGGGACCCCAACGAAAACCACCAACATACTCCAAAACATGATACGAACTTATTCCAACCATAAAAACACCATACTAAACATCAAAATCACCAATTACACACGGATTCAAGCCTAAATTTCTTAAAACTTTCCGATTTACACATTCGATCAAAAATCCGACCAAACGATGTCCGAATGACCTGAAATTTTGCAGGCACATCCAAAATCACCTAACGGAGCTACAGAAATTGTCGGAATTCCATTCCGACCCCCGGATCAAAATATCACCTACCATCCGGTTATCGCCAAAATTCAACATTCGCCAATTCAAGCTTAAAACTACACCGGACCTCCGAATTCAATTCCGATTGTTCTCCTAAGTCACAAATTACCTCCCGGAACTATCCGAATCATCAGAATCCGATTCCGAGCATTCTAACTCAATAGTCAACTCTTGGTTGACTTTTCATATTCAAGCTTTCTTCAAACATGCTATTTGTTTCATTTTCAATCCAAATCACTCCTAACTCACCCGATATACTCTAATACTGTTTTAAAAGCATAATATATGTAAATGCAAGGTAACGGGGTGGTAATTCCCGTAACGACGGGCCGGGTCGTTACAGTGCCATCTCTCTTTACGGAGGACTTCTCCGCAACTTCTGCCCCTGTTTCAATCAAATCAAATCTTGTCAGATTTAAATGTGGTGGTTGGTTTGTGGCCTTGAACTTTGATGACGATTGTTCTTTCATTTCCCCTGATAACTGATTTTCACTTGAATGCCTTGCCTTTCTACCGACTATCCATTTTTCCCCCGTCGTCATTGTCACATTAAATACTTCCTCCCTATTCAAACCCGCATCCCTTACAGCCTGTCATTTACCAATTTCTTATGTTCATGACAATTGTCATCCCTCTCAAAGTGTATGTTGTTTCTTTCTTGACGGATCCCACTAACTCCGATTTTGAAGTCATTGTTCCTTCAATGATTTCATTTGAAAACCTTGGATGTTTCTTGACTGACTCCTTCCTTTGTCAGAATATATACCTCCTCTCCATTCGAATCTCATACTTCTATTTGCTATATTATTCCCGAGTTGGCACTTTGCCGACCTTTGTGTCTCCCATGAACCCCAAAGCATTTTTAATTGTTACCCACTTTATTGCACATATTTCTCCTTTGGTTTAAACCACCGGCCTTGCCTTTGAAATCTTTATTGTGTCATCACTAGTCATGATAACTTTGATTTCCGTTTAGGAAGATTTTGATTGTGATTGGTGTACCACTCTTTGTCAATCTTATCCCGGGACATTCCTTTGATCTGTTCACCTTCATCTGTTGTGTTGTTTGCATAACGAGCATTCATATTTCAGGGATTCCCAAAGCATGTTGACAGCTGGCAAATCAATCATGTCTAACATTGTTCTTGACTTACGACAATTTGATGTGTTGGCCAAATTCCATCTCGTGCAATTGGAAATCTTAGTGGCAAATTTTGAAGTCATTTCTTTATTTGTTATGACCCGACAGACTCAAAAAGAGAGAAAGACGAGGTGGGAAGAATAGAATAAAAGAAAAATGGGAAGATGTGATTCTTAACAAGAATCCTACAGAAAAATTACCCATCGGATATAAATACTGACTCTAGCGACCTTGACATGCACTTGCAGCCTTTTTGTATAGCAAATCTGATGTTCATATCTTGTTGTAATTTTTGCCGTGAGACTGATCTTCAATGCTTCATTTGCCCGATTTGATTCATAATCCTTAGTCGACTTGTAGTGCCCGTAGGGTTTTCACCATCAAGCCTCTCTCATTTTAATTTTCTCTCAACTCACTATCGCCTTACGGTGCCCGTGGGGTTTTTTACCAATAAGACTCTCTCATTTGATTTCTCTTATCTTGGAGTCCCGTGGTGGTTCTCATCATCATGACTTTCTAATTCTTCATTTTCCTTTGTTCGGACTGGTGTGTTGCCCCTGATGTGATTCTCCTTTACTCGATTAACTCAACATTTCTTGAAGATTGATCGGAAAGTCTTTCTTTGGACCGTAATATGGATATTGGATGGGTCTAGAAAGAATGATATATAGGCTCAAAATATTTCAATGTGGGTTAAAGAATTACAACTTCCAGAATCTTATCTTCCACAACAAATATAACTTTTGCCCCAGTTTCCCTCTTGGGGAATCTTGAACTTTCCTTTTGTTGTGACTGAACCTTAGTGAGGCTGCCTACGTACCCTTTCGGGATCAAGTCAAACGTAGTTCAGGCAACTACATTTATTGTTGCGATGTTTTCCTTCCTTCCATTCTTTTTTTTTCTCTTCATTTTCTTTTCCTTTCTTTTCCCCTTTTCTCTTTTCTTCTTCTTTTTTTTTCTTTTTTTTCTTATTTTTTCTATTTTTTATTCCTTATTTTCTTCTTTTGTTTCTCCATTTTGATTTCCCCACTCAATCCTTGATTTTTTTGTTGTTGATCCCGAAAGAGGGATGTGAAAGAAAATATAATAAGGCTCAAAGGGTTGGCAATGGATAAAGTGTTTAGGTAGCAGAACAAAATGCCTTCGTCATTATCTTCAAAACGTACCAAGTACAAACTACACAATTAAACACCTTTTCAATGATTTACATATTTGCCTTCTGTATTTACCGATTTTCAACATCAGTACGACAATATCGGTACCACGAATGGTCCCTGTAGACTTGGGGCATTCCTGCCTTTGGCTTTAAACCGATGAGGCATGATGCATTTCCACTGTGTTTCTTAATGTTCTATTTTCCAGTTTCACTTGATTCATGCTTCAAAGTATTCCAGTATGTTTTTATTTCTTCCAAGTACCTTCACATCTTTATCATTATTTCATTGTTAAGCTGCCTTTTAAACCAGGCTGAGAATTATGTGCATGTCACATCACTAAAATCAATATGAAAAGAATTATGTAATGATTAGAAATGGGTAATTAGAAATGCCGGGAAATAGAGAATTGTATTAGACTGATGGGTTGAAATAACAAAATGAACAACAAAACGAACAGACAAGATTAGAATTACAAACCTAGACGGCACCAAAAAAATTTATTATTAAACAAAGTAACGTGGAAAGATAGAAGGGTTTTGACTCTCAAGATAGTGTCTGGATTACAACCCTGGAATGACTCGAACAACAGAAATGACACGCAAAAATAAACCACCAAAACTCCACTCTGGATGACTGAGAGATGGAGCGTCTTTCCAATTGTCACGACCGGCATCTTAGCCACTGAGTTTCACATCAATATTGCCAAAACTATTATTGACTTTGATCAACATATTTCCCAGATAAATCCCAGGCTCCTTGCCCTTGTTACTGACCACAATTACTCTTTCTCGGATCATTCTTTTTATTTCTATTTCCATAGAATGACAGTCTTCAATGCTATGCCCTTGGATATTAGAGTGGTACATGCATCGAACAGTAGGATCAAAGCCTTTCACCTTTGGGTCTGGAGTATATCCAAGGAGTGGTTTAATCAGACCGACTCATTTTAACTTGTCAAACAAGCTTGTGTAGCTTAGCCAATGGGCGTAAAATTGTGCCTTTGCCTCTGTTTCTCTCCATGCCTCCATTTTCCAGTATTGTTGAGTGCTTGAAAGTGATGAACACGACAGTTTTGAGATATTGGTGCCGATTTTGGGAGTGACTTGGTAATGGGGCCAATGGCCGGGTGTTATTTGGTAGATAGTGTGGCTTTTGTGGAATTTGGAGACATTCATGGGGTCGGTATTGTGGTTGGAAACGTTTAGCAAGAACGACCACCGGACCTTGTTATTGGCAGAAGCTATGACTTGGTGGTTTAACAAAAGATCGGGTATTTTTCGGGGGATTGGTTTGGAGTTTATTTTGAGGTTTGAACTGGTTTGGCAAGAATAATTATCGGACCTTGTTATAGATGGGACTTAGAAACATCTTTTCTATCAATAGCAAGATCATCCCGAGCAACTTTGTCATTCCGCTTGAGCCATAAATCCTTAAAGCTCTCACTGGGTTTCTTTTCAGTCTGAGATAGGGAGGAGCAATTTGGGGTAATGTCTTTATTGTACTGAAACTGTCGCACAAAATCTCGAGCCATGTCACCTAATGTAGGCCATTTGCCAACATTGTGGCAATTATACCATTCTAAAGCTGCCCCAGTCAAGCTCTTACTAAAGTATGTCAATAACAATTCATCTTTATCCCCGGCACCTCTCATTTCATCACAATAAGCCCTCAAGTGAGTTACCAGATCTCCAATTCCATCGTACAAGTTAAAATTCGGCATTTCGAACCCCACAGGTAGGCAAATGTCGGGGAACACAGAAGATTTTTTGTGAGACATGTTACCTAGGTCCTCTTTTGGCTTTATAGATATTTCGTCTCGCCCTATTTTTCCTATGACCTTTTAATTTCCATTATGACGCTCATCTCGAGGGTTCTTTCCACGTTTATTGTCCAGGGTAGTGGATATGACAGGAGGCATTTGTGGCGCGCGTGGGTGGTGCCTTTCCAGTTATCCAGGCTTGATGCATATCAGCCATGTGTTGTCTCAACATCCGCACTTCCTCACTCAATCCACTATCCCGTTCATCCACATGTTGTCGGGTACCAATACCAACCACATCAACCCTATTGTTGTTTGCCATCGCCTTTTGTTGTCGAGAAGAATTAACACCACAAACCAACCACCTTTCTGAGATGACAACATGAAACCACCGTGTTAGCGTTAGGGTATTTTTCTTTCCTTTCTTTCTTGTTTTTCTGCTATTTTCTTTTCTTTTTGCCTTTATTGGCTTTCCTTTTTTTTTTCCTTTTGGTTATGGTCGAATCCTATGTGGATTACCTACGTATCATGACCCTGCATGAATCAAACCGAGCATAGTTCTTGCAAATTAATGCAAAAATAAAGAGATGTTTATTTTGATTTTGATTTTTTTTAAATTTGTTTTCTTTGAAGGAAAATTGTAGAGGCCGACTCCAACTACAAACTTGATGAAAAACTTCACATCATGTGGCTCGTGAAGCATCATTCAGTATCTTCACCGATTTCCACAAGACTTAGAATATTTTTAATGTCAATTATGACTATTTTTACAAAATTGGCCATATAATGGCTTATTTTGACAAAGTGGCTATTTTTGCAAAATTTTGTTTAAGAAAATAAACTCGAAAATTTCTCATCCTGGGGCTCATAGGGCATCATTCGGCATCACCATAAGCCAACACAAGACTGAGAAGTTTTTAATGTCAATTAACTATTTTTACAAAATTGGCCACATAATGGCGTATTTTGACAAATTGGCTATTTTTGCAAAATTTTATTTAAGAAAATAAACTCAAACTTTTCTCATTCTGGGGCTTATGAGGAATCATTCGGCATCGCCACAAGCCAACAAAAGATTGAGAAGTTTTTAATGCCAAATGCGACTATTTCAGCAAAAACCAACCATGTGATGGCTTATTTTACAAAGTGATTATTTTTTGTAAAGATGATAGATGACTCTAACTTGATTTTGCGAATATGGCCTTTTGACATTTTCGCGAGGGAATATTTCAAGGTTGTGCTTGCAAATTATTTAAAATGACTCAAAAGTGGCTATTCTTACAAAAACGGCCTTCCAGCGTCCTTTTTGAGGAACATTTGACTTATTTTAAACAAGAATAGCATCACCCGACTTATTTATAACAAAATAAAATTTTTTGACATTTTTTGGCTATTTTTTGCAAAAATGTGTGGTTGGACCCGTCAAGGGTTGTCTACGTATCTCACACGTGGTGAGATCAAACCAGCGTAGTTCACACAAATTATTTTTTAGACAACCAATTTTTCTTTTTCTAATTTTTTGGCAAAATTGAATATCCAAACTATTTTTGAAGATAAAATTTTCTATTTTCATTGGCAAATCTAACTATATTTTTTATTTTTTTGAAAACAAAACAAAATAACAATTTATTTATTTATATATTTATTTCCATAACCCAAAAATTAATTACTGAAAATCAGCAATTTTTCTTATTTTAAAATCCCTTCACAAAATCTCGACAGAGTTTCGACAACATTTGAGTATCGGTTTTCTTCTAAAATCAACAATTGTTATTTTCGCTTTTCTTTTCTCTCAATTTTTTTCCCTAACCGGTCAGCATGATGCCCCGAGACAAATAAATATAACACATTATCATGATGGTCTTTTCATATTTGGGTTACCTGTCCTAGACGGACCCAACCCCTGTGTTGAGTCCCCTAAGTCATATATAATGCAAATAAACGTCCTTATTTCTAGGTTCAAAAACCTGGTTATTTGTTCTAGACTGTGTACCCGAGCGAACGACTCGAGTCGAGGAGGGGGCTACGTACCGGGGACCCGCAGATCGTCCGGCTTAGTAACTTGTCCGGCCTCTTTTCTTATTTCGGGTATGACACTAACAGAATGGGGAGTCTCAACCAGTAAGCACATCCACATATGTAAGAAGAGAAGGATATTCGGCATAATTTTATATATAATTCAAATAATATCAAAGCGGTAAAATATTTAGCACATTAATCAAGAACATATAGGGAAATCAGATATAAACAAATACATCAATTATTCCGAGCTCGAATTCTTAAACCCTGAACCGAAGTCCTGGGTTTCTTTTCCTCAGTCAGCAAAGTCGCCAGAGTTGTCACACTTCTTTTTTACTGAATTACTACACCCCGGGAAGGGATATAATAAAGGAATGAGTTTTTCCAATTAAAGGACAGTCGGAACGAGATTTATTTACTTAGATTCAGAGCCGCCACTTGGGATATTAATGGTGTCCCAAGTCACCGATTGTATCCCGAACTGAGGAAATATGACTATGTTAACAGTCCGCGAATCAGAAATCCGGATAAGAAATTCTTTTAATCTGGGAGAATGTGTTAGGCACTCCCGAATTCCGTGGTTCTAGCACGGTCGCTCAACCGTTGTATTTGATTTTATCTGATTTTCATATATATTTAATTTTATGTGCTTTTATTAATTATCCACTTTTATTGTTGAGTTTTACAATAATTGCAATAACGTGAAAATGTATCTCGAACCACGCCGTACCAGTACGCCCATGGCATTTAACACATTTCGACTTCGTTGAGATTTGGATTTGGGTCACATAAATATGCACCCGTATTTGAGAAAGTAATATTATTATTATTCGAGCCTAAAGCATCTACGCATTTATTAACTTTGGGAAAGACCGTGAAATTTACTAAACTGCCCTTCCAATTCTAATATTTTATGAAAGTATATGGCATTCTCCCTTCACAAGATTCATGGTCATGAACCAAATAACTTCATCTTATTATTATTGATGTATAGTGTATATTTTAATTAACACCACAAAGCACAAAGACGAGTTCTCAAAGTTGAGAAAACAAGTTAGTTTTTCTAACATGAGGGGTAGACATGATAAACAATTAAGAAAAAGTTACGTGGAATGAATTATCATTTGTACATTTAGATCCTCAAATAAAATAATATGAACTTGAAGTTCATATAAGGATAATTCATGTGCAATTAATTGCAAAGTATGCCAGACGCATTTGCTGACCCAAAGAAAGTAACTATATTCTCATTGCAAATGCTCATATTAAGTCCTAGAAGGACAAATTCTATGGTAAGCTTAAAGCGTATAGACAATCGGTTTCAAATAAACTTCTTGATAAAGAAGGTGAGCAAATGAACAAAATGATCATAATAAAGGAGGCAAGTGATCTAGAAAATCACATGACATAACATTTCATAATATCTCACGAGAGATTCAGGTACCTGAATATATGAATAAAGAGATCTATATATTATGTCATTATGAAAATATAGTGAAACTAATATAAAATCTTTATCGACGCCAACCTTCAAGAAGCTAGTGCACAAGATTGAGATGTGAAGACTCAAGGATGTGAATTGATGTTCTCATCAAGGAGAGTTAATGCGTGTTGCAGTCTTTTTACCTTACAAGGTTTTGTCCCACTGGATTTTCCTTGCAAGGTTTTTAACGAGGCAACCAAAGGCGTATTATTAGATATGTGTACTCTTTTTTCTATTTTAGAATTTATTTTTCCCATTGGGTTTTATTTTAGTTAAGGTTTTAATGAGGCACATTACATATTGAGTAGACATTCAAGTGAGAGTGTTATGAATAGAATTCTATTTAGAGTGAATGCTTATCTTGTAGAGAATTTTACTTTGAGGCTAAGTCATTTTTTTTATATAAATAGAGGTTCTATTCCATTGTAATTCATTCCAAAATTCAATAAGAATTTTCTTCTATCTACTTTTCTCTGAATAGTCTTCTTCTTCTTTTATTTTTTCATAATAGAATGTAAATAATTTGGGATTTTGGCAGGTTTCACGAAAATTTTGGGGGTGAAATTATTAAGAGGGATTAATTACCGCTCCCATTGATTTATTCCCCTAGATCCGTCGCGACAGATTTGTCTATAGGAACGGTTCAAAGAAACGTTGCAAAAGAATATAGCTACTACAACAGTTTCCATGCAAGCGCAACAATTTAATGATTAAAGTGTACTAAATGTAACTATGCCTTATTGGAACGGTTACAACCGTTTCCATAAGCACTATATAGCATCAGTTTCGAAACCATTGCAAACAATCTGTTGCCATAGGGCAATTTTCCTATAGTGGGTTTTGATATGATAGGTGCAAGACTTCTATCCTCGATATGATTCTGTTATATTTCACTCTTGAGGTTCTATCGATTTCCATGAATTCAATAGGTCATTAGCTTATACTTCTGATTCAGACTCCTCTCCCAATTATATCTAAACCTTTCAAATAAACTGATGTGAAGTGCGGTGAAACTTCCAAGAATCTATTGGTATGAATGATTTAAGAGAAACTTCTCGCGAATATTTCTCATTCTTAATTTAAATAGTAACTTCAAAAGATCTCTCGATTCAAAGAATCATCAAATAAACTAAGGTATATGTTGTAATAATATTCAATAAGATATTCATCTTTCGATTAATCACTATAAAGAATAAAATCATAACTAATATTAAAGCTCCTCCAATAAATTTAAACAATTAAACATTAGTCAAATCCATAAAGGCAAGTCACAAAATCATGTCAAACCCCAAGATTTATTACTCCATAGATATGAAGAAAGTCATCAAAAAAGAAAGTTAAAGAATAAGAAAGCATTAATTTGACATTACAATCCATATTCGCGAATTGAATTGTAGAAAAAAGATGAATTCTTGTGTCTTTAAGCCTCAAGTGCTCCCAAATGCCCCCAAGTTCAAAAGTACTCTAAATATTATAATTATTTATATCACATAGGAATGAGACAAGATGAAAATATCCTTTCCAAACGGTGAAATAGGTAAATTGGACCGCAAAAATACACTAATGCATCGAGCCCGAAGTCGCGCTAGTGAAAATTTTCAGAGAGCGGATTTTTTGTCAAACATGCCATTTTGCACTACTGTGCGGCGCCCCATGCGATAGTGCAATTTTCTTAGAGTAAATTCTTTCTTGCACTTTTTGACCTCTAGACTTGGTCCACGACTCCCCAACACGATTCCTATTTAATTCCTTGGGCTTTTACTCATATTTGAAAGCTCCAAATTATTTGATTTAGATCCACATCATCTTCTTAACATATAATCATGTCCTCCAAGGCATAAAATACGTAATAAGTGCAAATCACTATTATTTAAGCTCAATCACAAGTAAAGTGCAATAATCATAGTGCAAAATATGATTAAAATATGAGTTTTTGACCTACCATCAATGAGCAAGCATGGGTGGTCTTGTTCATGAATAGTAAAAATGTCAAGACAAAGATCTATAAGATGAGTTTGGCTGGATCTGCATACTATGTCTGTTAATAAAGGAACCAACAAATATTTCAAGATAGAAGTAGAGAAGATGCTACTTTGGGAGACAAATTGTTCAAGACGTACATGTTCAAGGTGTAGGCACTAGAAGAATAGCAAGCTAATCGAGAAGAATGAATTACTATTTTTAATTTTTACTAGCTATGAATGTAGTAGTTATGACTGTTATAGATTTTTGAAGTTTTGTAGTACGATAGATTATTCAGTGGTACATTCGTGCTAACTTGGGTTTTTTTAGAACTGATTATAAATACTAATATATAAAATATGTAATTACCATAATAACAATAATAATAATGAACCGTCTCTATGAAAGTCTAAGACGATATTTTGTTCCTCACTCGAAGTACCTACCATTCTTTTCAACTTGGGGGAATCAATGCTTGTAATAAAGCGACATGCTTTAATTTGAGTAACCTAATCCCAGTGGCGAAGCCACATGGTGATAAGCGTGGTCAAATAATCATCCTTCGTCGAAAAGTTGCACGGTGTACATAGATAAATTATTACTACGTTTTAAAGGTATATAACACATATTAAATTTTTTTTCTCGAAATTTTTTTTCACTTCTTTTAAATTTAAACACCCTTGAATTTTTGTTTTAGTTTCGCCACTACCTGATCCTGTTAAAATACATATTACATTGAATTTAAAGTCAATTTTGAGAAGAGAAGGTGAATATTAAATTTAAATAATGAGTTTAAATGATGTATACATTAGTGTATAAATTTTGTACACCTTTAAATTAAGTTGATCTTTAACTCTTTATGAAAAGTGGATTATGGTAACTTAAAGATACTTTTCTGCGGAAGGGATGAAGCTCACCGAGCCCGCAATTCAATTATACTGATTAAAGTATACAATAATTTAAAATTATTTATCCTATAAATGTTTTATAGTACATAATATTATTTGTATGCCCATTCCTTTGTATACAGGTCTAGTGAAAGAAATTTTTATCCAAAAAAGAGAATTTTTTTTTGTGTGATATCTTGAATTTTTATCCCTATTAGCATTATACTAGTATACGTACCCGCACAATGCGCGGATAATTGATAAATATAGTCATGAATACATAGGTTTATTAAATAATTTTAAAATTTAATATATTATAAAATAATATTGTAAAGCTAACATATTTGACACCTCGAATGGTTATATATTAGTTAACACTAATAAAAACAATCAATATATAAGTGTTTTTCATGGTTTAAATTTGCTAACCTTAACTTTTAACATTATATAATTATTTACTTTATTTGTTTTACAAATTATTCATAATCATAGATTCCTCACATAATCCCTGTCATCCTTTTATATGTATTTTTTACTATAATACTTTAGTTGATTTTTTATTTAGCATTTTACTTATAATAAATAATTATTTGGAACTACTAATATTTTGTTTCAAATTTGGTATATTTAATTTTGGTTTTAGTTAGTAATATTATCTACCCATGAATTTAAAATATATTTGTTTTCATTTAACACCTATTAAGATTTTAATTAGGTAACCTTATCTATAAAGTATGTTTTGTTGAATCATAATTCAAAGACTTACTCATAGCAAATTTAAACACACACACACACACACACACACACACACACACACACACACACATATATATATATATATATATATATATATATATATATATATATATATATATATATATATATATATATATATATATATATATATATATATATATATATATATATATATATATATATATATATATATATATATATATATATATATATATATATATATATATATATATATATATATATATATATATATATATATATATATATATATATATATTACTTTACCATATAATTATTTTTCAATTTTTCACTTATGTCCTTGGCTATCATTCCTATGTTCATATATTATAACTAGATATTTTATATTCCTTAAATCTAAAATATTTTAATATTTTTACTATATTACTCAAAATTACTTTATTCTTTAAATTTATAAAATAAATATTATATCAGGATAAATAATGTGAATCAATCCAAACTTGAGATAGACCTAAGAATATTGGTGGCATCACAACGTAATAATTTAACAATTTTTTAGCATGAATTTACTTAATTCCTCCATTTTATTATAACTTATAAATAAAAATTTGATTTACTATTATTTTATAAATTATATCGATATAAAATATATGTTAAAATCATAAGCAACATGTGAATAAACTTTTGCTTCTAACTTCCGAATAATAAACTTTAGATGGCCCATGATCTTACAAAGTAGCTGGAAAATCATTTCTGCCTCTAAATGCATTTGTATAGTCATACACATCTTCATTGAATGGCATGACTAAATTATCATAAGATTTCTAAAATTAATAAATCAATTGATTAATAAAAATATTAACACAAGCAAAAAAAAAAAATAAATAAATAAATAAATAAACAGGATAACACATAAAAGTAATACCCAGAATATTAAACTATTTAAGAAGCTTAAAGTTAACTAATCATACCTTAACTGCTATGACTTCATCATTAACCTCATAATCAAAATTTGATGAGACTCTAAGTTCGATAAATTGCAACACAAACATAACAAAAAAAAAAAGAAGAAGAAGAAGAAGTTGAAATCATAACTTTTTCAATACAAAATATAAAAAAAATTACTCAACCAAAAATATTATCAACAAATGTTCATTAAATAAATTTAGTAATGGGAGTAGAACTAAAATCCCTATTAGCATTAATTGATGCGTCATCTTCCTGTGAAATTCAAATTAAGAAACCTTAAAATTAAATTGTTGAAAATTAAAAAATATAAATTACAACATCAAAAAATATATACATGTTTATGAAAATAACTTTTGCTACAACAATTTCGTCCGCCTCCTTAAATCATTAGCCATTATAGTTCCACATTTCTTAGAAAGTTAAAAGAAAATTATATTATCGTGATCATATAGTTCGGGAATAAATATTACACGACTGCACAATAATGTAAGTTGTAGAAGAACATTACTTGATAATAATTCACTGTGATCCACTAAACTTTTTGCAATCGATTAATCTTTCAACTTCTTCATAAATAAATAAATAAATGGTATCACCAATATTATCTTTCACCTTCACAGTATCTTGAATCTTATCAAGTCATTCCCTCGAGGTTGCGACCACCACTGAGATTCTGAGAATAAAGAAAGCAAAAGAGAAGGAGAAAAAATTCATAAGGTTACTGAGAAAAAAAAAATAGAAGAAAAGAATAGAGAAAAATTTTAAGGGTTGGGTTTGGGATAAATTTGAGAAATTGTAACTGCTTTGAACTCAAAAGTAAGGCGTAGGCATGACTTTTCAATTTCTTTAAAAACAGTTACGTTAGAATAGTGTGCAACTTCTGTAGATTGCTTTTATCTAAAATTGAGGAAGGAAAAACGTATGTTATTGAATTTTAAACATTTCAAAAGTTGGGATAACTATATAGGAGAGAAAATGGTGCAAATATTTCGAAGCACTGACAACCAAAACTTTAAAACGTATTCTCTTGTTCTACAAGTGGGCGCCTTCTTACTGAACTTAAAACTGTCTTCCATTATTCTGCAGGTGGGCGCCTGGTTACTAAACTTAAAAATGTATTTCCCTTATTCTACATGTGGGCACCTACTTACTAAACTTAAAACTATATTCTCTTATTCTACAGGTGGGCGCCTGGTTACTAGACATAAAGTTGTATTCCCTTATTCTACAGGTGGGCGCCTGCTTACAAATAACCAACAAATCGAAGAAAATTTTTCTGCCCCAGTTTGATAACCGGGCTCTAAATTATTTTACCAACTATTATAAGAATTTTAAAAATTAAGTTCTATTATAAGGGAGGTAATGACCAATCATAACTATCTCTCATACAGATGTTACTTCATTGTATTTATTATCAAATGTCTTAAATTATTCCCCATTATTCAGGAGGGTCCTGACAATTTCTAACAATTACGAATTTGCCCTATCTTTTCCAAAAGCATTATTAATTTATTTTAAAAGTCTTAACTACTCCCTATTATCCAGGAAGGTCCTGACAACTTTTATTATAACTTCCACTATATCTTGTTCTTAAAACTATACCCCATTATTCAGGAGGGTCCTGACAACTTCTATTACAACTTTTCACTATATCTTGTTCTTACCCATTATTCGGGAGGGTCCTGACAACTTCTATTACAACTTTTCACTATATCTTGTTGTTAAAGCTACGTCCCATTATTCAAGAGGGTCCTGACAACTCCTAACCATTACAAACTAAGTTATTTTTCTAAA
The DNA here is from genome assembly GCA_032618575.1 of Nicotiana noctiflora. NCBI lineage: Eukaryota > Viridiplantae > Streptophyta > Magnoliopsida > Solanales > Solanaceae > Nicotiana > Nicotiana noctiflora. The sequence continues at coordinate 108,405 of JASVEL010005326.1, forward strand.
TGTGTTACTCCAACTACATTTGTTATCAACAAGTTTTAAACTACTTCCCATTATCCAGGAGGGTCCTGACAACTTCTATTACACCCCATTATCCAGGAGGGTCTTGACAACTCCTACAATTTCTACTACGTCCATTATCCAGGCGGGTCTTGACAACTTTCTATTACAATTTTACTTATATCTTGTTTTTAAAACTATGTCTCATTATCAAGGAGGGTCCTAAATTCATAATCGAAACTTACGGCAAACTTTTAGAATGAACTTATATTCCTTTTCATACCAAATTATGTTTCTCATAATTGTTTTGATATTTAAACTAAGCCCCGCCCATTTTTCAGGAGGGTCTGGATTCCTGTTTGGGTGCCATCTCTCTTTACGGAGGACTTCTCCGCAACTTCTGCCCCTGTTTCAATCAAATCAAATCTTGTCAGTTTTAAATGTGGTGGTTGGTTTGTGGCCTTGAACTTTGATGACGATTGTTCTTTCATTTCCCCTGATAACTGATTTTCACTTGAATGCCTTGCCTTTCTACCGACTATCCATTTTTCCCCCGTCGTCATTGTCACATTAAATACTTCCTCCCTATTCAAACCCGCATCCCTTACAGCCTGTCATTTACCAATTTCTTATGTTCATGACAATTGCCATCCCTCTCAAAGTGTATGTTGTTTCTTTCTTGACGGATCCCACTAACTCCGATTTTGAAGTCATTGTTCCTTCAATGATTTCATTTGAAAACCTTGGATGTTTCTTGACTGACTCCTTCCTTTGTCAGAATATATACCTCTTCTCCATTCAAATCTCGTACTTCTATTTGCTATATTATTCCCGAGTTGGCACTTTGCCGACCTTTGTGTCTCCCATGAACCCCAAAGCATTTTTAATTATTACCCACTTTATTGCACATATTTCTCCTTTGGTTTAAACCACCGGCCTTGCCTTTGAAATCTTTATTGTGTCATCACTAGTCATGATAACTTTGATTTCCTTTTAGGAAGATTTTGATTGTGATTGGTAAACCGCTCTTTGTCAATCTTATCCCGGGACATTCCTTTGATCTGTTCACCTTCATCTGTTGTGTTGTTTGCATAACGAGCATTCATATTTCAGGGATTCCCAAAGCATGTTGACAGCTGGCAACTCAATCATGTCTAACATTGTTCTTGACTTACGACAATTTGATGTGTTGACCAAATTCCATCTCGTGCAATTGGAAAGCTTAGTGGCAAATTTTGAAGTCATTTCTTTATTTGTTATGACCCGACAGACTCAAAAAGAGAGAAAGACGAGGTGGGAAGAATAGAATAAAAGAAAAATGGGAAGATGTGATTCTTAACAAGAATCCTACAGAAAAATTACCCATCGGATATAAATACTGACTCTAGCGACCTTGACATGCACTTGCAGCCTTTTTGTATAGCAAATCTGATGTTCATCTCTTGTTGCAATTTTTGCCGTGAGACTGATCTTCAATGCTTCATTTGCCCGATTTGATTCATAATCCTTAGTCGACTTGTAACTGCTTTGAACTCAAAAGTAAGGCGTAGGCATGACTTTTCAATTTCTTTAAAAACAGTTACGTTAGAATAGTGTGCAACTTTTGTAGATTGCTTTTTTCTAAAATTGAGGAAGGAAAAATGTATGTTATTGAATTTTAAACATTTCAAAAGTTGGGATAACTATATAGGAGAGAAAATGGTGCAAATATTTCGAAGCACTGACAACCAAACAACTGAATTTAGATTTGATTTTAAAAATAATTAAGTAACTAATTAATAATTTATTTAACTGTACCCTAAAACTACTACATATCTATTTTTCCTTCTAATAATATATAAAATATATAAATATATCAAAAATAAAAAACAACTAAAGATCCTAATATACGTACCTAAAAGTTGGAATAACTATTCAAGAGACTATTGGTGTAAACATTTCATGTTTCAAGAAACAATATTCATCTTTCTAGATCATTACTCAAAAACTATAGATTCAAAACTAACAAATTCTATCCAGGAAACGTATATTAACTAACTCTATTAATTTTGAAGTAGTTCTTTTTCAAACAATTTTATATCTCCTATTTTTTTGGAGGCTTGTCCTAAAGTAACATGTGGCATATTCTTGTTATGACATTTGGCTTAAGGAGAGTACTTTTTCCTCTCCTTTTAATAATATATAGATACTTGGGAAACAAGACTTTTACTTTTACTTCTCGTATAAGTAGAACTCCAATTGTGAATACTCGCCTTTTATATAAATAGGACTATAATTTGCCGCTCCGCCGTGATCAGCTTCGACAAAGTTGGAAGGATTTCAAGCGAATTTCTCCGCCGAACTCTTCCCTCCTCTTTTTCCAGCGAAATCCATTCATAGCTTGTATGTTTCATCTTTGTAAGAAATTAGGCGTCAAACCCTATTTTTTCATTCATTTTTAACGCAGACTTACGAATTGTATAGTTCTATGTAGTTTTTACAAGTTAATAATATGCGTTATTATTTGGATAAAAGATGCATTTTTATTTGCTTCCTGAACGGGGTCAAATTTGACCATACGATTCTTTATGTCAAGAGGGTACGACCTCTTTCGTATACCTCCTATAATAGGGGCATGGTTCAGACATGAGGGCACCGATGATGTTACTCATGGCTGGGCGTGGAGGACGTCTCCTATAATAGGGGCATGGTTTAGACATGAGGGCACAGATGATGTTACTCATGGCTGGGCATGGAGGATGTCCACTACGTTCCAATGTTTTTATTATTATTATTTTAAAGAAGGCCCTTTGTTATATAAAGGGGCCTCTCCATTATAAAGGACATTGGTGTTATTATCTAATAATACAACTCTCTCATTCTCTCCTATCTCTCTTTACTTCTTTACCCTTGACAGGCAATTGTTTTTATGTTATTCATTTTGCAATATCTGATCTATCATAACTATATTGATTTCATATCTCTAGGTTTATTATATTTGGTTACGATTTACCCCTTTCATCTTTTTGATTGTTTTAAGCTTGTAAAGTAAAACTTAACTTTTGAGCCAAACAATTTGGCATCGTCAGTGGGGTATTCGAGAATCAATCATAGTATCCACCTAAAGATCAGCCTACCACATTTCTCTATATCACTCGAAAATCAAAGATGACTGAAAATGACACCAGATCCAAAGCTATAATGGGGGTCACAGTCAACCTTCTTGGTCCATTCAACGAGGCCAGTGGCGATGCCATCATCAATGCAACTCCTAGCACCGCACCAGGTGCGGAGATCTCACCTTCCCCCTCCGAGGATCCAACAACCTTACATGACAAAGGAGCTTCCACATCGGCTCTCAAGGAAGGACCCTCGGTGGTCAAAAAGCTACTAGAAGAGTGGCTGACAAGCACCCTAAGCGGTTTGGTTGAGAAATCACCACAAGGCAATGTCAGGTCAGTGCCAACAATTAGTATCACCGCTGCCACGGGCGAATAGGAGGAAACACGAGCAAATAATCAACCCATCGAGGTGCAGACCAGCGATGGCACGCTGATTGCCATCCTAAGAAAGATGGAGGAAATGAAAAACGAAAATAAAGCACTCCTCAAGCAGATGAAGGAACACCAGGAGAGGGTCGACAAAATCCCCGGAGCCCCTAAGTTGCTACCAAAATGCGACATGGGAAGGTTCGTAGAGTAGCTATACGCTGAGGATGCTGCCCCCTACTCTATCCCAAAAACCTTCAAGATGCCTCCTTACTTGAGGGTGTACACTAGAACCACAGATCCCGAGGATCATCTGATCCACTACGTTATTGCCATGAAGGGCAATGACCTATTGAAAGAACAGGTACTGTCGGTGCTGCTGAAAAAGTTTGGCGAGACGTTAACCGAAGGGGCCTTAACGTGGTATTCCTAGTTGCCTGCTAATGCCATATCAACGTTCGAAGAAATGGCGGATAAGTTCGTCACCGCCCACGCGGGTGCAAAGAAAGCGGAAGCAAGGGTCAACCAATGTTATAAATAGCGCTCGCTACAGCGCTAATGGTGTGTAGCGACGCGAGGCGAGCAGGTAGCGCCACACAGGCCCTGTTGCGTTGCGATCCAGAATAGCGAGCGCCTCTGCCTCTGTTGCGAGAAGCGAGGCGAGGCGAGGCGTTGCTATTTTGTGTATAAGTTAAAAATTAAAAAGCTAGCGTGATTTATACTAAACAAATTAGGGTTTGGGTATCTGTACGACAACAATACCCTTCTTCTCCTCTTCTTCTTCCAACGATCGACAAATTAGGGCTTAGGTTCTGCGGTTCTTCCTCCTCTTCTTCTTCAAGCGACGACACCAGGTATGTTTCTTCTTCTCCTTTCTTTCTTCTTTCTTATTTCTTTCTTCTTTCTTCTTTTTGCCTAGCGACCAGCTTTGTTTTTCTTTCTTTCTTCTTTGCTCTGTTTTTCTTTCTTCTCTTTGCTCTGTTTTTCTTCTTCTTTCTCTGTTTTTCCAATGTCTTCTTTCTGCCTAGCGACCAGGATATGTCAATTTTTTTTTCCAATATCCAAAACCAAGCAGAGGCTAAGTTTTGTGTCTCTGTTTTTTCAATTTTTCCAATTTCCAGTAACTTCTGTTCTATCTCTGTTTTCTTTATTTTTCTCTGTTCTTTTCACTTTTTTTGCTTAAATTATTTTTATATTATGTTATATTGATTTGTTGCTCTATTTTTCTATAAAACAACGTTGAGTGATATATTTATTAAGTATTTATTGAGTCTTTAATTTTTGAATGATATATTTATTAATATATTATTATTATTGAGCTTTTAGTTATATATATATATATATATATATATAGTATTTTATATTTTTGTATAAATTGTCGCCTCACATCAAAAAGGCGAGCGCTACGCTGCGCGCCTCTCGCCTCAGTGAAGCGGGCCCTCGTCGCTATTTGTCGCCGCGCACTGTCCAAAACACTGGACTCAACGACATCTTTGCCGTCAGACAAACCACAGGTGAAAGGCTCAGGGACTTTCTAGCCAGGTTTAACAGGGTAAGGATGAGTCTGCCAAACGTGTCAGAAGGTATGGAAGTCGCCGCCTTCTAGATCGGACTAAGCAGGGACGACTCAAAGGCAACTAAGAAGCTACTGAGCCGCCTCATGAAATATTCCCCTACAACATGGGAGGAAATCCATAACACCTACTGCGCCGAGGTACGAGCGGACGAGGATGATCTCAATGGGCCGACCCAATGGCTGACAACAATACACTTAGAAACAAGAAAAGATCGCGTCATGTGGGACGTCGAGAACACCTCCCACGCTCCAACAGAGATCGACATCAATTATACACCAGATCTTCCAATCCCCCGCCCAGACATACGGACGCGTTACAACGATACGTCGCCCCACTCCGAAATAAAAGAGGTACGCCCCCTTATTATCAGCACATAACTTTTGCGTGTCTCCTTCAGAAATAGTCTACGCACTGGAGAAGCTAGGCACCAAAGTGCAATGACCTCAGAAGATGAAGTCAGATCCCGCCACGGGGAAATCAAACGTCCTCTGCGAGTTCCACCAGGAACGGGGACACAAAGCCGAAGACTGCATAGGTCTACGACAAGAAGTAGTCAGGATGCTGAATCAAGGATACCTGAAAGAGCTACTCAGCGACAAAGGAAAAATCGACTTTGCATGCGGACGAGAACAATCCCGCGGGCCACCAAAGCCGCCCTCCCCAACACGGACAATAAACATGATCGTCGGCGGTGGTAACAACTCAACGATCAACCACGTTAAGTTCGCCAACACTCACAGACTGAAGCGGACCATCTCCCACGAACAGTATGATGACTTCGAAGGTAGTATCACCTTCTATAAGTCTGATACCGACGATTTGTCTTTCTCTCACTATGATGTTTTGATTATTACTTTACACATTATTGATACGGATGCCAAAAGAGTCATGATTGACGACGGAAGCGGCGCCTGTATTATCTACCCGATGGTCCTTGCACAAATGGGACTCGAGGATAGGGTAATACCGTGCTGCATAACACTAACCGGTTTTAACAATGTTGTGGAATGGACGTCCAGTGAAAAAACACTGTCCGTCCTTGCGGGAGGAGTCGCGCTGGAAACAACTTTCCACGTGATGAACTAGGAGACATCGTACAACGTCATCATAGGGCACCCATGGATACATGCCATGCAAGCGGTCCCTTCAAGCCTTTACCAAGTGGTCATTCCATACCCAACACTATGGGAGAGCCGCGTACCGCACAAGAGTGCTACAAAATAACCCAAGACTGCGCCCACACCCAACAACTTAGAGGGGCAAACGCGGAGGCATAACAATTAGCCGTGTTGGGGACTAAAATCAACCCGACAGCGGGCACCATCAGAGATCCTGACGTCGTGGAAGCATGTAAAGCGACAGTCGAAGAACTCGACCCAGTCCAATTAGACGATACCAACCCAGCAAGGAAAGCCTACATCGGTCATGGCCTTACTAACCCAAGTAAGTATCATGAATTCCTAACTAACCACGCAGATTTGTTTGCTTTTCCCATTTCGATATGCCAGGGATTTCGCGAGATATCGTCACTTACAAGCTGAACGTCGACCCACTGCATCCGTCCGTACGGAAAATGAGAAGGAAATTTAACACCACAATCACTGAAGCTGTCAGCGAGGAAGTAGACAAAACTACTCAACCAACGGCTCCATCAGGGAATCAAAGTACCCTCAATGGATCGCCAACGTCGTCATGGTTAAAAAGAAAAACAGGAAGTGGAGGATGTGCGTAGATTTCACTGACCTAAATAAAGCATGCCTAAAGGATTCGTTCCTGCTTCCCCACATCGACCAGTTGATCGACGCCATGCAGGACACGAACTGTTGTGTTTCTTAGACGCTTATTCCGGCTACAATCAAATCATAATGGCCGAGGAAGATCAGGAGAAGACGACCTTCATCACCCACCAAGGAACCTACTGCTACAAAGTGATGCCCTTCAGGCTAAAAAATGTAGGGGCTACATACCAGAGATTGCTCACCAAGATGTCCAAAGAGCAGCTCCGTAAGACCATGGAAGTTTATATCGACGATATACGGGTGAAGTCGACGAGAAAAGAGGATCACATTGACCACACAAAAGAAGCCTTCGAAATATTGAGGAGGTACGGGATGAAACTGAATCTCGAGAAATGCGCTTTCGGCGTGGTCTTAGGAAAATTTTTAGGATTCCTCGTATCCCAACGAGGTATCGAAGTTAACCCAGACAAAATCAAGGCAATAGACACGATACTCGAGGTACTGAACAGCAAAAACAAGTGCAAAAGCTAACGTGGGGAATAGCCGCCCTATCCAGATTCGTCCCATGATCCTGCGACAGATGCCACAAATTTTTTAATGTACTGAGAAAGGACAGTGGATTGCAGTGGAACAAAAAATGCATCGAAGCCTTGAGAGAACTGAAGGCGTATCTATCCTCGCCTCCACTACTGGCCAAAGTAGACCCGGGCGAGCCCCTGCTGGTATACTTGGCCATGTCAGAAGTCGCCATCAGCCAATATTGGTCCGCGAGGCTAAAGGTACGCAATCCCCTATTTATTACATTAGCAAAACCTTAGTGAACGCTAAAACACGGTATCCACATCTTGAAAAATTAGCCCTGGCACCGGTCACAACTTCACGTAAGCTCAGACCTTATTTCCAATGCCACCCCATAAAAGTAGTGACTACCCTCCTCTTGAGAAGCGTACTACATAAACTTGAACTATCAGGTAGGCTCGCCAGATGGGCCATAGAGCTCAACGAACACGATATCTCATACCTCCCAAGAACCTCCATCAAGTCGCAGGTCCTCGTCAACTTTGTGGCCAATTTCAGCGTAAAGATACTATTAGAGGCGGAACAAGAGGCTCATCGTGCCCCCTCTAACACTGACCTATGGGCTCTCTATACTGACGGTGCCGCTAATACCTCGGGATCAGGACTGGGACTTGTTCTCAAAGTCCCTACAGGAGAAATAATTCGCCAGTCCATACGATGCCGCGAGATGACTAACAACGACGCAGTATAAGAAGTCGTTATTGCAGGTATAAAGTTGGCCATCAAGTATGGAGCTCGGCGACTTGTTCTCCATTGTGACTCCCAACTTGTGATAAACCAAGTCACCGGGGCTTACCAAATCAAGAAGCAAAGATTACAAAAGTACCGGGCAGAGTTCCACAGGTTAATGGCCAAACTCGACAAATGCCGCTTTGAGCAGGTTCCCGGGGCACACAATGCCGAGGCGGATGGACTGGCAAAACTGGCCGCAGCCACTAAAAACTTCGACAAAGAGAGCGTGGTCACCCTCATCCATTCTAGCCATTGATCATACAGAGGTACTCTCATTAAATTTAACTTAGGACGACGCAACCAATTCATGTCCTACCTACAAAAAAGGACATTCCCACTTTCAAAAAAGAAGCCAAGAAGTTCCACGTACAGGCCGCCTGATCTGCCTGATAAATCATGAGCTCTACAAAAGGACCTTTGGCGAATGCCTGGTCAAATGCCTAGGTCCTAACCAAATGACACCGGTACTCGAGGAAGTACACGAGGGCAATTGCGACGCCCATATAGGCAACCGCGCCCTTGTGCGCTGCCTAATACGGGCCGGCTACTATTAGCCAAATATGAAGAAAGATGCGACAGAATATGTCGGTTGATGCGAACAATGCTAGAAGTTTGCCCCATGATACGCCAACCAGGAGAACCTCTCCACTTAGTCACTTCCCCGTGGTCTTTCATCAAATGGGGAATGGACATAGTTGGCCCATTACCGGCAGGACGAGGAAATGTACGATTCTATTAGTTTTAACCCACTATTTTTCCAAGTGAGTAGAAGCAGGTGCGTACGCCCAAATACGCGATCAAGAAGTCAATCGCGTTCATATGGAAGAAAATCATCTGCCGTTTCAGCATTCCTAAAGAAATCACCTGCGACAACGGGCGAAAGTTCATCGGTAAGAAAACAACCGAATTCTTCGACAAGTGGCATATTAAGCGAATACTCTCCATGCCATACCACCCCGTCGTCAACGGTCAAGCAAAATCGTCCAACAAAACGATACTAAACATACTGAAAAAGAAGCTCGAAGACGCCAAAGGGCTATGGCCTGAGCTACTACAATGGGCACACCAAACCACACCTAAATCCTCCACGGGAGAAACGCCATACTCACTGGTCTACGAAACCGACGTTGTCATAGGTCGAAGTAGGCGAACCAAGCCTTAAGTATTCGCATACAAGCGGAGCTGAAAATGATTTGAACAGACTTCAAGACCTCGATGTAGTCGAGGAAAGAAGAGAAATGATCCACATAAGGATGGTGGCTCAGAAACAACAAATCGAAAGGTATCAAAACAAGAGGGCCAAGATACGATCACTCAAAGTGGGTGACTACGTCCTCAAAGTTAAAACCTTGGCATCAAAAGACCCAGGTAAAGGAAAACTAGGCACCAACTGGGACGGACCATACAAAATCATTGCGGCAGCCGATAAAGGGTCATTCCAACTAAAAACAATAAAAGGAAAAACTCTCCAAAACAATTGGAACGTTGCCCACCTCAAGTATTTCCATTTCTGAAAGGCACCTCCCGAGTCGTACTCTTTTTCCCTTATTCGAGTTTTGTCCCAATTGGGTTTTCTCCGGAAGGTTTTTAACGAGGCGGTAGAGGAGATGCTCGGAGATACTCACGACGCAAGTTTGACACACCAGCTACTCCGCACGCCCTCCGAACTTGCATGCCAAAGGGACTGGACTAACACCATCTCCAATATATGAAAGGCTACAGCCATTTCCAATGTATGAAAGGCTACAACCATCTCCAATGTATGAAAGGCTACGGCCATCTCTAATGTATGAAAGGCTACGACCATCTCCATTGTGTGAAAGTCCACGGCCATCTCCAATGGGCGCAAAAGGCTACGGCCATCTCCAAACAGGTATGAAAGGCCACTGTCGTAGTAAGTCGACCTAGCTCGACTACGACAAATTAACTTAACATAGTCGAGGTCACGTACATGGTCACGACCACCTCTAACGTATAAATGGCTAAGGCCACTGATGTAATAAGTCGACCTAGCTCGACTACGACAAATTAACTCGACATAGTCGAGGTCACGTACATGGTCACGACCACCTCTAACGTATAAATGGCAAAGGCCACTGTCGTAATAAGTCGACCTAGATCGACTACGACAAATTAACTCGACACAGTCGAGGTCACGTACATGGTTACGACCAGCTCTAACGTATAAATGGCAAAGGCCACTGTCGTAATAAGTCGACCTAGCTCGACTACGACAAATTAACTCGACACAGTCGAGGTCATGTACATGGTCACGACCATCTCTAACGTATAAATGGCTAAGGCCATTGTCGTAATAAGTCGACCTAGCTCGATACGACAAATTAACACGACACAGTCGAGGTCACGTACATTGTCACGACCATCTCTAACGTATAAATAGCTAAGGCCACTATCGTAATAAGTTGACCTAGCTCGACTACGACAAATTAACTCGACATAGTCGAGGTCACAAACATGGTCACGACCATCTCTAACGTATAAATGGCTAAGGCCACTGTCGTAATAAGTCGACCTAGCTCGACTACAACAAATTAACTCAACACAGTCGAGGTCACGTACATGGTCACGACCATCTATAACGTATAAATGGCTAAGGCCACCATTATTACTATGTCGACCTAGCTCGACTACGACAAACTAAACAACTCGACAACGGCCGATATCGCATATATAACTACGGCAAGCACACGGAATAAAAGGTAATAAGGGAAATAGCAAAAGAGTAACTTCTATTATCCTCAAAGAAAGTATATATGTACAAAGGGATCTGTTTACGTCCCCACAAAACTACAAAAGCAAAATAACTACAAGTGCTAGCACCCACCACCACCCTGTGCGCCGTTGCCCGCTGGTTCATTATCTTTTCCGCTGCCGCCCTCGGTTTGATAAGCTGCAGAGATCCAGGACCCGGAAGCTAGACGGTTAACGTCTTCTGAGGTATAGCCCGTCTAGTCTAGGGAATCAGAACTATACCCACAGGCTTCTCGGGCGACCCGAACCAAACGGCGTTGGTCCTCAACCTCTGCCTCAGTGGCACGACCTGCGGCAAGCAAATCCTCAAACACAGCCAGCTTAGCTTTGGCATATACCCGCATGTCACGTGCCTCGCCAGGCACACCGTCTTCAGACCTAGCCACAGTAGCCTGCTTAAGAGCATCAATCTCGGCCGTCTTGGCGTTAAGTTTGGCGGTTAAGGCGTCGACCTCGGCACGCAAATTAGCGGCCTCTGCCTCTACCCCACGACCGATCTCCAACTCATCCTCCTTTGACTGGAGAACAGTCTCCAGTTCAATATTCCGAGCCAAGACGACCATCTGCTGATCATTCACCTCTTCCAGCTGATCAACTTGCTTCTGCAGCTGAGCCTCCGACTGCAACAGGCCCGCACGAAAAACTTGAAACTGTGGGTCCTGGGCGAATAGGTCTACCAATGTCTCATGCTTGGCACGACACTCCTTGTACTTCTTCACCACCTTCTTAAGGGTGGCGGCCTTTCTCTGCGCTCGCCGACCCCTTTCTACCTCCAAAACGAGGGTATGAAGAAAAGAAGACAAATTAGCATACACCAGGGTTCACTTTATAATACGTACAGAACTGGATATACCTGCAAAGCCGCACCAGCAACTCTTCGGGATAAATCCCTATCGTTAACATCTTTTGAACTCTCACTCTCAGCGGCCGCACATAGTAGGGACATATCTGCTGCGGCCTACTCGCTATTTTGGAACAGGTTGTATCCACTTAGAATCACAATCCGGCGGTTAGGCCCACCCGCCGTCATCCTTGGTGCATCCGCGATCGTGGGGGCCATCTAGGATCTGCCCTTTCCTCATCATCTGCCTCCTCGGCAGCGGCCGACGTGCCACACTCCAGAACACGTGCAGGGGCGGTATCAGGAATCGCCCTCCCCAGGGGAGTCGACCTCCCCGAACGAATGGCATCGGCTATAAGAACTGGCCTCGACTTTGGACGGGTCTAACTTGCCCTCTTATCCTCCGTGGCAATTCCTTTGCCGAGCATCAATCGGTGCCTCTTTCGCTCCGGCGGCTCCTCGCCAGAGGTCGCCCTCACTGGGAGAATCTTGGGGCACGTACTCATCCCCGGAATCAATCCCTACTACTGACGAGGCTGTGACGTTCTGCCTCTTCCTCCTCTTAGGGGCGCTCCAACCTGCCAATAAAAGATAGGTCAACCAACGAAACCCAATGAAACCTCCAAACCTTGGTCGAGGCGTTACCTGGTGGGCCGTATCGATTGCGGAACGCAGACCATGTGCGGCATTCCTCTGCCAAGGGAATCATCCTCTCCACCCACGACCTAATGTCTTCAACGGGTCGGGGCGGAGACGCCCTCACTGCAAAAAGGAAAAGAGAGCGGAAAGAAGTTATAATGACCATACGGTCAAAGGTTGCAAACAATACTAAATACGAGTAAAGACACTCACGTTCTGGATTCCACATCTCTGGGAAACCTTCAGGGTTCGACACCAGGTGCTCCGTCCTGATGTAGAAAAATGTGCGCCAGAAGTGGCGATTGGTTTTGTCATCGGCCTTGACGACTACGACCCTCGTGCCTCGTCTCTTTAGTTGCAGCATAGAGCCCCTCATATAGCTAGGGCTGAATAACTACAACAAGTGATGGACTGAAACGCTGAGTCCGGCCATGGTCACATAGGCAGTCATGATACGACACACCTTCCAAGTGTATGGAGTGAGTTGAGTCGAGCATACGTCATAGAAGCGGCAAAGCTCCTCCACAAGGGGATAAACCGAGAGATCATACCCGACCAGGAACGGGTATTCATAAAAGGTGAAAAATCCCGACCGGTGTACTTTGATATAATTGGTCTCGGCCGGCTCCATAACCACGTGGTCTGGGATTTGGTACATCTCCCGTAGACCGTCCAAATGCGGTTGTAGAAACTCGGTATGATCCCACGGGGGAGTCAGGCTTTTAGTCGGGAAATCCCTTCGAGCATGAATCTCTTTGGGAAGAACATTGTCCACACTGAGAGGGACGGGAGGTTTTTGGGCCTTTTTCCCACTACCCGAAGATGGTGGAACCCTAGATGGGGTATCATCTTGGCATTTCCTGCTGTGTTGTCCGCATTTTGCCATAGTGATTGTTTATATGAATCAAGTTCTAACGGTTAAGAGACTGGTTTCAATAGAAACAGAAGGGTTTAGAGCACGAAATTTCGGTTTTCTTCAAAGAAGATGAAAAGAGGGAGTAGAAAATCTCAGGAGTACGAAAGATGGCAAATGTTGAACCTTCCACCTATTTATAGGGCTAAAATATACGAAAATCGAAGAGGAATGATTCGAAATGGGCGCGGGAAACCAAAACTTCAAATCGCCTCCTGAAACATCTCGGGAGCAGGTATAATCATGACGCATGCCGGCGATGACGGCAGTTCAGAAAGTAGACCACGTGTCAACGAATCGGCAACGCCATGGACTTCCCCCCTTTTTTCACGTCGTCGCCCTCGTAATAAGGTCAAAATCTTCGAAGGACGAGATCGACATTTCCGCCCATTGAAGACGTCAACCGTATACGCCTCCAACGAGCGGATGGACCAACTGTATGGGTCAAATTTTACCCTACACATCTTTATGTCAAGAGGGTACGACCTCCTTCGTATACCTCCTATAACAGGGTCACAGTTCAGACGTGCGGGCACAGACGATGTCACTCATGGCTGGGCGTCCTCGCTAAGAGGACGTCGACTACGTTCCAATATTTTTATTATTATTTTAAAGAAGGCCCCTTCTTATATAAAAGGGGGCCTCCCCACTGTAAAGGACATCAGTGTTACTATCTAATAATACAACTCTCTCGTTCTCTACTATCTCTCTCTACTTCTTAACTTTGACAAGCAATTGTTCTTAAGTTCTTCATTTTACAATATCCGATCTATCATAACTATATTGATTTCATATCTCTAGGTTTATTATATTTGGTTACGATTTACTCATTTCATCTTTTTGATTGTTTTAAGTTTGTAAAGTAACACTTAACTTTTGAGCCAAACACTTCCCTTAATAACACCTTATGAATTTACGAGTTGTAATAATCTGCTTTCGAGTAATACGCTTCTGTCCGAATTTGTTTGATACTTTTTCTCTGTCAATTTGACCAATTCTTGGGGCTAATGTGGATTAGATAAATTAATTTTTAGAAACTGAAAATTTAGATATAAACTATACCAAAAATACTAGTATATATTGTGTTTTCTTTCATGTCAAAATGGCTAATAATGTTACCTCTCTGCTGAGATTTGGACTCTGGTCCACTTCATTAGTCTCTAGTTCAAGGACATACTCTTGGGTGTCAATGATCAATCATGGCTTTTATCTTTTCATGGTTTAAGTTTACTTATTTCCATGCATGCTACGAGTTTCTTATGATTAAACGGAATGTATGGACATGCTTGATCCTCATAGTGATAAAGTGAGGAGATAGTTCTTAAATGACTCAAAATTATATGAAATTGATGTATTTAGTGTTAGTTTCACATTCAACGTCCTACCAACACAGGTACTGCATAATTTTATCTACCAAGACTTAGGCAGTTGAGTAGAATTCACCTAGTGTTTTTTGTCTTGGCTGAGATTTGGACCCTGATGCGTTTCATTGATCACTAGGTCACACCCTTGTGTGCGAACAATCATGACGTGTTTCCTTTCTTGGTTTTGAGTTTACTTATTATTTATGATTAAATGGAATGGATGGACATGCTTGATCCTCATAGTGATAAAACATGGAGATAGTTCTTAAATGAATCCTAGTTATATTTGATTGATGTACTTAGTGCTAGTTTTAGTTTCTATTTTGGTTTCGATCTAGTTCTTTTCAATGTTAGTGGTAAAATTGTGATACGAATAGCATTTACTAATAAAGTGATCTCTTATATGCAGTGAATACTTGTTGTTTGCACGTAATGACCAAAAAGAGAGAAATAGAAGATTGTATTGTTGATAAAGAGGTAGGGGAAAAGAGGCTAAAGATTGTCCAGCAGCCTTCTGATCAAGATCATTGCAGAGACGTCAACCAAGGAAAGAAAAAGCTTACAAGTGAAGTAAGAAGGGACTGCCCTTTTCTTTATACAATTAATAGACAGGTAATTTCAATGCTAACCACTGTTTAATTCTGCTTGGCTAGCTAGTCAAAATTGAAATTTTGCTCCTTAAAATCTATAGATAATGCTAGTAAAAGAAGAATCACTAGTTAGTGATATTTCGATATGTCCTGTATGTTGTTAACCTGTCTACATAGGCGTGTGAATCATACCGGAAGAGCTAAACTTTGGTTTGTGGTTGTACATTCTATCTGTCGACAAGGTTGGTTAAGATGCTTTCATAAAAAAGCTGGTTAAGATGATATTTCCTATTAGGAGTGAATATCTTGTTATTCTTCCACTTTATTTCCTTTAGCTTTCAAGTGTCCTTTTTTTTTCTCTTGACAAGTAAACAAGGATCTTTTGTTTTTTGAGAAGAAAGATATTTTGGGCTACTCGGGATCCTTTTTACAAGTATTGCCTGTTATGGAATGAGCTCTTATTATGACCCAGTTTCCTTTTTTTCTTGGGGGGGGGGGGGTTGAAGTTGGTTATCCAGTGGTCACTAGATCACTGATAATTCTGTAAATTCGTGTTGAGCTATTGACATGGTGACTGATAGTTTTTATTTGTTCCTTTCTGTTTCATTTGTCATTGCAGGTTTTAGATTTTGACTTTGAGAAATTATGCTCAGTCACTGGCAGAGAGTTTAATGTCTATGCATGTTTAATTTGTGGAAAGTACTACCAAGGAAGGGGTCATGAATCCCATGCATATAGACACAGTCGCGAAGCAAGGCACCACCTATATATCAACGTGCAGACAGAGAAAGTTTATTGCCTTCCTGATGGATATGAAGTAAAAGACCCATCACTTGATGACATTTGCCTTCTTCTGAATCCAAGGTTTGATAGTACTACACTACTAGTCTACTACTGCTTGAAATGTCGTCATTGCTTCTTCCCCCCCACCCCTTTCCAGTATTATCAACTCCATTATCAAAATTTTATGTTTCTAAGAAGTTGATCATGTATTCTGAAAATGTGTCTTTTGTCATTTTCTTACAAATAATCCCAAAGATTCTCTTAGATCCCACAATCAGTATTCCGTAGTTCTTCTACATTAAATACTACAATTTGCTTTTCACCGAGTTGCCGAGTAGGGTGGGGTTTGATCTTTTGCTGCTCCATTGACCACAGAGGCATGCAAATCATGTTCATACTGACGCATCACTCTATGCCATTGGATGTATGTTGGTGCAAGAAGGGCCGCTTGATCACTCCATATACTTTTAAAGTATACAACTTTCTGCTTGGGAATTATACAACCACCCAACCTTCTTTATCATGATTCGACCCATACCTCTTATTCAAGATCGAGCACCAGGGCTTTACCCAAGTCTAGTTTCAAATCTTGTCTCGGCATGAATCCTTGAAAGCCTTCAAGCTCAATCCCAAGTTTTCTCAAAGCTTCTTATTCATATCTCTCATCAAAAGGTGCTATTCGAAAATGTCTGTCTACCAGACTCCCGGCTAACAGCCCTAGCTTCTAGAGTTTGCTGCTTTTCCCATGCCGTAGAAGGGCCTGTACTGCTCGCCTTTGTTTGATATGTTCATTATACCAATACAAACTAAAACTACAACAAAGTCGAAGGGCCAGTATAGAAGCTAGAACGGGATACTTAGCTGCAAGGGTGACAAGGCCAAGCGCCGCTGACTGTTGAATCTCTTTTTGCCTTGGTGTGGGCGACAACAGAGGGGCAGCTTAGCAAATAGCACCAACCTTGCCTGGTTGATTCATGCCAATATCAATTAACTGTGGTTTTCTTTTTCTCTTGACAAGTATTATCAGCTAACCATGTTTGCTTGATATTATTTTGTAGATTTACGCTGGAGCAAGTTGAACAGCTTGACAAAAAAAGGCAATGGTCTAGGGCACTTGATGGGTCTAATTATCTTCCAGGAACGGTTTTCAACTTGTCTATTCTCTTATCTTTATTGTTTTTCTCATGCTTGATGTGTATTCATTATTTCATAAATTGTCTATTTAAGTTGTGATTTTAATCTTTTGGACTGGTTATTTTAGGTTGGGCTTAACATCGTGGACAAGACTGATTTTATAAATGTGACAATTCAGACTTTGATGAGAGTAATTCCTCTTAGAAACTTCTTTTTAATCCCTGAAAACTATCAGCAGTGCGAATCTCCCCTAGTTCATCAATTTGGAGTGCTCACACGAAAGATTTGGCATGCAGGAAATTTCAAGGGACAGGTCTATCTCTGCATTATCACACATAAATTTCATCTTCTTTTTCATGTATTCATCACCTAACAACTCTGTATCTGTAGGTGAGCCCACGTGAATTCTTGCTGGCTGTTATGGATTCAAGTGAAAAACGTTTTCGTGTGGATGTGCGGTCTGATCCTGCGGAGTTTATGTTATGGCTTCTTAATACCTTGTGTGCTGATCTTAGAGGTTCGAAAAAAGGGAACAACATAATACACCAGTGCTTTCAGGTTTTCTTCTTTCTTCTTTAGGCAGTTCCAAATGCTGTTTTCTATTTTATTTTGAGGTTGAAGATTTTCCTTTTCCCGCTAGGGTGAATTAGAGGTTGTGAAAGAAATGCACAATAGGCCTATTGCCGAGAGGAGAGAAAGTGGTGGGAATTCACAGATTAATGGTAATGGGGAAGATGGTGGGAATGAAGCAGCCAACTTTGTTTCAGAGACCAGCAGAATGCCTTTCCGAATGCTTGAGCTTGATTTGCCGCCACCTCCTCTTTTTAAGGATTTTATGGAGAAAAACATTATCCCTCAGGTTAGTGTGTCCATATTGGTGAACTTCTATGGCTATTTTCATAAGCCCTTTGCCTCGGGGTTCATTTATCATTTTCTGGAAATCCAACTATTCAACAAAATTCTTTTCTTCTCCTCCTGTGCCCATTCACGTTGATGTATGACTTATTTTAGGGTACTTTTTTGATGATCTTGAAAAAGTTCATGCATTCACTTTTCAACAGACAATAGGTTTTGTGTACTGATTTGTTGATATTGCAAATTTTCTAGGTCCCACTGTTCAACATACTGAAGAAGATAGATGGTGAGACTCTGACTAAAGTTGTGCACCCTCGTATAGCTAGGATGAGATTTCGCGTCAAAAAGCTTCCACGATATCTGATTTTTCACATGCGTCGGTTTACCAAGAACAACTTCTTTTTGGAGAAGAACCCCACCCTTGGTAAGTGCTTGCTGATGTTATCTTAGACTTGGATCTTTTTACTAAGGAAATCGTATGTTTAATTCATTTTGTATTCTCTTCCTTTTAGTTGATGATTATGGGGTCTGTAGTTAGATGAATGTGCACTTAACAAGAAACCCCGTTGAATTGTTTGAAGAAAGAACATTAAGGTGCCCCTAGCCAACACTAGAGGTTGAGAGTGGCAGTAAAACGAAAATACATAGATCTGCTTATACTGAAAAAAGGCCTGAATGAAGAGAAGGAACATCCATTTGAGTGTTCATTCATATAGTTTCTCTAGGCAAATCTGAGATTTGTTCAAATTTCAACCAGCTATGTGCATATTGTCCAGAAAGTAACTTGAGCTTTTCTCTATAATCCTTGAGTTTTTCTTCTAAAAACCTTCCTTTTTACAGTTCATTTTGATTGCCAAATAAACGGATGGTGCTAGGATTAGATTCTGATGTGGGCCTATTTTATGTCATCAAGTTCTTCTCATTTTCATTATTCTTTTCTTTTGTATATTATATTTTTGGGTTTTGCCGTTTTGGTGGGTGTGTGTGTTGGGGTGGGGGGGGGGGGAGGGAATATGTGAGGGGTGTTTGAAGGCCTTTGTTTTCGATTCACTTCTCCTAGTACCTCTGGCATGAAGCTAATTACCTTGTGCTTATAAAATGCCATATGCACTCTCCAAAGAACCCTGACGCTTCCATGCCCCGCCTCGCTGCAAGAAAAGAGAGTGTAAATCGCGAAAGAGTTCTCAAACTTGAATATCCATATTCTGGACTAGACACACAATATTACCTATGCATGTGTTCTCTTTTTTTATCATTTGACTTGCTAAGTTATATATTTTATGCAGTTAACTTCCCTGTGAAGAATTTAGAGCTGAAGGATTATATTCCGCTCCCTGCACCCAGGCAGAATAGAAAACTGTGCTCAAAGTACGATCTGATTGCCAATATTGTTCATGATGGCAAGCCAGAAGAAGGATCATACAGAGTATTTGTGCAGCGAAAATCTGAAGAACTTTGGTAATTTCTGCCCTCCTAACTTGATAATGTTAATTTACTTGTCAAAATAATTTTAATAACCCAATTTGTCTACTCCACGCACGTACGAAATGCAGGACCTACATGTTTCAGAAACTCTGCCTCAAATGGTTGCATTATCTGAGGCTTATGTGCAGATCTATGAACAACAACAGTGATGAAAATTGACCCAGCATTTTCACCAATGTTCTCTTCTTAGGGAATTATAGATTTAGTATTCAAGTATTGATGAAGAAGTGATATTTTTAAAGGAAAACTAGAGGTAACGCGAATTATACAAAGTTTTCAGTATTTGACTATTGATGAAGAATACATCTATACAATTATATTTTGTCTTACTTGTATGCACATAATATCAGCAGTGGTCAGTAACTCGCAAATTTGGTTGAACCCAAAATGGGTTTGCTGGCTTTGAAGCCCTACACCAAGACAAATTGGCGAATTTGTAATTCCCTACTTAGACTTTTGGGTCCTCATCTTTCTGAATCTACACTAGACCCAGCCTGGTTTGTGTTGTTCTAACAATCTTTTGGGAGTACTTCAGTATACCACAGTTTTTTGTATTCTATGATTCGCATGCAAATAATAAGTAGGTAATTTGATCCTTTATATTTTAATCTATTTAGCAAAATTTTAGATTTTTTCTATGATTCACGGGCGATAGTTCGATTGTGTGTAAAGAATAAGACGTGTAAGAAGAAATTATGACGTATAAAGGGGGCAAAGTATGAAATACGTTGTAAACAAACGACTACACCCATGAACGTGACCATAACATGCACACACGTGACGTTGACTATTCAAACTTTTTAGAAACTTAATTGACTGGAAATGGGAGAGAAAGCTTTGGTATGTAACTGATAAAGTTGTTTAAATATTCAGCCGTGAAAACAGTTCCTGCATTTCGATTGCAACTCTTGTGGTCCGATCTTTTTTCTGATCCCGCGCATTCTTTGTATTCTTAGTGTTCTTGGACGTGCATAGAAGGAGTTTTAGTGCACCGGACGGCCCGACGGCTAAAGGCAGGAAGCAAGTCACGTGACCACTGTCCGTTGTCCGCGTGCCGAGATCTCATTAATTACTCCAACCACAACACCATTAATATATAACTACCCACACCTATATCTTCCCTGCATTAAATTCTCAAACTCCCTCACACACATTAAAAAATGGCCCTCAAATTCAATCGTATCCTCGCCGTGACTCTCTCAGCCGTGGTGGTCGCCTCCCTCTTCTTCCACGCCTCCGCCGCACTGGGTGGGGGTGGATTACCAGGTGGCTGGAGCCCTATAACTGACACAAAGGATCCTCAAGTGGTGGAGATCGGGAAATTTGCAGTGAATGAGTACAACAAACAAGCTAAAACTAATTTGGTGTTCAAACGAGTGAAGAAGGGAGCAACCCAAGTCGTCGCCGGAACAAATTATCGGCTAGTCATCTCCGCCAACGACGGTGGTCGTAGCAACAATAGGTACTTGGCTGTTGTTTGGGAAAAGCCATGGGAAAATTTTAGGAACCTCACTTCCTTCAAAAGATTATAGTAAGCTTTATTTGAAACCGTGCGCCAGCTATAGTCTTCGAGATGTTATTTGTGTATTTGTTACGTTTCTATTATCGTTCATCGTTGATTAGTGGTTCTCTTTTGTATACGGTGTAATTTAGTTAATTGTACCGTTCTGTTTACCGTTGTCTTCATAAATATATAAATGTTGGCTAGTTTTAATTCTTGGCTTTTTACTTTGCGGTATCTTTGTGTTCGAGCTGTGAAATCAGTACAAATACTTATCTTAGGTAGATTAACTAAATTATATATCAGAATGCGATCTTTTCTCGGATCAACGGACCTGCGTGACTCCAAAATATTTTGTGTACCGACCGACTTACAGTGGGCATGACATAATAATGGCAAAAATGTTTTCTTTTTGAGATTAAATTGTGCTATTACACACCCAATTGGATATATTTGACATTTATTTTGTAGTTTGTACACACAACGGAAAAATGAAAACAGTTTGAATCCCACAGTTGTCTTGTGATCACAGTTGGACACATAAAGAAGGTTCAATTGAGCCAAGAACAATCACAAAAATATCCAATTAATTAAAATATAATACTGGATTAGCGATTAGTATTGTTGAGGGAAAAAAATAATCAAGAACAATCAGGTATAGTCTGGAGAAAAGAAGAAGGATAAAGTTTTAGGGTGTGTTTGGTATGAAGGAAAACATTTTCTAGAAAATGTTTTCCAATTTTCCCATGTTTGGTTGGCTTAAATGTTTTGGAAAACATTTTCCTTATCAATTCATTTTCCTCCAATTGGAGGAAAATGTTTTCCTTATCAAAAGAAGTGAAAACATTTTCCAAAGCTCCTTCTCAACCATTCTCACCCTCACCAACCCACCCCACCCCCTCTCCAAAAAACAGTTTTTTTTTTAGAAAAATTTCAGTTTTTCCGTTACCATCCACCCTACTACCCCTCCACCCCACCCCGCAAAAAAAAATTTCTTTTACCTTAATTTTTTTTCTATAATTTTAAATTTCTGTTTTCTTATTTTTCTGCACCATCCACCCCCCCCCCCTACCCCCCCCGCCTCCCCCCCCCCCCCCCCGCACAAAAAAAAATTACTTTTGTTTTGTAATTTAAATTTTTATTTTTTCGATTTACTGCCCCCCCTCCGCCCCCAACCCCACCCCCTCCACCCCAGCCCCCCCCCCTAAAATTTTAAAAATATATTTTTTGCTTTTAATTTTATTATTTATCATTTAAAGGCTCAATATTTTACAAGTTCCAAAATTATGATTTTGGAAGTTTACGGGTTTAAAATTATAAATTTACCGATTCGAAAATACGCGATTTTTGCGTTAAAAAGTAAAGCATCACATTAGTTCCTTTATATTGTGTCAATTTTTAGAGAGGGAGGGGTGGGGAGGTGGGAGGGGGAGGGGTAGGAGAGTTGCAAAAAAAATATTTTTCTAAAAAAACTATTTTTCACTCTCTAACCAAACATAGAAAATATTTTCCGGAAAATATTTTCCACTTACCAACCAAACAAGAGAAAATAAGTGATAAAATCACTCATTTTCCATGAAAACATTTTCTAGGAAAACATTTTCCATGGAAAACATTTTCCTTCGTACCAAACACACCCTTAGAGGTTTAAAATTTTCCTATCTTGAATGAAACTTACTCGAGACAAAGACGTTTGGATATAAGAATTGTAAAATTCGAAAAAAAGGTGAATTTTCCTTTTTAGTAAAAATGGTATTAGAAATTTTTTCCAGAGTCGAGGATCGATTTGGAAACAGTTTCTCTGCCCTTTCGGGTAGGGGTAAGGCCTGCGTACGTATTACCCTCCCCAGACCCCACCTTGTGGGATTATACTGGGTAGTTGTTGTTGTTGTTGTTGTTGTTGTTGTTGTTGTTGGTATTAGAAATTTAAGCTCTAGTAATGAGTTTTGCCAAAATAAATTTGGGATTTATTTTCAAAACTCATGTTTGGCCATAAATTTTGCTCAATTTGGTGAAATCCCAAATCCAAAATTCCAAAATCGGTCCAATTGTTGACTTTGGCTAAAATCCCAAAACTTGAAAATTATATACGTATTTTTTCAAAATAAAGTTGGAAAATATATTTTAAAAACGTATGTCCAAACACATTTTCATTTTCAAACCAAACTTTACCCAGATCAGATTTTTCAAAATAAATTTGAAATCTATGGCCAAACGCTAGTTTAGAGTTGTGTTTGGACATAAATTTCAGTTTTGGTTGTTTTTTAAGTTTTGTGAGTGAAAATTTTGAAAAACGATTTTTTTGCAGTTTTTCAAAATTTTAAAATTTTTCAAAATGCATCTTCAAGCAAAAATTAAAAATTATATAAACAAACGCTAATTTCGAAAAAAGTAAAAAAAAAAATGGAAAAATCTTCCATCTAAGTTTTATGTCCAAACGGGCACTAAGTACTCCTTCTTATCTTTCTTGTCAAGATGACAAAATACATTTTGTCTTTTTGGTATCATAACAAGAAACTCGTGACAGATTCATTATTCAAAAAAGTTATGTTAATTTGTCTTGATTGCTAGTTTCTTTAATACTCACAAGAAAGACATAATGTTAGGGAGCGCTTTATCTCAGTGTGGAATTTTTTGGAGCGAATTCGGATTTAGTTGGACGCAATGTAAGTATCGGACACCGAGTGGGGAAAACCAAAATATATATATATATATATATATATATATATATATATATATATATATATATATATATATATATATATATGTGTGTGTGTGTGGTGTGGGGTCGTTAGATTATTAATTATAATATTATAGGACTAGTGTAAAGATCCCATTATTATATGACATGTTTGAACAAATTATACTTAGTACATTGGCATAGGCTAGTTGCTTTAAATTCATTAAATGGAGGAAGTAAGTGTCTTTATTGTAATTTAGTACTTTCTCCGGATTTTTAAGTGATTTTTTATTTTTTTACGCATATTAAAAAATTTACTTTTTAGCATTAATTAATAATAAAATTGATCAAATTAACTTTAATTTACTTATTGAAAATATAACAAATTACTTGTAGGCTCTTCACTCAAAGGAAAACTTTAAAAGAAGAAATTATTTCATTTTTAATATCTAAAAAAATCAAATATTATGGACCATAAAAGAAAGGGCTAAAAAATCACTTACAGTAGATCGGAGGGAATAATAACTACGACGACTTGGCACTTATCCAGGGGTAGATCTATGTAGAAGCTTGGGGGTGGTACGCCACCCAGTTGCTCGAGTAAAATCATATATGTGTACTAGTATTTTCCTCAAAATATTGAACATATATAACGAATGGCACCTCACAAGAGGGGTTACTCTTGGCAAACAACCTCCACTTCTAAACAAGAGGTTGTGACTTTGAGTCTCCCCTAGAGCAATGTGGGAAGTTCTTGGAGGAAAAATGTCGGGGGTCTATTTGAAACAACCTCTCTACCTCAGGATAGGGATAAGATCTGCGTACACACTACCCTCATCAGATCCTACTAAGTGTGATTATATTGAGTTTGTTATTGTTGTTGTTGTTGTTGTTGTTGTATATAACGAATGGCACCCAAGACCTAAAATGACTATAGGTGCCACGGTTAAAGCATCGACGCTTTACATCAATTGTTCTAAATCGAGACTCTATGGTAGTTCTAGTTGTTTTTTGTCACGACCCCAAACCCGATCGTGATGGCGCCCAGCACACTACTAGGCTAGCCCGACCAATTAACAACATTCACGGAGCTATGAGCTCACTTTATCCAATTTAGGCATAACAAAAATAAGTCAACAGTGATAAAAATACCGAACACGGTGATCAAGTCCCAATAACTGTAACAACTCCCCAAAGACCGAGGTGTCAAGAGTCAAGAGCCTTTAAAGATAACATAAGTGCAATAGTGTTTACAACGATACTCAGTGTGGAAAGAAATAGCAATACGAAATAAAAAGACAGCTGGAAGGGGAGTCAGGTCCTCCGGACGCTGCAGCTACCTTGACTATCCCGCAGAATGCCTCTGAACAGCTACCGAATCAGGTCTGCTGAGACGTACCTAGATCTGCACACAAGGTGCAGGGAGTAAAGTGAGTACTTCCAGACTCAACGGTAATGAATAGGGGTAAGATAGCGTGGATAAGAAATAACAATATAGCACTATGTAAAGCTGTAATCAAATACCCTGTAACAGTCTCAATATCAACAGTATCGATACCAACAAGTATTAACAAAACAATATAACAGCTATCAGATGTAGCTAAATGCAATGCAATGCATGAAATGACCGCTACGACGCGTAGCCCGATCCAATTTAGGTACCCGTGCTCACTGTGGAGGTTCAGACTCCGGAGAGGCTCCTACAGCCCAAGCACAATATCATGAATACGCTGCGGCGCGCAGCCTGATCCACTACCAGTCAGCTAATATGCAAATGCATCCTCGCAGGCTCAAAAGTAGTTTTGAAAACTCTTTTATCATTTTTCAGTTGAAAACAGTATGTCAAAGTTCCAGAGATTGGAAAATCATAATAACAGTAATAGCCCCGGACTGGTAGTAAAACTAGCAAGTCAATATCACAGAAACAATGATAACGATCCTCGCAGGATCCCAATAACTAGCTCATAGCCCATAAATGTACACAACCATCCGAGAAGGAGGTTCACCGACTCAAGAATAGCCAATATCACAATATAATATCAATAGGTCGGACTAATCCATAGTCCCCAATCACAATCGACCCCACACTCATAGGAGAATACGTGTCTCGCCGCTATACAACGTCACAAAGTGGTATACCGGGATTGCGAACCCGCTGGTCATCACCCACATCCATTACTCACCTCAATTTGGCTCGACGACTAATCCGCGATGCCCTTTCCATGAGAATAAAGCTCCGCAGGGGTAGAATCTGATCAAATATAATGGAAATACATCAAAATAGACCAATGGGATGATACCCAGTCATAATAATTCAATTTACACCAAAAACTACAAAGTTGCCAAAACCTGACTTTCGGTACGCTTCTCGAAAAACTACGAAAGTCACATATTCGGAACCCTCGTCTCAACACGAGTCTAAGCATATAAAATTTACCAAAATCGGACTCCATTTGCCCATTCAAATCATTGATTTTAGATAACCGAAGCCTAGGATGAAAACCTTCATAATACACCCCTAATTCCTCCAATTTCCGGTGTTAATTGCATAATTTATCAATACAAAACCATAATTTGAGTCCATAGTTGATTACCTGAAGAATCTCCTTGAATTTCCCTTCAAAATCGCCTATGTCTCTTAAGTACGAGCCCTAAATGTTTTAGACTGTTCTGAAATTTTCAACTTCTGATATTTTCAATCCTTCTGCGATTTCCGCTTTTGCGGACAACATCTCGTACCTGCAAGTCTGTATCCGCGACCAACTGGTCGCTTCTGCGATTCCAGCTCTAGCCGGACACTTCCGCTTCTGCGAGCTTTGGACCGCTTCAGCGAGTCCGCTTCCGCATGTTTTCAACCACTTCTGCGGTTTAACCCAAAAACCCCAATTCCGCTTCCGCGCCCGCACCAGCGGCCCCGCTTCCGCGCTCCTTATTCCGCTTCTGTGTTACCGCCTAAGCGGTCAACCTTCCGCTTCTGCGGATTTCAACATTTCACCTCTAGACCGCTTCTGCGGTCATTCCTTCGCACCAGCGACGCCGCACATGCGGTCCCCTGGCCGCAGGTGCGAAAACACCAGAAACCAGAATTTTCAACCTGTAATTTCCACGATTCTCTTTCGTTTAACCACTCGAAAACACCCCGAGGCCCTCGGGACCTCATCCAATCACATCAACACATCCTAATACCTTATTTGAACTTGTTCCAACCCTCCAAACACATCTAACAACACCAAAAGCCATAATTCACGTCGGATTCAAGCCTAAATTCCTTAAAACTTCCGAATTACACATTCGATCAAAAACTCAACCAAACGACGTCCGAATGACCTGAAAATTTACAGACATATCCAAAATCACATGACGAAGCTACAGAAATTGTCAGAATTCCATCGACCCCGGATCAAAATCTCACCTGCCGTTCGGATTTCGCCAAAATTCAACCTTAGCCAATTCAAGCCTATTTCTACACCGGGCCTCCAAATTCAATTCTGATTGCTCCCCTAAGTCACAAATCACCTCCCGAAGCTAACCAAATCATCATAATCCGATTCCGAGCACTCTAACTAAATAGTCAACTCCAGGTTGACTTTCCATATTCAAGCTTCCTTCAAAAAGGCTATTTGCCTCATTTTCAACCAAAATCACTCCTAATTCACCCGATAGACTTTAACACTGATATAAAAGCATAAAACATATGAATGTAAGGCAACGGGGTACTAATTCCCGTGATGACGGTCCGGGTCGTCACATTCTCCCCCACTTAAGCATACGCTCATCCTCAAACAGGTCAAGAAACATACCTGAAGGCTAAAACAAGTGAGGATATCTACTCCGCATCTCCCGCTCAATCTCCCAAGTGGCCTCCTACACAGGTCGACCTCTCCATTGAACCTTTACTGATGCAATGTCCTTGGATCTCAATCTCCTCACCCGATGACCCAATATAGCTATAGGCTCCACATCATAGGTCAAGTCATCATCAAGCTGAATAGTGCTAAAATCCAACACATGCGATGGGTCGCCAACATACTTCTAGAGTATGGACATGTGAAACACTGGATGAACTCCTGGTAGATTGGGTGGCAAAGCAAGCATACACGCTCCAATCCTCCTAAGGATCCCAAAAGGGCCAATAAAACTCGGTGAGCTTTCCTTTCTTCCCAAATCTCATGACGCCTTTCATCGGCGAAACCTTGAGTAAGACTTTCTCACCCACATAATAAGATACATACCGAACCTTCCAGTCTGCATAACTCTTTTGGCGCGACTGAGCTGTTCGAAGTCTCTCCTGAATAACCTTCACCCTATCCAAAGCATCCTGGACTAACTCTATCCCCAATAACCTTGCCTCACCGGGCTCAAACCAACCAACTGGCGATCTACACCATCTCCCATATAAAGCCTCATACGGCGCCATCTGAATACTGGATTGGTAGTTGTTATTATAGGCAAACTCTGCGAGAGGAAAGTAATCAGCCCACAAACCACCAAAGTCAATAGCACAAGCTCTCAACATATCCTCCAAGATCTGAATAGTACACTCGGACTATCCGTCCGTCTGAGGATGGAATGCAGTACTCAACTCAACCTGGGAGCCTAACTCATGCTGAAATATCCTCCAGAACTGTGAAGTAAACTGAGTACCTCTGTCTGATATAATAGAAACTAGGACTCCATGCAATCTAACGATCTCCCAAATGAATATCTCAGCTAACCGCTCCGAAGAGTACGTAGTACACACATGAATGAAGTGAGCTGACTTGGTCAGCCTATCCACAATCACCCAAACATAATCAAACTTCCTCGCTGTCCAAGGGAGTCTAGTAACAAAGTCCATAGTGATCCTTTACCACTTCCACTCAAGAATATCAGTGCACTGAAATACGCCACCGGGCCTCTGATGCTCATACTTAACCTGCTGACAGTTGAGGCACCATGCTACATGTCTAATAATGTCCATCTTCATATTTCTCCACCAATAGTGTTGTTTCAAGTCTTGGTACATCTTCGCGGCTCCTGGATGGATAGAATAATGCGAGCTCTGGGCCTTCTCCAGAATCAACTCACGAAGGCCATCAACATTTGGCACACATATCCGGCCCTGCATCCTCAATACACCATCACTATCAATAGTGACATCTCTGGCATCATCATGCTGAACTCTGTTCTTAAGGACAAGCAAGTGTGGATCATCATACCGGTGCTCACAAATACGATCAAATAAGGAAGACCGAGAAACAACACAAGCCAACACCCTGTTGGGCTCTGAAATGTCTAACCTCACTAGCCGATTGGCTAGCGTCTCAATATCATAAGCAAGTGATCTCTCCTCAGCTGGAATATACGCCAAGCTCCCCATACTGACCGCCTTCCGGCTGAAAGCATCGGTCACCACATTGGCCTTCCCCGGATAATATAGAATAGTAATGTCATAATCCTTGAGCAACTCAAGCCATCTCTGTTATCTCAAATTAAGATCCTTCTCTTTGAACAAGTGCTGGAGACTACGATGATTGATATAAAACTCACAGGACACGCCGTACAAATAGGTCCTCCAAATCTTCAAGGCATGAACTATGGCAGCTAGCTCCAAATCATGAACATAGTAGTTATTCTCATGTAGCTTCAACTTCCGAGAAGCATAAGCAATCACCTTACCTTCCTGCATTAGCACACAACCTATCCCCACTCTCGAGGTATCACAATATACAGTATATGAACCTGAAGCCGATGGCAACACTAATATTGGAGTGTGGTCAAAGCTGTCTTGAGCTTCTGAAAGCTCTCCTCGCACTCATCCGACCACATGAATGGTGCACCCTTCTGCGTCAACTTAGTCAAAAAGAAGCAATGGATGAAAATCCCTGAACAAACCGGCAATAATATCCCGCCAAGCAAAGAAAACTCCAGATCTCTGTAGCTAAGGACGGTCTAGGCCAACTCGCACCGCCTCTATCTTCCTCGGATCAACCTGACTACCCTCACGACACACCACATGACCCAGAAATGCTACTGAATCGAGCCAAAACTCGCACTTGGAGAATTTAGCATACAGCTTCTCCTCCCTCAACCTCTGCAACACAATACTCAAATGCTGAGCATGCTCCTCCTGACTATGGGAGTAGACTAGAATGTCATCAATGAACACGATCACAAATGAATCCAAATAGGGCTTGAACACACTGTTCATCAGATGCATGAATGCTGCTGGGGCGTTGGTCAGCCCAAAAGACATCACAAGGAACTCATAGTGGCCATATCTGGTCCTGAATGCAGTCTTCATAATATCAGAGTCCCTGATCTTCAGCTGATGATAGCCTGAATGAAGATCAATCTAAGAAAACACTCTCGCACCTTGTAACTGATCAAACAAATCATCAATGCGCAGTAAAGGGTACTTGTTCTTCACGGTTACCTTGTTCAACTATCTATAATCAATACACATTCGCATGGAACCATCTTTCTTCTTAACAAATAACATCGGTGCACCCCACGGGGACACACTAGGGCGAATGAAACCATTATACAGAAGCTCCTAAAGATGTTCTTTCAATTCCTTCAACTCAGCTGGTGCCATCCGATAAGGAGGAATGGAAATGGGCTAAGTGCCCGGCATCAAGTCAATGCCAAAATCAATATCCCTGTCCGGCAGCATGCCCAGCAGGTCTGAGGGGAATACATCTGGAATATCCCTCACAACCGGTACTGAATCAGTGCTAAGAGACTCAGCTCCCACATCTCTCACAAATTCTAGATACGACAAACACCCATTTGCAACCATTCTCTGAGCCTTTAAGAACGAAATGACACGGCTAGGGACGAAATCAGTCGAACCCCACCACTCAATATGAGAAATACCAGGAATAGCCAACGTAACTGTCTTATCATGACAGTCCAATATAGCATGGTACGGAGACAACTAGTCCATACCCAATATCACATCAAAGTCCACCATCCCTAACAATAACAAATCCGCCTAGGTCTCCAGACCCCCAATAGAAATAACACAGGATCTATGGACATGATCCACAATAATTGTATCACTCACGGGGGTGGATATATGAACAGGCAAATCAAGAGTACCATAGGTCGCACCCAAATGATATGCAAAATAAGAAGACACGTACGAATATGTGGACCCTGGATCAAATTGAACAGAGGCATCTCTGTGATAGATAGAAATTATACCTGTAATCAATACATCGGAGGCAACTACATCATGCCTATCAGGAAGTGCATAGAATCGTGCCTGGCCTCCACTGGATTGCTCCTTGCCCCTGGGGAGACTACGAGAAGACTGACCTCCACCTCTACTAGCCTGAGATGGTACAAAAGAGGAGGGTTGATCCCTCCTCTGAGCCTTGTCCCTATGAAGTCGAGGGCACTGCCTCCTCATGTGGCCAAACTCACTATACTCAAAATACCTACCTGATGCTGGAGAAGGGGACTGAAGGGAACCCCTCGCCGAGATGAACCTGGGCCGAAGAAGTAGTAGGTGCTGCACTCTAGGCTGGAAAGGCACTAAGTGAAGACTGGCCCTGCTGGTATCCTTATCGACCACAACCAGAAGAAGCTCTGCTCTGCTCAGGGCAGCCTGAATGAGAAGGTCTAGATGAGTGACCTCTGCCCTGCTGAAAATGCCCTCTAGACGGAGCAACACTGAAGCTACTAGAACCAGGAGGCCTCTTAGCCTCCCGCTCCTCCCGCTCTCTGCGACGATCCGCCTCAATGGAGCGTGCCATATCCACAACCTACTCAAAAGATGATGATAGAACTCTCTCTCTAGTCATACGAATGTGAATGGAGTAGTTGAGGCCATCTATGAACCTCCTAATCCTCTCCCTAGCAGTCGGGATCATCCATGTGGCATACCTAGCCAACTATGTATACTTCAGCTCATACTGGGTCACTAACATGTCGCCCTATACCAACCACTCAAACTGGCGATGAAGCTCCTCACGACGGGACTGAGGTACATACTTCTCCAAGAAGAGAGTAGAAAACTACTGCCAAGTAAGAGGTGCTGCTCCCGCAGGCCTTCGTCTCTCAATCTCCTCCCACCAATCGAACGCCGGACTAGTAAACTAAAAAGTAGTGAATGAAACCCCACTGGACTCAAGAATACTAGTTGTATGTAGCATCCTCTGGCACTTATCTAAGAAACCCTAGGCATCCTCGCCCTCAGTACTACTGAAATGGGGTGGATGGAGTCTACCAAACCATATGCTCTGGAGCTGGTGCAACTGGAGGAATAACTGGTGCAACCAACGCTGGAGGAATAACTGGTGCAACCACCTGAACGGGGACCGCCTCCGGCATCTGAAGTCCCTGAACCACCTGCTCAAGTGTGTGAGCTGCAGGGGTCTACTGACCACCCCCTGTATGGGATGTCGCTGCAGTAGCGGTAGCTGATACTACCTGAGCCAATCCGGAACACACCGATAATATCTGGGCCAGAGTCTCCTGAAGACCAGGAATAGCAATAGATACAGTCTGGGCCTGAACTGGGGCTGCTGGAGCATCAACCACTGGGGGTTGCTCCTGAATAGGTACAACATGCGGGTCAGCTGGCACTGCCTCAGCTGCCCTACCTCTACCTCTACCACGACCGCGCCCACAACCTCTAGCAGGTGGCAATGGAGCTCGTCCACCTCGTCCTGATGCTCGAGTTCTCGCCATCTGCGAGAGAATAGAATATAGAAGTTCAGTTCTCAGAATAACAAGATCTCACGACAGAGTTCAAGAAATGTGAAATATTTCCTAAAGGTTCGCAGTCTCCCGAGGATAAGTACAGGCGTCACGGTACCGATCCACAAGACTCTACTAATCGGTTCAAGACTCATGAGGCCTAGTAAATCTAGGCTCTGATACCAACTTGTCACGACCCCAAACCCGATCGTGATGGTACCCAACACACTGCTAGGCCAGCCCGACCAATTAACAACATTCACGGAGCTATGAGCTCAATTTATCCAATTTAGGCATAACAGAAATAAGTCAACAGTGATAAAAATACCGAACACGGGGATCAAGTCCCAATAACTGTAACAGCTCCCCAAAGACCGAGGGGTCAAGAGTCAAGAACCTCTAAAGATAACATAAGTGCAATAGTGTTTACAACGATACTCAGTGTGGAAAGAAATAGCAATACGAAATGAAAAGACAGCTGGAAGGGGAAGTCAGGTCCTGCGGACACACCAGCTACCTTGACTATCCCGCAGAAATGCCTCTGAACAGCTACCGAATCAGGTCTAATGAGACGTACCTGGATCTACACACAAGGTATATGGAGTAAAGTGAGTACGTCCAGACTCAGTGGTAATGAACAGGGGTAAGGCAGCATAGATAAGAAATCACAATATAGCACTATGTAAAGCTGTAATCAAATACCCTGTAATAGTCTCAATATCAACAGTATCGATACCAACAAGTATCAACAAAATAATATAACAGTTATTAGATGTAGCTAACTGCAATACAATGCATGAAATGACCGCTACGGCACGTAGCCCGATCCAATTTGGGTACTCGTGCTCACTATGGAGGTTCAGACTCCGGAGGGGCTCCTACAGCCCAAGCACAATATCATGAATACGCTGCGATGCGCAGCCCGATCCACTACCAGTCAGCTAATATGCAAATGCAGCCTCGCAGGCTCAAAAGTAGTTTTGAAAACTCTTTTATCATTTTTCGGTTGAAAACAGTATGTCAAAGTTCTAGAGATTGAAAAATCATAATAACAGTAATAGCCCCGGATTGGTAGTAAAACTAGCAAGTCAATATCACAGAAACAATGATAACGATCCTCGCAGGATCCCAATAACTGGCTCACAGCCCATAAATGTACACAACCATCCGAGAAGGAGGTTCACCGGCTCAAGAATAACCAATATCACAATATAATATCAATAGGTCGGACTAATCCATAGTGCTCAATCACAATCGACCCCGCACTCACAGGAGAGTACGTGTCTCGCCGCTATACAACGTCACAAAGTGGTATACCGGGATTTCGAACTCGCTGGTCATCACCCACATCCATTACTCACCTCAATTCGGCTCGACGACTAATTCGCGATGTCCTTTCCATGAGAATCAAGCTCCGCATGCGTAGAATCTGATCAAATATAGTGGAAATACATCAAGTTAGACCAATGGGATGATACCCAGTCAAAACAATTCAATTTACACCAAAAACTACAAAGTTGCCAAAACCCGACTTTCGGTACGCTTCTCAAAAAATTACGAAAGTCACATATTCGGAACCCCCGTCTCAACACGAGTCTAAGCATATAAAATTTACCAAAATCGGACTCCATTTGCCCATTCAAATCATTGATTTTCTATAACCCAAGCCTAGGATGAAAACCTTCATAATACACCCCTAATTCCTCCAATTTCAGGTGTTAATTGCATATTTTATCTATACAAAACCATAATTTGAGTCCATA
Organism: Nicotiana noctiflora; assembly: GCA_032618575.1. Lineage (NCBI taxonomy): Eukaryota > Viridiplantae > Streptophyta > Magnoliopsida > Solanales > Solanaceae > Nicotiana > Nicotiana noctiflora. The sequence continues at coordinate 142,504 of JASVEL010005326.1, forward strand.
GTTGATTACCTGAAGAATCTCCTTGAATTTCCCTTCAAAATCGCCTATGTCTCTTAAGTCCGAGCCCTAAATGTTTTAGACTGTTATGAAATTTTCAACTTCTGATATTTTTAATCCTTCTGCGATTTCTGCTTCTGCGGACAACATCTCGCACCTGCGAGTCTGTATCCCCGACCAACTGGTCGCTTCTGCTATTCCAGCTCTAGCCGGCCACTTTCGCTTTTGCGAGCTTTGGACCGCTTCCGCGAGTCCGCTTCCGCATGTTTTCAACTGCTTCTGCGGTTTAACCCAAAAACCCCAATTCCGCTTCCGCGCCCGCACCAGCGGCCCCCTCTTCCGCGCTCCTTATTCCGCTTCTGCGTTACCGCCTAAGCGGTCAACCTTCTGCTTCTGCGGATTTCACCATTTCACCTCTAGACCGCTTCTGCGGTCATTCCTTTGCACCAGCGACGCCGCACCTGCGGTCCCCTGGCCGCAGGTGCGAAAACACCAGAAACCAGAATTTTCAACCTGTAATTTCCATGATTTTCTTCCTTTTAACCACTCGAAAACACCCCGAGGCCCTCGGGACCTCATCCAATCACATCAACACATCCTAATACCTTATTTGAACTTGCTCCAACCCTCCAAACACATCTAACAACACCAAATCCCATAATTCACGTCGGATTCAAGCCTAAATTCCTTAAAACTTTCGAATTACACATTCGATCAAAAACTCAACCAAACGACGTCAGAATAACGTGAAAATTTACAGACATATCCAAAATCACATGACGAAGCTACAAAAATTGGCGGAATTCCATTCCGACCCCGGATCAAAATCTCACCTACCGTTCGGAATTCACCAAAATTCAACCTTAGCCAATTCAAGCATATTTCTACACCGGGCCTCCAAATTCAATTCCGATCGCTCCCCTAAGTCACAAATTACCTCCCGAAGCTAACCACATCATCAGAATCCGATTCCGAGTACTCTAACTAAATAGTCAACTCCAGGTTGACTTTTCATATTCAAGCTTCCTTCAAAAAGGCTATTTGCCTCATTTTCAACCAAAATCACTCCTAATTCACCCGATAGACTCTAACAGTGATATAAAGCATATGAATGTAAGGCAACGGGGTGGTAATTCCTGTGACGACGGGCCGGGCCGTCACATTTTTATTTGCTCTATTTGTACAATCTCTTTTTTATTATTTAATTAAATTGTATATTTGCTTCCTTTTTTTCTAGATCTTCATTTTATATGAATAGGATTTTAATAATTTTATCCATTTAATGTTATTTTATTAATTTTAAAAATTAGAGTGATGCATCAAGACATAATTAATCGAGCTATATGTAGATTGAAGTGATGTATTTCCTAATTTAAAAGTTTATATTTCTTTATATTTTTTAGTTATAATAATCGAATTTGAACCTAGAGAATTAGACCGAATTGGATAAAATAATCTTTTAAATTGAATTGAATAGTTTAAAATGGACAGAACCGAACCAAATTAATCAAAAATGAAAACCGACTAAATGTACACCCAAGTTCAATATCTTCACTATTGTCGGTTTGCATTAAAAGCGGTGGCACTAGGGGCATTCACGGTTTTTTTGTAAGCAGGTGTGTCAAAATTTATAAAAGAATGGGAATAATAACTTTAATTATCATATTTCTGGACAAGAAATAATTTGGTCTATTGATTTTGCTGAGTCTTTATTGGACTTTAAGCCATTTGGGCTTGAAAGTAAAAGAAGTGTGAATTGGAAAGGAAAATTTTCATTTCATATACCAAATTTCATACTATATTACCAAAAATATTCATATTACCTATATTACATTCATAGTCCATATTTTCTTTTCATTCTATGTACCAAATCAGCCCCACCCGCCAATCACCCCAGAAAGGGAGGAATATATCTAGCTTTTGTGTTGGTAAAAGTGAAAACATTGGGTAGTTGGGGTAGACTATAATTATGGATGTTAAAGTGAAAAGGGGAAAAGTAAAAGTTTGTCTTCTACAATTCAATAAAAAAAATTGGGAGTGAACATCTTCTACTGCCCAACTCCATTTTCTAAAATGGAACCCTCCATTCTTTTCTACATAACTGTTCACAATAAAAAATATAATGGTAATCTATTGAGTTTGAAGATTGTAGGTAAAAAATATTTTATTTGTAGAAAAATTATAGTTTGGTAATAAGTTGTACATGGTAAATAGACAACATATTTATAATATATTTAGTTAAATGATTGTAGTATCTATTTGTTATGTTTGTTGTTTAATCCGAATGCAGCTGACCATTTTAATACGGCTAAAACAAAGATCTTGAGTGCTACAATTATGAATATTAAAGTAAAAAAGGCAAAAGTAAAAGTGCGGTGAATTATTCTACTGCCCAACACCAATTTCGGAAATGGAAGAATGATTTTATTAAGCTACATTGACTACAATTGTACTTGTATTGTCTATTATAATTTTGTTAATTATTGTATTTTGGTAATAAATTGTAGATGGTAGGTAAATAACATGTGGATAATATATTTCTATGAAAATAATATCCATTCTGCACAAAACAAAAATTATTTCACATTAGCATAAAAAATAAGCATTAATCTACATAATACCTAGATAATTCTTCAAAAAAAAAGTAAGAACTACAGAATGACTACAAAATAATAACATTTGTAAAAATATAGAAAATCGCAACTACAATTAATCTATAAATTAAGACAACTAATAGACATGACTACAAAATAACTACATTTATAAGCTGTAGATAATAGCAACTACAATTTATACATATAATGAACACAAATAATCTACATAACTACAAAATAACTACAAACTGTAGATAATATCAACTATAATTAATCTACAAAATTAAGACTACTAAACTATAATTTAACAACGAAATTAAAACATAGATTTTTACAGTCTTAATGTACATAATACCTACATAATTCTCCAAAAAAAAAAGTAAGAACTACAGAATGACTACAAAATAAGAATATTTGTAAACATATAGAAAACAACAACTACAATTAATCTATAAAAATAAAGACAACTAATTGACATGACTACAAAATAACTATATTTATAAGTTGTAGATAATTGTAACTACAATTTATACACCAAATTAACACAGCTAGTCTACATAAGCATTAATCTACACAATGAGCATTAATCTACACAATACCTACATAATTCATAAAAAAGAAACAGTAAGAACTACAAAATAACTACATTTGTAAAACTGTAAAAAGTAGCCGGTTACAAACTATCATCACTCTAGCGGACTTGACGGAGAGCCTGGAGAAGTTTAGAAGAATAGATATGCTGCTCGTTTTGAGTTCCTCGCGTCGATATTAATCAAGGCTAGTGGTTGGAACTAGCTCTGCCTCAATTTCCTATATCTCTTGGAACTAGCTCTGCCTCAATTTCCTATATCTCTTGGAACTAGCTCTGCCTCAACTTCCCTTGTAATGGAATCCAACTCCGCCATCCACTCGCTGATATTCTTTCTAGCTAGAGGCATGGTGTCCACGCATTTGCAGTCCGGTGTATCAGACAACAATGAAGCAGACCTGCTTTCATTTTGCAGTGAATAAGCGTCGATTTCTCGGTTGAAAGCCATAATGCCTCATCTTCAGAAGCAACATAGAGAAAGAAGGAGAGAGAGTGAGAAATAATAATACGTAGAGAGAGAAAGTGAGAAAAAAATTAGGGAGTAAAAGAGAGGGTAGAGCGTGGGGGATGGGTATTTGGTGAAAAAAGGTAAAAGATATTAGTATTTTATTTGTGTAGGGTGGGTTAGATCATAATTGTATCCAATTAAGAGGGCCCATTAATAGTGTCATTAATTTGAATTATGGTATATAATTGGTAATTAAATTTATCAATTGTAATTAAATCAAAAGTTAAACAATGAATGTAATAATTTAGTAAAAGTGGTATATGCATGTAAAAATTTCAATTGAAAATGGAGGGAAAATAAAATTTGAAGAAGTGAATTTTTGTCTTGCACTTTGTCCCTCATTGGTGAGGGACAACCACATTTGTGTGCTTATATATAGAATTGCTTCTTAAAGCTCTTAAAAGGAGTTGAAGAGAATGAACCCTTGCACCGTCGTTGCTCGCTCGCTCGGCTCGGTTTCGGCTTCGGATCGATAAGATTATTTTTTGGATAAAATTTATTCCGTTATTTAATAAATAATCAAATGCCAAATCACTGCTGAAAATACGCGGGAACCCTGCTGAAGGTTCATAAGGCCTCTCGGGCCGCGGTTCTGCCGCGATCATGGTGGAACCACGACAGTCAGATTTAGAGTATCATGCAGTTTCTATTTTTATTTTAACCGTATAATTCTCTCAAATATTTGGAAAGGAAAAAAATATGCTAGTTGAGGTTCGAACCACTGACCTCTTAAAGCAAAATCAAGCATATAACCAATACGCGAAGACATAAATTATGTTACATGATGTCATTTTTTCTAACTTATCCATTTTCTCGTAATACTAATACATATATTTAGCAAAAGAATTCGACGAAGAAATATCGCATGATACCGTTTCAATAATTGAGCATTCGGCCTTGAGGGACATCCTTAACCATCAAATCCTAAATCCGGCCATGCACTTATCTGCAGCAAATGATTGTATGTGTTATAAATAAAGTGAATGTATATGAATGTTCATTTAATCCATCCATACATTCTATACAATGTACTACTTGGATAGATGTACCTATTAATTCCTAGGATGTATCTAGTGAGTTTTGGGTGTATCTTGTATAGTATAAATAAGACATTCTTTGCCTATGGAAGAACACACAAGAAACACACTTGAATAAGATAACTTCTACATTATCCTCCTATACATCTTTTCTCTATTACTATATTATTCTATTTTGCTCTCATTTCTTAATACGTTATCAACACGAGGTTCTAACCAACTGAGGTTATCTGCTTCATCCGAATTTTATCTTCTTCCTAAAAGAGGTAGTCAGTTTCTTTTCCGATTCAGGTATACATTCCTATGTTTATAATATTTCTATTAGAACCTTCTTTAACATACAATTTAATTACCATATGTATAACTTGTTTTGAATATGATTATAGTAATTGCATTAGTATGAAAATAATAAGTTTCAGTTAATTTATTTTTTTATTACATATTTTACGAAAAAGTTTAATCATACACATAAATAAACAAGTATTAAAATTGATTTAAAATAATTAGACTAAGTAAGTCGGCGTCCAAATATTCTAACAGAATATGCATTTAAAAGGAATTCTTGCAAAACTTACAAAAGGTTTAAATGTGTATTCAATAAATTTATCACCTAAGTGTACAAATTAATTAATGACTTCAAAACTTAATGACTTAACTATTAGATTCATCGTATTGAATGTTCAAACTTGTCAGAATTGATATCATCTAGTTTTTTGCCTACTTAGCTTATTGAAACGTATTCTAAGTAGATAAACATTAAACTAGTACATATTAATTCACTTATTTATTCAATGAAAATATACTTACACGTCTAGAGTTTTGGTGGGTAATATTAGACACTAATTTATCATCGCACTGCACATAATTATTTATTTGATAAACCTACATATAGAATATTAATTCACGATTATGTACTGCACTGAATTGTTCATTGGTAATAATACTTCTCATTCTAATTCACTTATTTTTATGATAGTTTTCACTATGTCAGATTTATCAAAGCTTGAATTTATGACACTTGACATCTCTGGAAATAACTATTTTCCATAGGTACTTGATGCTGAAATCACCTTGACGCTAAAGGTATTGGTGACACTATTAAAGAAGAAAATGAAGCATCAAGTCAGGATAAGGCGAAGGCCATGATTTTCCTTCACCACCATCTCGATGAAGGGTTAAAAAGTGAATATTTAACCTTGAAAGATCCATTTCAATTATGAACTAGTTTAAAGGAACGATATGACCACCTAAAGGCCACGGTATTGCCGAGAGCTCGTCGTGAGTGGATGCGCTTACGACTACAAGATTATAAGACCATAAGTGAATATAATTTTGATGTATATAGAATAATTTCCCAACTAAAATTATGTGGGGAACCTATGAATGATAAGGATATGCTGGAAAAGACTCTTTCCACTTTTCATGCCTCAAATATGGTGTTACAACCACAATACCATGAAAAAGGCTTTAAGAAATATTCTGAGTTAATTTCATGCCTTTTGGTGGCTGAACAACATAATGCTCTTTTAATGAAAAATCATGAAGCCCGCCCCACTGGATCAACTCCATTTCCAGAGGGAATGATTGATCCAAAGTCTGAAAAAAAGACAAAATAATTACCGTGGCCGTATAAATATATGTGGGCGTGGCAAAGAGCGAAATATTAATCGTCATGGTGGTAGTCGTTATAAACAAGAGAACAATAAGGGTTCTCAGAGTAATCATTCAAAAGGCAAAGTTAATATTTGCCACCGATGTGGTACGAAAAATCATTGGGCACGAATTTGTCATACACATGAATATTTTGTCAAACTTTATCAAGCATCTATAAAAGGAAAACAAAATAAAGTTGAGACTCACTTGGCTTTTCAAAATGATGTTGAGGCGGGCCCTATGAATAATCATGATAAAGTTAAAGCAAACCTTGCTTATAAAGATGATATTTTTGAAGGTCTTGCGGATATTACTCATTTAGAAGTTGGAGACTTCTTTGAACATCATAACTGAAGACTTATTATTGGGAATTATTATAAGAATAAATGTATTTTTTAGAAGTTCATATTTTGAATAATTGTTTTTATGTTGTTGGTATTTAATTCCATAAATGTAGTTTCTTTTGTTCTTAAAATTTTTAATATTACTTATGATGTATTTATTTTTTCTTCTTGAAGAATATGAAAACTTTTCAGTGTTCAGTTGACCGTACGATTAATAAAAAAAATATGTTTTCTGGATAGTGCTACGACGCACACCATATTAACAGATAAGAGATATTTCTCTTATTTAATTATAAAAGAAGCCAATATTATTACAATACATGGTAGTACAAAATTAATTGAGGGCTCTGAAGAGCTACTGTATTACTACCAGGAGGAACTATATTGGCTGTTAATAATGCAATATATTGTAGTAGGTCTCAAAGAAACTTAATGAGTTTCAAAGATATTCGTCAAAGTGGCTATCATATTGAGACTACCAATGAAGGAAAGGTTGAATACCTTTATATTACTACAATAAAAACGGAAAAGAAGTATGTGCTTGAAAAGCTTCCCGCATTTTCCTCTGGATTGTACTACACTAATATTAGTGTAGTTGAATCACATGACATAGTAAACAAGAAGTTTACTAATGATTTTTTTATTTGGCATGACCGGTTGGGCCATCCCGGTTATAATATGATGCGCAAAATAATTAAGAATTCACATGGTCATTCACTGAAGAACCAGAAGTTTCTTCAAACTAATAAATTCTCATGTGTTGCATGTTCTCAAGGAAAACTAATTATTAGACCATCAGTAATTAAAGTTGGAGTTGAATCTCCTGCATTTTTGGAACGTATACAAGGTGATATATATGGGCTCATACACCCTCCATGTGGACCATTCAGATATTATACGATTTTGATAGATGCATGTACAAGATGGTCACATGTGTGCTTGTTATCAACCCGCAATTTTGGCCTTTGCGAAGTTACTAGCTCAATTAATAAGATTAAGAGCATAGTTTCCAGATTATTCAGTTAAGACATTCGTCTTGATAATGCTGGTCAATTTACGTCCCAGGACTTTAAAGATTATTTCATATCAACTGGGATAACAATTGAGCATCCAGTTGCTCATGTTCTACTCAAAATGGTCTAGCACAATCATTGATCAAACCCCTCCAATTAATTGGCAGACCAATGCTTATTAGAACAAAACTTCCCATTTCAGCATGTGGCCATGCTATTTTGCATGCAGCAGCTCTTGTGCGAATTATACCTACAAGTTATCATAAAGTCTCCCTAATACAATTGGCTTTTGGTCAGGAGCCAAATATTTTCCATCTTAAAATATTTGGATGTGCAGTATATGTTCCAACTGCTCCACTATAACGTACGAAGATGTGACCCCAAAGAAGATTGAGGATATATGTTGGGTATGAATCTCCTTCTATTTATTTACGGCAAGATTTGCTGATTGTCATTTTGATGAATCAGTATACCCAATATTAGGGGGGAGAAAATAAGAAATTGCAAAAGGAGATAGATTGGAATGCACTATCACTATCTTATTTAGATCCTCGAACAAAGCAATGTGAACATGAGGTTCAAAAAATAATTTATTTGCAAAATATTACAAATCAACTACCATATGCATTCACTAACCTACCAAGAGTAACTAAATCACATATTCCAGCTGCTAATGCTCCTATTCAAATTGATGTCCCGATTGGACAATATATAAATACAAACGAGTCTAAGCCACGCTTGAAACGTGGTAGACCAATTGGTTCCAAAATAAAAATCCTTAAAAGCGTAAAAGAGTAAATGATCTAGGAGATCATAATATGGAGGCAATTGCTCAAAAAGAGCCCTATGACATAACAAATGATAAGACCTCAGACGAGATCAAGGTACTTGAAAATAATAAGAATGAAGAGATCTCAATAAGTTATGTCTCTACGACAAAAAGGTGGAACCGAAATAATATTATTGTCGACAATATTTTCGCTTATAATGTTGCTGTTGAAATAATGCAACAAGATGATGGTCTTGAACCAAGATCTGTCGATGAATGTAGACACAGAAATTATTGGCCAAAATGGAAAGACAGAGGCTATCTAGGCAGAATTAGCGCCACTTGAAAAATGTTAAGTATTCGGACGTATAGTTTGAACACCTGAAGGAATAAAGCCAGTGGGATACAAATGGGGTTTTGTGCAAAAACAAAATGATAAAAATAAAGTCTTTAGATATAAAGCACGACTTGTGGCACAAGGATTTTCGCAAAGACCTGACATTGATTATATGGAGACATATCCTCCTGTGGTGGATGCTATCACTTTCAGATATCTTATAAATTTGGCAGTCCATGAAAAACTTAATATGCATCTAATGGATGTTGTCACAGTCTATTTGTATGGCACTTTAGATAACAAAATTTATATGAAAATCCCCGAAGGGCTTAAAGTTCTTGTTCAATAAAGCTTCAAAATACCTTATACGGATTGAAACAATCGGGGAGAATATGGTATAATCGCCTAAGTGAGTATTTGTTGAAAGAAGGGTATAAAAATGATCCAATTTGTCACTGCGTATTTATAAGAAGGTCTGGATCGGAATTTGTTATAATCGCTATGTATGTTGATGATATAAATATCATCGGAACTCCTAGGAAACTTCTAGAAGCAGTAGAATGTTTGAAGAAAGAGTTTGAAATGAAAGATCTTGGAAAGATAAAATTTTGTCTTGGTCTAAAAATTGAACATATAAAAGATGAAATTTTTGTCCATCAATCAACTTGCACCGAAAAGATCCTAAAGCATTTTTATATGGATAAAGCACATCCATTGAGTACCCCGATGGTTGTGAGATCACTTGATATAAATAAAGATTCATTCCGACCTCATGAAAATGATGGAGAGCTTCCTGGTGATGAAACTCCATATCTTAGTGCAATTGGGGCACTAATGTATCTTGCAAATAATACTCGACCAGATATAACTTTTGCAGTAAGTTTATTAGCAAGATTTAGTTCCTTTCCAACAACAAGACATTGGAATGGTGTTAAACATATTTTTAGATATATCCGAGGGACTATTGATATGGTATTATTTTATTCTTATGAATCGAATATACAATTGATTGGTTATGCAGATGCAGGTTATTTGTGTGACCCACATAAAGTCCGATCTCAAGCAGGCTATCTATTTACTTGTGGGGGTACAACTATTTCATGGCGCTCAACAAAACAAACTTTAGCTGCTACATCTTCCAATCATGCAAAGATAATAGCTATTCATGAAGTTAGTCGAGAATGTGTATGGTTGAGATCAGTGACTCAACATATTCAACAATTGTGTGTTCTTTCTTTAAAAACGAAGATTCCAACGATATAGTATGAAAACAATGTTGCTTGCATAGATCAACTTAAAGGAGGATATATCAAAGAGGACAGAACAAAGACATCTCACTAAAGTTCACACACGATCTTCAGCAAAATGGTGAGATAGATGTGTAACAAATCCGTTCAAGTGACAATCTAATAGACTTATTCACTAAGGCATTGCCAACATCAATATTTGAGAAGCTGAGACATAAGATTGGAATGCGTCGTCTCCGAGATATCAAATAAAGCTTTTGTCAAGGGTAGTATAATACACGCTGTACTCTTTTTCCCTTAACCAAGGTTTTGTCCCAAGTGAGTTTTCTTGTTAAGGTTTTTAATGAGGCAACACTCAATGCGTATTGCAAGATATGTGTACTCTTTTTCCTACACTAGGCTTTTTCTCATTGGGTTTTCCTAGTAAGGTTTTAACGAGGCACTTATCTTTCAAGTGAGTATCCAAGGGGGAGAGTTATAAATAAAGTGAATGTATATGGATGTTCATTTAATGGGATAATTTCACATAAGTACAACTCACAGGCCTAGCTTGCAACATAATAGCCTAGATATCATATTGCAAATCTATAGCCCAAATATAATAGGCTAATTCCCGAAAAATAACTTATTTCACACAATCAACTACTGTTATTGTTCCCTCTTTATACAACCAATTGTTTTCATTCTGTTGATTTCCTTTGATTATTAAGCATCTGATAAAAAAATACAAATAAGCCACAACGCAACTCAAAAATCCTATTCCGAGTAACACATATTATCTAAAAGTAAGAAATTCAAACACCTTTATGTGCAATTATTGAAGCAATCCAACAGGATAAAAGAAAAATAAAAAATTAATAAATGAATTGTAGAATTCCCCCAACGCGTACAAATCTATTTCATATAGCACATACATGAAAAAGAAGAAGAGGAGGAAGTGTTAAACTTCCGTAGAGACCTCTTACACGCTAACAATGTATATACATCCTTATAAACTGAATAAGTATATATTTATATAATATTATACACAAATATACCTATTTATACACAATTATACAATACTATATAACTTGTATAAACATGTATTATAGTGTATAAGAGGTGTCCTTATATCCATATATACAATTATACCCTATTATACAGTATCGATACAACATGCTACATAGTTATGATTTTCCAGAACTTCAAACTTCAGAATAATCCAAAATTACCAGAACTTTAAACTTCAAAATCCTCCAAAATTAGTGGTTGTTTGTTGGTGCAAATCAAGTTTGAAAGCTATTTATTTTCAGATCTATATGTATTTTCATGTTTCTTTCAAAAATCTTTTTCGTTCTTCTGCTTGCCACCATGGACGACGGAGTCTTTCTTCGAGCCATTAATGGCAGAATTGCGTGGGGGTAAAGGAGGGGAATAACATGGGGCTAGGTTAAGAGAGGAGGAGAGATCTGTGTGGGTTAGAGAGAAAAGTGAGAGGCAGTGAGAGAGAAGGGATTGAAGAAAGAAGAAAATAATAAAACCCTTAAAAGTATGTCTTTAATAGTGGGCTAAAGACTAAAAAGTTTCTTTCAAATTATGTACAACATGGGCTATATAGGGTAAGAGCTTGAAATATGGGCCATTTTTGGTTGGGCTATTAAGCCAAGTGACATAGGCTGTAATTCTTTCTCATTTAATCTATCCATACATTCTATACAATGTACTACTTGGATAGATGTACCTATTAATTCCTAGGATGTATCTAGTGAGTTTTGGGTGTAGCTTGTATAGTATAAATAGGATTTTTTTGCCTATGAAAAACACACAATAAACACACTTCGATAAGATAGCTTTTATTCTCCTCCTGTACATCTTGTCTCTATTACTATATTATTCTATTTTGCTCTCATTTCTTAACATATATTCATTTTATCCTAATATTAATTCTCTTTTCCGTCATCGTACTCCCTTCAATTATGGATCTATTGCTAGTTTAGACAATACAACAAAGTAAATATGTCTTTTTAAGCGCAAAGTCGGTAGGAAAAGGACATATAGTTGCTTCACGTGAAGAAGTGACCATATATGCTCGTGGAGCTGCCAATATGGCCAGTCGAGTTAGCCCAATATTTTGACGGGCCTTATAATGGTTAGTTCATTCTAGCTTTATATGGGCCGTGGACCTTACTGACCGACCCATTATTTTTAAAATATAATTTTATATTTTTCCATTAATTTCTGACCTAAAAAACAAATTATTTAAAAGTAAAAAAGTATCTTATTGAAAATATTTTTGCAAAACTTAATAACTTTTCATACTGTTCAAATATATTACAGTAAACACTAAAACAGTAAAAAACAAAACTATTTTTCATTTACTAAAAGTCAAAACCCAAAATAAATTACTCAAGAAAACGTCCATTACGCTTATGGGATATCCAACACATCATCTTCATCAAATATATTTGAATCCGCTTGTCATAAGATTGTCTTAACATCTTCACTTTCATCTACATCTAGAATTAATATGCCATATTAATTAATTAAATATTAAGAATAATTAAATTTTAAAAACTAATACTAATATTTAAATTCACATAATAATATATTACCAGTTTGAGTTTGAGAAAAGCCGTGCAACCAATTTCGAGTAGTAACAAGTATTTAGACACTTTCATGATGGATACAACTTCAGTACTTTGTAAGAACACGCCATCAATGCTAAATATTGATTTCGATGCTGTAGGGGTAATATGATTACTAAGTTCATCACGCGCCATCACTGAAAATCGAGATAATTTCTAGAATAGTCATTCCAATATGTGACATCATCCATCTCTTGAAACTTCTCAAGATCGAGCTTTGGTTCTTATAAGTAAAGATCAAATTCTGACTTTCCATCTCTAGAGGCAGTATACCTTTTATATTTTAAAGAGAATTTTTCACAAAAGACATTCATTAAGACCTAATTAGCAATAAATAGAAACCCTTTTCCTATATTACGCGATATAGATATGTTTTACGTTATTTTATGATGTATATAGTGTATTAAACAGGGATTCCTGTAAATCATGATCTGTATTTAGGTGTATTAAGCTGTATTAAGCGGGAAAAAATTGACGTTTCAGCGCAAATCATGGGAAGGTGAATCTGTATTTAGGTGTATTAAGATGTATTAAGCGGCGTCATTTCACAAAAACGGGAGTTATACCATAAATTTGTGAGAGAAAAATATTTTGTACCATCTAATAAGGGTTAAATATAGGAAAATATTAAATTTAAATTTTTTGCTACAAAATAAAAAAGGTTATTATATTATGTAAAATCTTAAAATGTATTTATATGTTATAAATATGGCACTAACCTATTCTATAGGTGGTAAAATTTTCTATTTTAAATAAATATTTTTATTAGGCTACGCACCGGTCCAGCCCAGCCTTACGGGGCCACATGCTTGCTTGGGCCGGGCTTAAAGTTTTTATTTTAAAATGAGCTCCGAAAATTCTAGCCCAATATTGCTAAGTCACGAGCTGAATTAGGCTGGTCCAAGAGGCCATATCCATATTGACGGCTCTATACACTCGTAGAATTTCATATTAAAAAATGTTGAGTTTGATTGCGACATATATGAGCTGTATATTAAAAATGTTGAGATCCTTGGCGCCAATAAGGTTTTATTTAAGAGAGAAAAGAAGACCATGACTTCGCTATATGAATATTAAGTAATAATAGCATGACACTCGAATTCGGTATGAAATTTTTTTGTATATTTTTTTCTCTTAGCTTGAAATAAGGGGTGCTTTCGATTTTCTCTTACCAATCAGGAGTTGTGTTTAGCATCACAAACTTTCTTGCATCCCCATGGATTAGATTAACTTTTCATGTATAATGTCTGACCTAACAATTAAGGAAATATTGAGATTTTTCTAAGAAAAATAATTGAGATATATTTGAAGTTCATTTATTTTTAATTGAGAAAAATGTCCTGACCTATCAACTTTTGAAGTTCATTTATTCTTAATTAATCGAAAAAAGAAGGTTTTAGTTTGAACTCTGAAAATATAAAAAATGATCGAAAATAATTTACTCCTCCCAATAAATTTATTCGGCGCGAACATAAATTAATTAAATTGATGCACTTCGAATGCCGAATGATTAAATCAAAAAAGAAAAAAGATAAACTAATGTATTAATATTAAATATTAAATTCACACTTTACTTCCACTTGCTCAAAAAAATGTTAGATCCGTGATAATTTCAGGGTGGTGGGCCCCCAAAAATTCAACTGAAAATAGGAATCTGCTGGACGCGCGGTACAGGAGCTGCGGTGCACAGAGCCACGGAACCAATCGTGGTCCACAGGCTCTGGTCTCCAGCAGCTACACCACCTTTGTATTTACCGGCGAATAACATCGGCACCGGAGACAACAAGCCGCCGGCGAAAATGAAAGGTTTATTCAAATCAAAGCCTAAAACTCCGGTTGAACTTGTTCGCCAAACACGTGATCTCCTTATGTACGCACAGCGTAATTCTGATACTCGCGAGAGCAAGCGAGAAGAAAAGGTTAGGATTCAATGTCTTTTAGTTAGCTCAATTTTAGATCTGGATTATTTTCCTTTCAATTTAAGTTCAGTTGTTACTTTATTTTTCCTTGGATACTTAATGTTTTAGAAATTCAATGTATATGCCTAATTTTTTCTTGTTGGTTAAATGTAATGAAACTGGTGGATAAGTTACTTAGTCTACTTGTTAGTTGTACTCGGATTTAAGTTCGATAATGTAATGATTTTTACACCATCAGTGCTCTTGAAATATGTTGCTTACCAATTATTAAAGATAATCAATCATGCTATTATTGAATAGAGTTACCTGCAATCACATTTTAAAATAATCTGATTGTGAAATATTTTTAACACCATCAATGCACAAAACTTAAACTCTTTTCCAAATGGAACTAAGTTATATGCGCAGACAGTGTAATGATTTTTTGTACCATCAGTGAAATTTACCTGTTGTAACATGTTACTACTTACTTGCCATTTACTATTATTAATCATGCTATTAAGCAGAGTTATGCAATTGCCTTTTAAATAACCTGATTGTGTAAATATTATTTACGCCGTCAGTGCATAGAACTAACCGTTTTCAAATTTGTGTCATCCTTTGGCTTGGTTCTAGCTTTAGCCTTTGGAGTACTACATTGAGCTCATCTTTTACTCATATCACCAGTAACAATGTCATTAATATGAATTTCATTAGAAGAATATGGAATGACCATGTTTAATACTGTTTCTGATTGAATTTACATACACCAATTGCTGAAAATTAACCTTGTCTACTTCTTTCCTTATCAAAATATGCAGATGATGGAGTTAGGCAAGTCAATTCGGGACTTAAAGTCTATTCTCTATGGAAATGGTCAATCAGAACCTGTCTATGAGGCTTGTTCTCAGCTGACTCAAGAATTCTTTAGAGAAAACACACTGCGGCTGCTTATTAATTGTGTTCCGAAGTTGAATTTAGAGGTAATACTTACCCCTCCTTTGAATTGTATCAACTGGTGGTTCTCTGGTGTCTTCTCTGCTGTTTGACCGGGTGTGATTTGATAATTTGTTGTTGGGTTTTGATGTTTATTAACCCTATTATGTTGTAAGATCTTGCTTCCGTCCTCTTGTCTTCCTGTTACAAGGAGATTTACTTTTTTCAGGCTCGTAAAGATGCTACTCAAGTAGTTGCAAATCTGCAGAGACAGCAGGTTCAATCACGGTTGATTGCTTGTGATTACTTGGAAGCAAACATTGATCTGATGGATATATTAGTATCAGGGTAAGTAGTGACAAAATGGAGGTTCACAAATGTGGTGACATGTTATTATCATGTGTCGTATTGCATTATCGAATTGCCTCATGTTTATGAGGTTTAAAATATTCAAATTATTTTTTGGGCTTTTCTTTTCTAATGCACATTGCTGATCCCCACCCATGGGAAAACTAGATCAAATTATCTTAACGAAAGAAATCATTGCATGTTCTTATTAGACATATTTTGTCATTAAACTTTGTGTGAACTGTTATGTTTAATTGCTTACTCCATTTCTCCTGAAACACTTTGGGCTATCTCGAAGTATTGAAGTGATACTAAGGCCTTGTTTGGTATGAGGGGTAATCTCAAGATTTAATTTGAGATGAGTTTATCCCACGTTTTGTTGAGCTAAAATCATGGTATAACTAATCCGGGGATTAGTTATCCTGGGATTGTAGTATTTTTTTATTCCTATGGGATGGTGGGATAACTAATCCAGGAATAATTAATCATGGGATAACTTGTTTTCCAACCACTGATGTATATGCTCTTGCAATTATTTTGTATATGCAAGAGCTAACTAATAATATACAATATGAGGTACATGATTTATGCTATTTGCTTAGGATATTATACTAATTAGACAACCAACAAGGGACTGAAGTAAGACTAAATATATGAATTGCAAGTTTAGTCAGTATAAGAACAGTAATGTTAAAGTGAGATTACACAGAATTGTAGTAAGTAAATGCAAACAATTCGGATATTAAGGCTCGATATTCCAGGAGAACGTTATGATAAATGAATATGTTATACATATAATCAAAATAGGATAGCTGAAATGGAGAAGTGTTACCAGGGCGCTATATACGTGAGCATAGGCGGATCCAGGATTTAAATTTTTGGGTTCAACTTTTAGGTTTTTTAGCATTGAAAATATTATTCTTAAAGTTATGGGTTCATCTATACTATTTATTACTCCCTCCGTTTCAATTTATGTGAACCTATTTCCTTTTTAGTCCGTGCCAAAAAGAATGACCCCTTTCCTTATTTGGAAACAATTTACCTTTATGCAATGATTTATATCCACACAAAATAAAGGTGCCTTATTTTACACAAGATCAAAAGTCTTCTCTCTTTTCTTAAACTCCGTGCCCAGTCAAATAGGTTCACATAAATTGAAACGGAGGGAGTATAATTTTAACAATTTTTTACACCTAAAGTTATGGGTTCAATTGAACCCGTGCCTGTAACGGTACATCCGCCCATGTATGTGAGAGAAGGACGCTTACCAAAGTAAAAGATATGTTATATAGAATAGTTGTAGGACGAACATTGTTATATAGGATTGGATGTATAATATTGCCGGTGATTAGCTTCGTGGAGCTACATGGTCATTAAGGATTCATATAGCTGACCCCAACTGTTTGTGGTTGAGGCGTTGTTGTTATATATAATCAAAGTAACTTTATTGATTGACATGTCTAGTCAAGTTTTTTCACCTAAAAATGGGACTGAGGTAGTTTCTTGTGTCAATTTTTACTAGCCTTGGTGGGATAGCTTCTTCTAGCAAATCCGTTTCCTGGGAACCAAAAGATGTTTTTGAAGATCATTTTGTTAATCTCTCGGCTATTGGTATATGGATTTCCAATAATTCTTTTTCCATGTCATTTAGGTATGAAAACACAGATATGGCTTTGCATTATGGTACAATGCTGAGGGAATGCATTCGGCACCAGAGTGTTGCAAGGTCAGGCACATGAACTTATCTGATGTTTTTTTTTGAGTGTGTGTGTGGGAGGGGGGGGGGGGTAATTGTATACCCTTTGTATCGACTGGTAATATAATATTCATTTATCTGAGCTACTTAATTAGCTTTCTTTTTGCTATGTATTTCTGAATGTCTGAGTGCAAATGAGGCATATTGCTAGTGTATGCTGCTACTGCTGGATCTGTTTTTTGAGAACTTATATGTGTGCTTCTGCTGTTAGGTACGTCTTGGAATCAGAGCACATGAAGAAGTTTTTTGATTATATTCAGCTGCCAAATTTTGACATTGCTGCTGATGCCGCTGCAACTTTCAAGGTTGGGTGCTTTTAATTATGTTAATGAAATGAATATCTGATAGATAATTTTGTTAGCTGAAAATATTCTATTGTCATCTCAATGGCTACTTTAGTAAATATCCCATCAGTGTTAATTCGCTATTGCACTAGCAAACCTCTTAACAGAAGAAGGAAAAAGAAGCCAATTTGCTACTCCACATGACAGCCTTGGCTGTCCATGGTGTGGTTAGCTTGCTTATCACATCAAATGATTGGGTCTCCGTATTAACCGCAGTAGGAACTTGCTGCACTAATTCCTGAAATTCCGCGGATTGGTCGTGCTATGATCATTCTCCAAAGCTTATTGTGGTTTCGGCATATTTATTATGGCTCTGCAACAGAAGTTTCTGCTCTTTCCTAAGAGTTGCTTGTCATGCCTACTGTGGCATTATCCTGATTCAGTTGCAATTTTCTGGCAGGAACTCTTGACGAGGCACAAATCAACAGTAGCTGAGGTTCTTTCGAAGAATTATGATTGGGTAATAGATTTAATATATTTGCCTAATTACTTATTATTGTAGACATGGAAGTAAGTTGTTTGAACCATAGTTACCGGGAGTTCTCTGTGAACTTGTGTATGTTAGTTGTACACATGCAAGCTTGTTGTGTGATCTATATTTAAAAGTTTTTCTCTGGAAACTTGTTGCTTCTTGCAGATCTGATTTTTGCAACTAAGCTCTCAAGATACTCTAACACCTTCCGCTGTTGATTCTATTATGTTCTTTGTTACTATGAATGATTCTTGTAGTACTGATGGAGCACTCAGTTATATGCACTTTTACCTTTATTTCTTGGGACTTCATGAAAATCAGACTTTGCTTTATTATCTTAGAAACTTATTCTTTCACCCGATGGTGCCTCTTGAGACCCCTTTCCATCATTAAAAAAGGAAAAATTGTGACATGTTAATGGAAAGTGAAGGTGTGTTAAGAACCTCAGAGTTTGTTCTTTTTGCAGCCCTTTTTCTTTCATCCAGGTTTATGTAGTTGAGGGGATGGATGGATGGATCAACTGGGATAGGGTTAAGGAGGATTTTGGTGCCGACTTTCAGTTTTTTTATTTGCACTACTTGGCTTAGTGATTGATACATAAATGTGGTCAAAACATATATTTTACTTCTAATAAGTTTTTCCATTATACTTGGATTTTCTCATCACCTACTCTTGCTTCAAATAATTAATTATGGTGAACTTATTCGCTACTGGTTCCTTTTTCAGTTCTTTGCCGAGTATAACTCAAAACTGCTAGAGTCCAGTAATTACATCACCAGAAGGCAAGCTATCAAGGTAAGGGAAGCCTTCCTTCTTCTTATGGACAACTTCTGCTGAATAATATACTTCTGGAAAAAGTTATGTTCCTTCAGAAAATTTCTCACGTCTTTTGCAAAGTATCTCAGTGGAATCTAGTACATGGTAGGTCATAAATGCTTGATGTACATTTTATACCTCAAGCCCTCCTCATATTACATAGATAACAATTTTTCTCTATCCCTTGTATGCTGATCCTCATTTTGTTAAAAGAGTTGTTCTTGCGTCTTCTTTTACTGAGGGCTATGTTTTTGCAGTTAACATCATAATTCCTTTAGGGGATACCTTTACATGTACCTTTTAGGCTGGGGTTAGCAGGAATCCTCTTTCCATGATGAAAGAAGGGAAGAGGAGGAAATTAAGGGGCTTGGATAATAGAAAAATTGAATGAAAATACGTGTTTTCAGAATTAAGCTGTTTTGTTGTTTCACTAGAATGGATGAGATTCATTCTGTTGATTGACGGGAAGCTGAACCTTACGACTTTGAGGAGAAATTTCCAGCAGTCAGCTTTTTATCATTTATTCAAGCTCATTATCTTTTCTTTGCCGGAAATTCATAATGTTATACATCACCAGTAGGTCGTTATAATTCTGGAGTCTTTCTTCATTTCTTTCAGACAGTGACTCTTTCCAATTTATGTTCAGGCAGTTGTGACTTGTAGCCTGACAGAGACCTCCTTTTGGTTGTT
This sequence comes from Nicotiana noctiflora, assembly GCA_032618575.1. Taxonomy (NCBI): domain Eukaryota; kingdom Viridiplantae; phylum Streptophyta; class Magnoliopsida; order Solanales; family Solanaceae; genus Nicotiana; species Nicotiana noctiflora. The sequence goes on from JASVEL010005326.1 coordinate 162,476, forward strand.
TTCTTTTCATATTTAAAGATGTTTGTTTTACTGTTGCAGCTCTTGGGAGATATACTGCTTGACCGCTCAAATTCTGCAGTAATGACGCGTTACGTTAGTTCAAGAGACAACTTAAGGATCCTTATGAATCTTCTCAGGGTATTAAGCTATATTTGGTCGGCTCATTCTTATTGCAGCCCTATCTTCCTCACTGTCATTCTACTCTCTTCTTTAATCTTGTATTCTCTTGAACTTTCTGTTGGAGCATTTAATTATATTCTCTTCCTATGTTGTGTGTGGTGGGGGCTTTACAATATTGATCATGAAACCCTTGCTGCAATTCAAGTTTATTATTAGACAAGACTAGAGTTAATGGGTGCTAATTGGGCAGGTAATTTGGACAGGTCAACATTGAGCTAATACAGTGATATTCCACGCATACTAGGGGTTAACTTTGGGTTGGTCCACTATGGATAACTAGCCTAGAAGTGCCTTTGTACTTTTTGAATAAATCACAACTGCACCATAATCCCTAACTAGTTATGGTCGGCTATATGAACCCCTTATATTTCAAAAATAAAAAACCAAAAAAAATTAACTAAATAAAAAAGACACCATTATAACTTAAAAGCCTATCATTTTTGGATAATGGTGGTGTCAATGTCAGGTTGCGAGCATCTTGACTAATCCACCGGTCTCCTGTTAACTCCAACAGAGGTTTCGTGATAACTCTGCGCACCAATTTTTAGAAAAATGAGAAGAATCACCTAGTTTTTTGCTGTTACTGGGATTTGAGCCCTGGTTTCCCATGGTATTCCAGCTTTATTGACCTCTCAACTAGAAAGCCTATCGTAGAATATGGGAATCTGTAAAAGATTAGTTAGTTAAGAAAGCAACAGTCTGAACGGGTAAATCTTGTCTTGGAGTTTGGCAGTTGCTATTCTGCTTCACCGCACCAGTTCATGTTTTTGTGTGTGATAAGTCCAACTCAACCCAGTGGACAAATTGTTAACTTGTGAAATAAGTAAAATTAGATGGACCACTTTTTGCTTAGCACAACTAGACTTGAAGTTGAATTTATCACTCACTCACGTGAACAGCATAAAACTGCCACCCTAAACCGGAACCATGACTATCAGTGTGGCACACTTAATTGTTTGAGTGAACGTATGGTTTTGGAGTGACTACAAGTTGACCTTTTATAACATGCATAAAGATTTGCCGGGGCAGAGTGGTATGTTGAAAGTTGCGTGGCTCCTTTCCCCATCACTATAGCTGATGACCTTATCAAATTATCTTTTTGAATTGCTGTCAAGTTTTGTTGAGTGCTGAATTACTCCTTTTGCAGGAGTCAAGCAAGAGTATCCAGATAGAAGCATTCCATGTTTTCAAGGTACTCTACTGATTTTGACACATTTTATCATGTCTGCTGACTGTTTTATTAGCAATGGCTTTGTCTCTGACTTTCAAGTTCTGCAGTTATTTGCTGCAAATCAGAACAAGCCTCCAGATATTGTTAGCATCCTTGTTGCTAACAGAAGCAAGCTCCTGCGCCTCTTTGCTGATTTTAAGACTGACAAAGGTACGTACATAGTAAATATCAATTAAGAATAGGCACATGCACAATAAATATGAATACAGAGCTGTATCTTGTGAAAGAATGCCTCACGATTTTCCTTACTTTATCTGCAGAGGATGAGCAGTTTGAGGCTGACAAAACGCAGGTTGTCAAAGAAATTGCAGCCCTTGAAACCAAGGAACTCTCTTGAACTCAGACTAGTTAGTTCCTCAACTGTCAGGTGATGTTGTTGTATGTGTAAATGAAAGACGGTGTTTTCTCACAGAACGATCTTTTACTGAATTACTCATCTTAATTCTTAAAATTGCTATTTAAACTTAACTTTCTTTTTCGTGGTTGTTTGTCATTTGTTCTCGTTCCGGATCTTCTTGATCTATCCAAGAACTTATCAGTCTGATGCTACTATTTGGAGGGTTTGATCTATCCAAGATCTTCTTGGTCTATCCCTATACATATGCTACGTATTAGCTATTCGAGATTTACCGCCAGTTAATTATTGCACAAGTTATACAGAGTTTGATATAGCAAACCAGACATTGATTGAGTTAGTTATGCTGATTTTTCCCCTTAAACAGCTACCTGAATACTATGGTACCTAGTATGCATAATTATTGTGAGATCATTTTAATTTATGCGACCAACCACACGATGATGCATGGATTTGATGCTAAAAAGGAAATGAAGTATCATCTTTTGTACCAAAAAAAAGTATTGACATATACTCGAAGATTACACATATTGTTTTGTTAAGAAGTACGAAAGCGAGAAAGTTTGCGTAATGAAACTTGGGTTGTGTAATTTTTCCGAAGGCTTAACGAGATGAGGTAGGTGTCAACCACCCTTCCTTCTCTACCTTTTTTTCAAAAATTTAAGCTACTTAGTGATGCTGGCGATCTCAATACCTGACCTGGTGCTACTCATCTTCATCTTTAATTCCTCCGGTCCAGAATAAGCAGTATTTTACTTTTGACATATCCATTAAGGAAATACGAACTTCTAGAGAAAATGATGTATTCGCTAAATTAACCTTAATTAATTGTTACCTTGACACAGTGAAATATGTAAATAAGGATAAATTTTAGAGAAATAAAATTAATTCCTTCTTAATTACATAAATAAATATTTATTTTGGATCAAAATAAAAAAAATAAAATGATCATTTATTATGAACTGTGAAGTCATGGAAACTTTAGGAATAAGCAACACAACCTGTTTGTAGTTGAAGGGGTAGGGCAGCGCCCTCTAATATTTTGGATTGAGCTATTTCCAATTAGAATACAGGAAATTACACCTAGTGACCTTGAAAATGAATTATTTAGATTTTCTGACCCTTGCTTGTTCAATGGGCAAATCTTTAAGGTCAAAGTTAAAAGTGTTGCTTATGAGGCAAAGGAGGGTACCACTTGTTAAACTTAAAGTTCTTTTCTTATTTGTGCAAATCACTCACAATAAAAAAAGAATGAACATTAGATGATTCATTGCTTTTCCAGTAGATAGTCATTCCGGGTTCACATAAGGGCGTTGATAGATAAAGATAAAGTTGATTACTTGTTACACGTCTTAAATTTAGATGTAACAGATGAAAGCGAAATTTCTTGGAATGACAAGAGAAAAAGAGTTGACTGAAGACCTCACTCTTTTTTAAGCGAATTAGGAGGGTGACTCCAACAATTTATTAATAAAAAGAAAAAGAAGATGAGTTATAGATCAGAGATGTCTATGGACACAACCACGGAAGATGGGGAATCCTTTATTTCTAATACAGATGCAATCATCAACGGCACTTCTGATATTTCAGCGTGGGTTGAGAACTTAATCTCAGGTCCCAACATCCCTAATTGGTCTTGGACGAGTGCAGACGACTTCCAGCAGCAGATTTCGACGGCTGGTGGTGGTGGTGCTGATGATGATATGATGATTGTATCATCAGGTGCATCTTCCATGTTATCCAATACTAATAAGCAAAGTGAGATTATGATATTTAATGTTGATTTCAGGGCGTTTGCTGTTTGCAATAACAGTGATAAAATTGAGGAGAAAGGATCAGCTGAGAGCAGTAAGTGATTGGAATCTCGCTTTGGTTTAGGTTCGAATATTGGTGGGGCAGTGAATGAAGAAACCAGCTTTAGGTTTGTCAATATATACACATTGATGGCTTGTGCCGAGGCAATCCAACAGAACAACTTAAATCTAGCTGATGCCCTCGTCAGCGACATAAAAAGACTTGCGGTTCAACAATCTGGAGCCGTGAAAAAGGTGGTGTATTATTTTGAAGACACTTTGGATCGAACTATTAACGGAATGAATGCACCGTATATTGTTGAATCCTCCTATTGCACGGATGAACTCCTATGAGACTAGCCCCTACCTCAAATTCGCCCACTTCACTGCCAATCAAGCCATTCTTGAGGCCTTTGCCGATTCAAATAGAGTACATGTAATTGATTTCAGTTTGAACCAAGGTTCGCAATGGCCGGTGCTAATGCAGGCTCTCGCCTTGCGTCATGGGGCTCCACCGGCTTTTAGGCTTACCGGAATTGGACTACCACAACACTCCTTTTTGGAAATCCGGTATATGCTAGTGCAGTTGGCTGAGAAAATAGGTTTGGAGTTTGAATTCAGTGGATTTCTAGACAATTCTTTAACCGATGTTGACGCTATGACTCTGAGTATTAGATCAAGTAATGTGGAAGCAGTGGCTGTGAACTCTGTTTTCGAGCCTCACCATGCGATGTCCAGGCCAGGCGCAATTGAGAAATTGCTTAATACAATCAAAGAGATACAACTGAAGATTGTGACGACCATCATCAAACAAGAAGCAACAAACTCAGAGTCGACTCAGTCCTACAGCCGAGACTCGGAGATGGCGGAGCAGTACCCAGGGCGGCAGATTCATAATGCGGTGACTTGCAAAGGGAGTGATCGAATTGAGAGTCAATGGAGAGTGAAAATGAACTCAGTTGGATTCAACTCGGTTCGCTTGAATTCGAACACGTGCAACCAAGCAAGCAAGCTTTTGACCTTGTTTCATAATAGGCATGGATGTGGAGTGGAACAGAATGATGGGTTTCTTATGTGAGTCCGGAACGTTCTTTTTGGATTCAAACAACATTTTTAAGTTTAAAAAAAAAGAAAAATCATTCTATATACAACGTCAGAAAATCTGGCGTTGAACATGTCAGACTGATTCAACGCCATAATTTCTGGCGTTGTACACTCTATTATTTCTAACCCAGCATTAATAGCAGTGTATAATAATTGACACAGTATAACGCCAACTTACTTGGCGTTGTATATTAAAAAAAAACTTCCCGGCTCTTCGTTTTCTATATAAAGATGTTACAATCGTATAGAAATGCAATCCAATTTTTTTTTAAACTCTTGTTGCTTTATTATTATTAAATTCTACAGCATTTCTTCATTATGTCTGAAGATTGTAGGATAAGAGTTTCATTATATTGGGGTGGTGAGGTTGTGATGGAGAATAACTCAGTGGGCTATAGTTTATCTGCTAAATGTCATGTTAAATTGCCATTGTCAATGGAGTACGATACATAGATATCGTTGTTACGCAAAAAAATGAATGTGAGGCAACGTTCAGTCATACTTAAAGTTATCGGAAGATATCCGTATTCCGTTACTCCGCAAGGGGTTGCATTTTACTTGGAGTTTAACATCGACGATGATGAAACTTTGCGTGATTTTTTGAGGACTCCGGACGAATGTCGTGATTTTCTTGTAATCACAATGTTGGAGATGTATGTAGTAGAGATAACCCCCAGTCATCGGGTGGTTATTCTGGAACAGTTTTTCCGGACAAGTTCCGGATGAAAGAATTATCTTTGATTTAAACTTTTCACCGCCTGTGAATGAGCAAGGAGAAAATAATTTATACCCTGCTTTCCATAACTCACAAGACGACTGGTAAATTTTAATTATTATTTGTGGTAATTATGTATATTTTTATTATACTGAATTTATAGTAACACTCGCATATTTAATAGGGGATACCGGCCAGATATGAATTTTACAAGTGGCCCATCCGGTAGTTATCACCTAATTGATAACGTCCAACATGGAATTTCATCACATTATGACTTGTAAGTGAAGTGGTTTACGTAAATTATGAAAATTATTTATTAATTTATTAGCTTATATTTTTGTTGGTTGTGCAGTGAAAACGAGCAAGTTGAACTCACTCAATTGCCCAAAAATGATGTATTACATCAGGACCTGGCAGATACATAGAGCGAGGAACACACAATGATTATGACAATAATGCGGATAAATTCGGTGATGAGACACCCTTTGATCGTGAGGATGGTGATGCACAGGATGATGAGGAAGAACCTGATTTGAAGAGAGACCCCCTAGACGAAGAGTGTATGAGTCTAAAGTGCCATTTCATTCAAGAGAGATTCCTTACATTGATAATTTGCCAACCATGCCGGATGTGGAAGCTCTCACAAGGAATTTGATAAAATTCGGACAGCAATGTGGGATGAATCTAGACCAACGGTGCTTGCAAAGGGGATGCTTTTTCCTGATAAAGTGCGCCTAACCAGGGCTTGTAAAATGCACAATGTAAAAGACTGTCATGAGATGCAGCTAGCAGAGTCAAGTCCAACGGTATACAAGGTTGTTTGCCGCAGGTGGTTTTGGCCATGTAATTGGATGCTGCGCGCGACAAAGAAGAAGACAAGTATGTGGAAAGTGGGTATATACATTCCCACCCACACATGCGAAATGGACACATTCAACGAGAATCACTTCAACTTAGATATTGACTTGATTTCTCTTGTTCGTATTCCATACGTTGAACAATCCATAAGGTATAAAATCAAAGAGTGCATTACATCTGTCCAGCAGGAATATGGTCATACCATAACTAAAAGAAAGGCATTTCTCGGACGCAAACGAGTGTTTGAAATAGTGTATGGTAACTGGGATAAGTCATTTGCAGATCTGCCTAGGTACATAGCTGCATTGCAGCATTTCAACCCCGGGACGGTTATTGAGTGGAAGGTTGAGCGAAGTGTAGGTAAACCAGAATATATATTCAATTACGTGTTCTGGGCGTTTAAACCAGCAATTGATAGTTTTTTGCATTGTCGCCCTATAATATCCATAGACGACACTCATGTCTATGGAAAGTACGATATCAAGCTATTAATAGCCGTGTCAGTAGATGCTAATGGACAAATATTTCCTCTAGCTTTTGCTATTTATGCCAATGAAAGCCAAAAGACGTGGACGCTGTTTTTGAACCACTTGAAAAAGCACGTTGTGAAACAACGTTCTGGTATTTGTCTAATATCTGACCGGTACAGTGGTATCTTAAGTTATGTGGAGAATTTTCCTGCATGGAAAGAACTTTATGCCTACCATCGTTACTGTGTTAGGCATTTGAAAGCCAATTTCAAGAAAGCATATCCCAATAAGGATCTGCATGATTTGATGTGGATGGTAGTAACAGATCACCAACAACATAAATTCTGGAGGCACATGGAATATATCAGGCAACAAGACGAGGCAGCCTATAATTGGTTCATGCGATGTGACCCTAAAAAGTGGACTTTGCATGCGGATGGTGGCGGACGATGGGGAACTCTGACTACAAATGTGTCAGAGTCTTTCAACGGGTTATTGAAGTCGGCAAGAGGATTGCCTGTCACAGCCATGATGCGAATGTTGTTCAAGCATATGGCAGAGAGGTTTGTTGAAAGATCTGCGGCTGCAACGTCATTGATGGAAATAGGTGTTGAATTTATGCCTGTGCCAATGGCGAGATTTGCGAAATACAGACGACTAGCACATTGGCATTCATTTTTGCAGTATGATAATGACAGAAATGTTTTTGAAGTTCGCATCGCTATCCATCAAAATCGGGGTAATAATGTGCATATTTTGAATGAAGCTGCAAGGTTATACTCTTGTAGAAAATGGTCCATCTACCACATGCCTTGCTCACATGCCATCAAGTGCTTTCAACAAGTTGGTTTAGGTGCAACCAACTATGTTGATCGACAATATAGCGTTTCCAAGTACCTAAACACATATAGTAGTCAGTTGCAACCACTGGGTGCTGAGCATTATTGGCCTCCTGAACCATTTAAAATGCTGTGTAACAAGTCCTATTTGTGTAAAATATAGGTGAAGAAGAGAACGCGTACACAGAACTAAATGGATGTTAGTGATACAGTTTTTGCGCGAAAATATGGTATATGCTGGCAACTGGACACGACCGTAGAAAATATCCTTTGGGTGGCGACAGTAATCAAGCTCGGTGTGGGTGTTCTTCTAGTGTACCTAGCTACCTATGAGTTGCAATAATTAGTTATTATGTGTATGTTGGTTGATTTATGAAATAAAATTATGTTTGATTACTGTTTATGCTTGTAATAATTTCTAGCCAATTACTGTAACGACCCGACCGGTCATTTTTGAAATTTACGCCCCGATAATCAATTAACTATTTCCCCTAAGTTCATTTCTGCTATTGACGTTTGCCGGGATGTCTGGTTCTAGAATCTAGAGTGTTTTGGGACACTTAGTCCCTAAATGAGAGCTTTATAGTTGAAAAATAGCCCGTATTTAGAACAGTGTTAAGATGACCCCGAAATGGAAATCCGATGGTTCCGTTAGCTCCGTTAGGTGATTTCGCGGTTGGGAGCGCGTTTGGAATGTATTTTTGGAGGTCTGTAGCTCAATTAGGCTTGAAATGCCGAAGTTTGGAATTTTTGGGAATCCGATCGATAGGTGAGATTTTGATCCGGGAGTTGGAATGGAATTATGACAGTTGCAGTAGCTTCGTTAGGTAATTTTGGATATGTATGCAAATTTTCAGGTCATTCAGACATCGTTTGGTCGGGTTTTTGATAGCATGTAGATTTCGAAAGTTTTGGTTGAAACTTAGGCTTTAATCCGACATAATTGGATGATTTTTGTGTTTAATGATATGCTTTTATGATCGGAACAAGTTTGAATAGGGTATTAGGATGTGTTTGTGTGTTTGATTGAGGTCCCGGGGGCCTCGGGGTATTTTCGGATGGTTAAACGGAAGAAAATGTGGAAAATTGTAGGTTTGAGTTTTTGATCTTCTGGAGTTTTTGCACCTGCGGCCATAGGACCGCAGGTGCGGTACCGCAAAAATGGCTAATATTATCGCAGAAGCGATTGGGAGCCTAAGGAGAGAGTCGACAGAAACGGAGGTGCTACCGCTAAGGCAGAAGCGGCCAGTAAACGCAGAAGCGGGACTGCTGGTGCGGTCCCTGTAGTGCAGAAGCGGAAATGGATCTTTAAGTGTGAAACCGCAGAAGCGGTTGATTTTATCGCGCAAGCGGGACGCGAACGCGGTCAATGGACTGCAGAAGCGAAAATCGCCCAGTGTCTTATGAGAACAGAAGGGTTCGAAAATTTCAGAACTTTAAACATTGGAGGCTTCGAACTAGGAGAAGATTTTAGCGATTTTGAGGAGGAAATCAAGGGGGATCATGAGCTTCGGGCCACTCGGAGTCGGATACTCATGGCAAGGGAGTTGTTTCTTCGCGGTTTTGTACCGGGACTGAGGTAAGTGACTTGTCTAACCTTGCGTGGGGGAATTTTCTCCCCTAGGATATATATGTTATTATTTAAATGCCTTGTACGTGAGGTGACGGGCGTGTACTTGCGCAGATTGTTGAAAACCACCTTACTTGAACTGCTCAATCCGTGTTATCCTTGTTATTTAATTGATTTAATTGCAAGATTTATCTCGTGATAGCTAGGGAAGCATGATTAGATAGGATTTTCTGTCTAAGAGCCTACTTATCTTAATTGAACTCCATGGAACTTGTTGAGACTGGATTTAGTGTAAATTGTAGCTGTGTACTTCATATTTCTTTATGTTTTCCTCTTATTGATTGTGTTTGTGTTCTGTGGAATGCGGGTTCAATTCCGGAGATCCGATGCTACTGAGATAAGTGGATTACGGGTTCAATTCTTGGAGATCCTGAGATACTGAGATACGGACTGCGGGTTCAATATCCGAAGATCCTGAGATACTGAGATACGGACTGCGGGTTCAATTCCCGGAGATCCTGAGTTACTAAGATACGGACTGCGGGTTCAATTCCCGGAAATCCTGAGATACTGAGATACGGACTGCGGGTTCAATTCTCAGAGATCCTGAGGTACTGATATACGGATTACGGGTTCAATTCCCAGAGATCCTGTGATACTGATATGTGGACTACGGGTTCGATTCTCGGAGATCCTGAGTTGCTGAGTATAAGAAGAACTGCAGGTTCAATTCCCGAAGATCCTGGATTGTTGATTTGTACTTGTTGTGTTTATTTCTTTCGTTAGTTAACTGTAGACGGTTTGTAGTATTTTATATCAAGGCTGTTGTTTCAGACTTGTTCTTATTTTGAGCTGTTCGTTATATTACTATCATTATATTATTTTATTTCTCGGTAGGGCCCTGACCTTCCTCATCACTACTCCATCGAGGTTAGGTCGTGACACTTACTGAGTATCGCTGTGGTGTGCTCATGCTACTCTTCTGCACACTTTTGTTGTGCAGATCTAGGTACATCTGATCAACGCACTACAGGTGACTTAGGAGCATCTTCGGGAGACTCGAGGTATGATCTGCTACGTCCGCAGATTCGGAGGGTCTTCTTCTATTCTTCTTAGTGATGTTAGTTATTTCCTTATTTTTGTTGTGTAGACACTCTTGATGTACAGAGACATAATTGTACTCTCTTAGTCTGAGTTGCCCGTGAGTTTTTGGGTCTTGGTGGTTGTATTTCTTCTGGTATTTGGCGAACTGTATGTGCCGAGCGGCACTTATTACATTTCTTTTGTATTATTTTGCTGCTATCTTATCTTTTATTCATAAAAGTGTATATTCTGCATTGTGTTAGGCTTACCTAGTTGTGAATACTCGGTGCCGTTATGACATGTTCATGATTCGTGAACTGGGGTCGTGACAACTTGGTATCAGAGCTCTAGGTTCGTAGAAGTCACGGGACATAGACCAATTATTTAGAGTCTCCCTGATCGATATGGAAACGTCTGTATTTATCTACGAGGGGCTATGTAACTTTTTAGGAAGCTCTTCATTCGTTTGAATTCCTTATCGTGCGATATTTTGACACCAAATCTAAACTTCTGTCTTCTATTCTCTCACAGATGGTGAAGACATGTGCTACTCGTGAGTATCAGGCACACGCGCCCCCTGCTGCTGCCGCCAGAGGTCGGGGCCGTGGTAGAGGTCGAGGACACGCCCGAGGTGCAGCCATAGCACCCGCGCGCACTGTCGCCAAGGCACCATCGGTGGATCAGATTGGAGTGCATACACATGGTACACCTACTACAACTGCTATAACTCCAGCACTCCAGGAGACTCTAGCCCAGTTTAGGAGTATGTATACTACTCTAGCTCAGACGGGGTTGCCTTCTCTCGCTATAGCGACATCTCAAGCCGGGGGAGGGGCTCAGACTCCTGCAGCCCGCACACCTAAGCAGCGAGAGAGCTTGCAGAGCAGGTTCTGGAGGTTATTACTATACAGCCTGCCGCACCAGTACAGCCCGAAGGTGGGCCAACTGCCTCCGAGGACGAGCAACGTAGGCTGGAGAGGTTCAAGAAATATGACCCCCTAGTGTTCAGTGGCTTGGCCTCAGATGATGCATTGGGATTTCTGGAGGAGTGTCATCGTATCCTTCGTACTGTGGGTATAGTGGATACTAATGGGGTTTCTTTTACCACTTTTCAGCTTCGAGGGACCGCTTATGATTAGTGGCGCACGTATGAGTTGGATAGTCTAGACGAGTCTGCCTCATTGACCTGGGCATAGTTTTCTGATATGTTCTTGAGGGAGTTTGTTCCCAAGAGCCTTAGGGATGCTTGGCGATCAAAGTTTGAGCGGTTGCGTCAGGGCTCTATGACGGTATCTGAGTATGCTATCAGTTTCACCCGGTTAGCCAAACATGCATAGGCCTTGGTCACCACGGTCCGGGAGAGAGTGCAGAGGTTTATTGAGGGCCTTATTCCGCTTATCCGGTCCAGTATGGCTAGAGAGATGGAGACAAATGTATCGTATCAGCAGGCGGTGAGTATTGCCAAGCGATCGAGGGTATTCTCACTAGAGAACAAGGAGAGAGAGAGGCCAAGAGGTCTCGTGAGTCGGGCCATTTCTCTGGTGCCCGTACCTCAGCAGCCGGTTGTTTTGGCAGGGGTTATTTCAGTCGTCCAGTTCATTCAGCATTGCCAGCAGCTGGTGGTACTCCAGCTCCTCCAGCACCTCAGGAGCCTTATTATGCTCCCTCAGTTTCCAGTGTGCCTCCTGCGCGGGGTACCTCCAGGGGTCAGTCCAGCGGGAGTGGGGCCGGTTAGTCACAGCCACCACGTCCTCCCAGGGCTTATTTTGAGTGTAGGGATACTCGCCATCTGGTTAGGGAGTGCCCTAGGCATAAGAGGGGAGCTCCTCCACAGACTTTGCAACCTCAGCGTGGTTCCCAGAGTCAACAGGCCATCATCCGAGCCCCAGGTACCACCCTGCTTGCCCAGCCAGCTAGGGGCGGGGATCAGGGTGCCAGAGGCCGCTCTCAAGAGAGGGGTCATGCCAGATTTTATGCTATTCCTGATTGCGCCGCAGCTGTCGCCTTCGATTCTGTTATCACAGATATTATCTTGGTTAGTCACGAAGAGGCATCGGTTCTATTCGATCCTGGTTCTAATTTTTCATATGTGTCCTCTTATTAGTTCATATCTGGGTGTGCCTCGGTATTCTTTGAGTGCCCCTGTTTATGTTTCTACTCCGGTGAGAGATTATTTGGTTGTGGACCGTGTGTATTGGTCGTGTTTGGTCACTATTTGATATTTTGAGACCAGATCTAATCTTTTATTGCTCGGTATGGTTGATTTCGATATTATTCTGGGCATGGACTGGTTGTCGCCCCACTATGCTATTCTTGATTGTCACGCCAAGACCGTAACACTGGCTATGCCAGGCATTCCACGTATTGAGTGGAGTGGTATTCTAGATCACACCCCTAGCCGTGTTATTTCCTTTCTCAATGCTCAGTATATGGTTGAGAAGGGGTGTGCAACTTATCTAGCTTATGTGAGGGATGTCAGTGTTGACACTCCTTCTATTGATTTTGTCCCAATGGTACGTGATTTCTCTGATGTATTTCCAGCTGATCTCCCGGGCATGCCACCCGACAGAGATATCGATTTTGGTATTGACTTATTGCCGGGGACTCATCCCATTTCTATTCCTCCGTACCGCATGGCTCCTCCTGAGTTGAAGGAGTTGAAGGATCAGTTACAGGAGTTGCTGTGTAAGGGTTTCATGCGACCTAGTGTTTTGCCTTGGGGTGCTCCTATATTGTTTGTGAAGAAGAAGGACGGTTCTATGCGTATGTGCATTGACTATCGCCAGTTGAACAAAGTTACAGTGAAGAACCGGTATCTTTTGCCACGTATTGATGACTTATTTGACCAACTACAAGGCGCATAGGTGTTCTCCAAGATTGATTTGCGCTCTGGTTATCATCAGCTGAAGATTCGGGAGCCAGATATCCCAAAGACTGCCTTCAGGACTCGGTATGTTCACTACGAGTTTCTCATTATGTCTTTTGGGTTGACTAATGCCCTTGCAGCTTTTATGCATTTGATGCACAGTGTATTCAGGTCGTATCTTAACTCGTTCGTGATTGTTTTCATTGATGATTTTTTAGTATATTCCCGGAGTCGGGAAGAGCACGATCAGCACCTGAGGATAGTGCTTCAGACTGTGATGGAGATGCAATTATATGCAAAGTTCTCTAAATGTGAATTTTGGCTGAGTTCAGTGGCATTTCTAGGCCACGTGGTGTCGAGCGAGGGTATTCGAGTGGATCCGAGGAAGGTGGAGGACGTGCAGAGTTGGCCCAGGCACTCCTCAGCTACTGAGATTCGTATCTTCCTTGGCCTGGTGGGTTATTACCGTTATTTTGTAGAGGGGTTCTCTTCGATCACAACACCTATGAACATATTGACCCAAAAGGGTGCCCCTTTTCAGTGGACAGAGGAGTGTGAGGCGAGCTTTCAAAAGCTCAAGACAACTTTGACTTCGGCCCCTATCTTGATATTGCCTACCGGTTCGGGGTCCTATACGGTATATTGTGATGCCTCACGGGTTGGACTCGGCACAGTATTGATGCAGGACGGTAGGGTGATTGCCTACGCGTCCTGACAGCTGAAGGTACATGAAAAGAACTACCATGTCCACGATCTAGAGCTAGCTACCATTGTTCACGCCTTGAAGATTTGGCATCATTATTCGTGTGGGGTTCCTTGTGAGATTTACGTTGATCATCGGAGCTTTCAGTACTTGCTTAAGCAGAAGGACCTGGAAATGCGTCAGAGGAGATGGTTGGAGTTGTTGAAGGACTATGATATTACTATTCTTTATCACCTGGGCAAGGCCAATGTGGTTGCCGATGCCTTGAGTTACCGGACAGAGAGCTTGGGAAGTTTGGTATATCTGCGAACTTCGGAGAGACCTATGGTGATGGATGTTCAGGCTTTGGCTAGGCAGTTTGTTAGATTGGACTTTTCGGAGCCCAACCGGGTTCTGGCCTGTGTGGTTTCTCGGTCTTCTCTATTTGATCGCATTAGAGAGCGACAATTTGATGACTTTTATTTACAGGATCTTCAAGATAAGGTTCGGCATGGTGATGCCTGAGATGTCACCATCGGGGATGACAGAATGATGGGGATGCATGAGCGTATTTGTGTGCCCATTGTTGATGATCTTCGAGAGCTGATTCTACCAGAGGCCCATAGCTCGCGATATTCCATCCATCCAGGTGCCGCTAAGATGTATCAGGACTTGAGGCAGCATTATTGGTGGAGGCGGATGAAGAAGGATATAGTTGACTATGTTTTTAGGTGCCTCAACTGCCAGCAGGTGAAGTATGAGCATCAGCGTCCGGGTGGGTTAATGCAGCAGACTGAGATCCCAGAGTGGAAATGGGAGCGCATCACCATGGACTTTGTATCTGGACTTCCATGGACTATGAGGAAGTTTGATTCCATTTGGGTCATTGTGGATCGGCTGACCAAGTCCGCCCATTTCATACCTATGTGCACCACTTACTCATCGGAGCGGTTGGCGGAGATCCACATCAGGGAGATAGTCCGGCTGCATGGTATTCCAGTTTCCATCCATTTCAGATAGAGGCACTCAGTTCACTTCACGGTTCTGGAGAGCCATACAGCAGGAGTTAGGTACTCGGGTGGAGCTGAGCACAGCATTTCACCACCAGACTGATAGGCAGTTCGAGCGCACTATTCGGATTTTAGAGGATATGCTCCGTGCGTGCGTGATTGAGTTTGGAGGTTCATGGGATCACTTCTTGCCACTGGCGGAGTTTGCTTATAATAACAGCTATCAGTCCAGCATTTAGATGGTGCTGTATGAGGCCCTATATGGTAGGAGGTGCAGGTCCCCCATGGGTTGGTTTGAGCCGGGCAAGGCTAGGCTGCTAGGTACTGAGATGGTCCAGGATGCAGTGGACAAGGTCAAGGTGATTCAGGACAGACTTCGTGTAGCCTATTCTAGACAAAAGAGTTATGCGGACAAGAAGGTTTGTGATGTGGCTTTCATGGTTGGCGAGCGGGTTCTACTTCGGTGTAAGGCCCCGTAAAATTTTTATGCATAAAACCTAGTAGCTGTGGTGTCATGGTCCGAATAATGTGTTAGGAATGCGTAGAATTCTTCGCGGCGAGCTTGCGAGCCGTGGTTCGGACCCTTGGTAGTGATTTAAGTGTCAAAAATGTAGAGAATTAATTTTTCCGAAAAGTGTCAAATATGCGGTCAAGAATGCGACCGCAAACCTGATATGCGGACCGCATTTTTGCCGCAAAACATTCCAGAAAGTCTCCCAAAAATCGTGTTGAAAATGCGGTCGATATGCGATCGCATAGTGAATCTGCGGTGCACTTTGCGACCACAGATCAAGAATGCGGACCGCATATCGGTCGCATTCTGTAACAGAACTCGAGTCATTTTGAGGCCATTCTGCGGTCACTATGCGGACCGCATGTTGATTCTGCGGTCGCAAAGTGCACCGCAGATTCGCCCCGGCCCAGATTTTTGTGACATTTTGACCCGATCTCTTCTTTAATATAACACCTTTCACCCTCATTTTCTCATATCATCTTACCAAAAAATTAGAGAGAGAAGAGAGGGTTTTTAGAGAGAGAAATCTTTCATCTTCAAAGATTGTTCCAACCATCTTAGTTCAAAGGATTCTAGGGCAAAGATTCAACTTCCCCAAATCATTTCAAGGTAAAAACCCTAACTATTTTCTTTGATTTTCAGTTTTAAATTGGGTAAAGAGAGGTTTGCATATAATAGCTTTTGAAAATAGAATTTTACACTCATGCATAATTATTGAACTTGATTTCTAGTAAAAAGAAGTGAGTAGAAGTAAGAGTCTTCAAGAACAAGGTTGGCAAGAGTAGGATATCTTGAGTAATCATAAAGTAGGAAGAAAACTCATCACCATGTATGTATGGCTAATTTTGATTCTTGTGAAATCGCCTATATGTGTGAAGTTTGTTTGGTTCGTGTTAAATTGACAAGTTGTGTAAAATTCTTGATGTTGTTGTTGGATGTTCAAAGTTTGTTGTTGAGCTATGAGTGATGTAAAATGAGAGTTTAATTTGGTAAAAGAATTGTGAATAATGGTTATGATGGCCTATATGGCACCTTGTGGAAAACAAACGAAACGCTTGAGAATTTGTCTTTTGTGGAAAGGGATGAAACACTTGAATTGTGGAAATATTGTAACATGATTGTGATATTGATTTGAAAAATAATTGAGAACATGAAACAATGTGCAAGTTGCTTATTTGAATTTGTTGAAATTGTGTGTAGTACCTTATCTGCTGTTTGAAATTGTTGTGTTTTAAACTGTAAGGCGGGGTCGTGTTGCGCGCCGCAACGTGAGGAAATAAGGTGTGCGTTGGGGTGATAAGGGTGGCCGAGGTAATAAGGGTGGTCAGGGGCAATAAGGATGTAAAGCGATCGAAATCGCTATTGAAAATTGATACAAAAATCAATAATGTGAAATTGTGAAAGGAGACAGAGCAGGAGAGTTTGCAACCTGTGGGGCACTGATTGCCCCTTTGTTTGACTACTTGTGCTTTACGTGATTGATTGGTTATTGTTAAATTTGTTGATCGTAGAAAGTGCTTTGTGTTGAGAATTATTTGAAATGAGGAAAATGTGGAAACATGGTTGGGCTGGCTTAATTAATTGTTGATGTAATTCAATGGCTTGAGTTTACTTGGGACAAAGTGTGTCCATACATGCCTGTACAATTCAAGTGTACTGACGTCCCTTTTGCCGGGGACGCTACATTCGTGTTATGATTGTAGGTGGATCAGTAGCAGGCACTTCAGCTCATCGGCAGTAGTATCCTTCTCCTTCCATTGCCCGTTTTGGTGAGCCCCTTTCTTCCTTGGGGCCCTGTGTGGTTCATGCCACTTTTGTTTAGATTTCATTTTGGTTTTGTAAGGTATAGCCGGAGCCTTGTTACCGACAAGTATTGTATTCCCTTTTTTTTGTATCCTAGAGGCTCTGTAGACATGTAAACTGTGGGACTCCAGTATTATGTATACATTATGTTATGTCGGGCGTTGTAAAAACTACAACCTTGTTAATGAATCACTCGTATGGTTTTATTTGTTTAATGTGAAATCATTCATGGTTAGTAAGATATTTGGTTAATGAGAAACAATCAACACAGGGGTAACGTGTGGGAATGAAAGGCACCCAGGTCCGCTTGATTGGGGCAACCCGGTCAGGCGCCGGTCATGTTCCCCGATTTGGGGCGTGACAAACTTGGTATCAGAGCCTAAGGTTTTAAAGTGTCCTAGGATGTCTCGGAGCCGTGTCTAGTAGTGCCCTTCTTATAGGTGTGTTGTCGACCACATCAGATAAGTTGGGGGCTACACGGGCATTTAGGAATTTACCTATTTCTTTGTTAATCTATATCGTGCGGTAAAGTGCAATGTGGAAATATCCTGTGTCTAATTCGCGCCTTGTTCCCAAATTTTCAGAATATGGCACCTAAGAAGAAGGCTAGGCTCGGCCTTAGGGCCAATGCCGACCCAAGTGCAGCTGTTAATCATGTACCCGATGCCGTGGGAGAGAATGACCCACCAGTCCCGAATTTGCCTGACCTATCTGTTGAAAACCCAAGTGTCCCTATTCCAGCTGCGGCAGAGGATGCCACCATTCCTCCTGCCAGTGTTCCTGACTCAGATACAGTTCCCGCTTCGGGCTCCTGGTATCTCTAATGAAGATCTTAGGGGAGCCATTCATATGTTAACACAGTTAGTGGCCGCCCAGGCCCAAAGATCCCATGATGCCCCTGCATCCTCCAGCGGACAGGGAGATTCCTTTGGCTCCAGAGTCCACGAGTTCTTGCGATTGGCCCCTCCAGAATTTTCAGGTTCCGATCCAGAGGCTGACCCACAGGAATTCCTTGATGAGATATACAAGACCCTCGGAGTGATGAAGGCTACAGATATAGAGGGGGTAGAGTTGGCCTCTTACAGGCTGAAGGGAGCGGCACGTTCATGGTTCAAAATGTGGGAGGATTCCCGTGAGGAAGTGAGCCCTCCGGCCGGATGGGATGAGTTCGTGGATGCATTTATGGACCACTTCTTACCTGCTGAGGCAATGGCAGCCCGTGCCACTGAGTTCGAGGTTCTCAAACGGGGGCAATATGAGTGTTTGGGAGTATCACATGGAGTTCGTAAGGTTGTCCAAGTACGCTCCTCATTTAGTGTCGACCATGGATGCCGGGTTCGACGGTTTGTTCGGGGCCTTAGCCCTTTGGTAGTGAATGAGGCCGCCACAGCGGCTTTGCACTCGGATATGAACTATGGGAGGATCGTGGGGTTTTCTCGAGCCACGAGAGGCCGGGAGGTGAAGATTCGTGCGAGAGAGAAAGTAGCGGCGAGGGACCGGTCAATGGGTCGTTCGGGGAGATCACTTCGGGGAAAGGGTCATCGGGGCCATCCCGGTCATATGCTCGGTCCTCCGCGAGTGCACCGCCATCCGTGCACGGTCATCAGCAGAGGGGAGTTACTCGAGACCCGGTTCCGAACGGCGAGGAGGTCTCGTCGGTCCGGTCGTCCGGGGTGAGATCCCGGCGACGAGGGAGACCTTCGTGCCCCGAGTGTGGGAGATTTCATACGAGAGACTTGCTACCTTGACCTTCCGGTGTGCTTTGGGTGCGGGGTGAGAGGTCACATTCGAGCGAGACCGTCGTGCACCCCGTCAGAGGGTATAGGTAGGGGATCTGCTCAGTCATCCGGTTCTTCAGCTGCTACATCATCGGCGCGTACTCCAGCATCAGCGGGGCGTGGTGCAGCTAGGGGTGGAGCTCAGGGTAGGGGTGGACTTAGCCGATTCTATGCATTGAGTGGCCGCCAAAATGCCGAGGCTTCTCCAGATGTTGTTACAGGTATCCTATCTGTTCAGACTATTGATTGCTATGCCCTTATTGATCCAGGGTCCTCCTTGTCTTATGTTACTCCATTCATTGCTTCAAGTTTTGGGATAGAACCCGAACGGCTTCATGAGCCGTTCTCTGTGTCGACTCCAATTGGTGATTCTATTACAGCCTCACGAGTCTATAGGAATTGTGTTGTTACGGTGGGTGGTCGTGATACCACAGCCGATCTTATTGAGCTTGGGATGGTAGATTTTGATGTAATTATGGGGATGTATTGGCTCTATTCGTGCTTTTCCAAACTTGACTGTCGAACGAGAGTTATGAGGCTCGAGTTCCCTAACGAGCCAGTTATTGAATGGAGAGGAAATGGTTTAGTGCCAAGAGGTAGGTTTATTTCCTACCTTAAGGCTTCGAAGATGATTAAGAAAGGGTGTATCTATCACCTGGTTCGGGTAACGGACACCACCTCAGATGTGCCTACCCTCGAGTCCGTGCCAATTGTGAATGAATTTCCTGAAGTGTTTCCAGATGAGCTTCCGGGCATTCCGCCAGATAGGGAGATTGATTTTGAGATCGATGTATTGCGAGATACTCAGCCAATATCCATTCTACCATACAGAATTGCGCCAGCAGAGTTAAGGGAGTTAAAGGAGCAGCTGAGGGATTTATTAGAGAAAGGGTTCATACGACCGAGTGTGTCGCCGTGGGATGCTCCGGTTCTCTTTGTTAGAAAGAAGGATGGGTCACTTCGAATGTGTATTGATTATCGGCAGCTCAACAAAGTCACCATCAAGAATAAATATCCTTTGCCTCGAGTGGATGATCTGTTTGACCAATTGCAGGGAGCGAAGTTCTTCTCAAAGATTGATTTACGGTCTGGGTACCACCAGTTAAAAATCAGGGAGCAGGATATTCCTAAGACCGCCTTCAGAACTCGTTATGGTCACTTCGAGTTTTTGGTCATGTCTTTTGGGCTAACCAATGCCCCAGCAGCTTCTTTCATGGACCTTATGAATCGGGTTTTCAAGCCATTCCTAGATTCCTTTGTGATTGTATTCATTGACGATATTCTCATCTACTCTCGGAGTAGGGAAGATCATGCCGTTCACCTCGGAGCAGCATTGCAGACCCTTCTTCAAGCATCAATTGTATGCCAAGTTCTCAAAATGTGAGTTTTGGTTGGAGTCCGTAGCTTTTCTAGGGCATGTTATTTCCAGTGAGGGAATTATGGTGGATCCTCAGAAGATTGCGGCGGTGAAAGATTGGCCTAGACCCACGACCCCGACAGAGATTCGCAGCTTTTTGGGTCTGGCAGGGTACTATCGGAGGTTTGTAGAGGGATTCTCAACCCTCGCTTCCCCATTGACAAAACTGACGCAGAAGGCAGTTAAGTTCCAGTGGTTCGAAGCATGTGAGAAAAGTTTCCAGGAATTGAAGTCAAGATTGACCTCGGCACCAGTATTGGCCTTGCCAGAAGGCACAGAGGGATTTGTGGTTTATTGTGATGCCTCCGGGGTTGGTTTGGGATGTGTATTGATGCAGCACGGGAAAGTCATATCTTACGCTTCCAGGCAACTCAAGAATCACGAGAAGAATTATCCGACGCATGATTTGGAGCTTGCAGCTGTTGTGTTTGCTTTGAAAATATCGCGGCACTATCTTTATGGAGTTCATGTAGATGTGTTTTCGGACCACAAGAGCCTCCAGTATTTGTTCAAGCAGAAGGAGCTAAATCTGAGATAGCGGCGGTGGTTAGAATTGCTCAAGGACTATGATATGAACATATTGTACCATCCAGGAAAGGCAAATGTGGTAGCCGACGCTCTTAGTCGAAAATCCATGGGTAGTTTGGCTCATTTGGGTGTGGATCGGAGACCCCTGGCTCGAGAGGTTTACCAATTAGCCAGTTTGGGGGTTCGTATCTCGGCGTCAGGCGAGGGGGATATTTTGGTGCATAATGGAGCAGAATCATTATTGGTCGTGGAAATCAAGGAAAAATAGTTCATGGATCCAACATTGGTTCGGGTAAAGGAAGCAGTCATGAATAACAAGACCTCAGCATTTGTACTCAGCGGCGAAGATGGTGTATTGCGGTGTCAAGATAGGCTATGTGTTCCGGATGTGGACGAGCTTCGGGAAAGGGTAATGGCAGAGGCTCATATTTCCAGGTATTCGGTACACCCGGGTTCCACAAAAATGTATCATGACCTTAAGGAGATTTATTGGTGGAACGGTATGAAAAGGGATGTAGCAAGCTTTGTAGCTAAATGTCCGAACTGTCAACAAGTGAAGGCCGAGCATCAACGGCCTGGTGGATTAACTCAGCTTATAGAAATACCAAGGTGGAAATGGGAGATGATCAATATGGATTTCGTGGTAGGGTTACCTCGCACTCAGCGTAAGTTCGATTCAATATGGGTGATAGTAGATCGACTCACCAAATCAGCCCACTTCCTGCCAGTCAAGTCTACTGATACTGCGGAGCAATATGCAAGGTTGTACATTAAGGAGATAGTAAGGCTTCATGGCACTCCACTCTCTATCATCTCGGATCGCGGGGCTCAGTTCACAACTAACTTTTGGAAGAAATTTCAGCAAGGTTTGGGAACTCAGGTGAATCTCAGCACAGCTTTTCATCCGCAGACCGACGGTCAGGCCGAACGGACTATTCGGACGCTTGAAGATATGTTGCGGGCTTGTGTCTTGGATTTTAAAGGTAATTGGGATGAACACTTGCCACTGATAGAATTTGCTTACAATAATAGCTATCATGCTAGCATTCAGATGGCCCCGTTTGAGGCATTGTACGGGAGAAGATGTAGGTCGCCAATCGGGTGGTTTGAGGTAGGCGAAGCGGAATTGCTAGGGCCAGATATGGTGTACGAAGCTATGGAAAAAGTCAAGGTTATTCAAGAGAGAATGAAAACAGCACAGAGTCGTCAAAAATCCTATGCAGACGTTCGCCGAAGGGATTTGGAGTTTCAAGTTGATGATTGGGTGTTCTTGAGGGTATCTCCTATGAAGGGAGTCATGCGATTCGGAAAGAAAGGGAAATTGAGTCCTAGGTATGTCGGGCCATATCGAATCGTTCAAAGGATTGGACAAGTTGCTTATAGGCTAGAGTTGCCTCCTGAGATGTCATCAGTGCACCCGCTATTCCATGTGTCCATGTTGAAGAAAGTGATTGGAGATCCATCCACCATCATGCCAGTCGAAGCTATAGAGGTTAATGAAGATTTGTCATATGAAGAAGTTCCGGTTGCCATTCTTGATAGGCAAGTCCGTAAGTTGAGAAATAAGGAAGTTGCCTCTGTTAAAGTATTGTGGCGAAGTCAACAAGTTGAGGAGGCCACATGGGAAGCCGAAAAAGAGATGAAAGAAAAGCACCCCCATTTGTTTGATCAAGCCTAGAAGAAATTAGGTGACCCTTCTACTCCTAGTAACTGCCATCTTGTCTAAGTTGTTTCCCTCTTAGTATTAGTAAAGTCTCCTTCATTTTGTAATGAGTTAAATGTGTTGTTGCCTTGGGTCACTTGAACCGTTCTTGATAAATGAAAGCCTTATAAAGATTTACGTGTTAAATAAGCAACTAATAGTAAGTGTAGATTGGTAATGGCTTGTTGAGCGTACATGGTGTTAAATTGGTTTAATAAGGTAAGAATTCATTGAAGTGACCAGTTTCTGTGAAATTGTAACAATGTGATAGAATATGTGCATTCGTTGAGGTAAGGAAGTGTATACCAGTTGTGGGAAATGTTGTATTTGTGTATTGTTGTTTGGTAATGTGTTTCGGGGGCCCTCTGACAGGTGGATATGTCCATAATACAAAGGAAACTCTGGCGAAATTTTTCTAAAATATAAGAGTTAGTCAAAATTTTGATAACTTGCATATCATGTCTTTCAAAACCAATTTATTTTCGAAGTCCTCATTCGAGGACGAATGATCTACTTCGGTGTAAGGCCCCGTAAAATTTTTATGCATAAAACCTAGTAGCTGTGGTGTCATGGTCCGAATAATGTGTTAGGAATGCGTAGAATTAAGTGTCAAAAATGTAGAGAATTAATTTTTCTGAAAAGTGTCAAATATGCGGTCAAGAATGCGACCGCAAACCTGATATGCGGACCGCATTCTTGCCGCAAAACATTCCAGAAAGTCTCCCAAAAATCGTGTTGAAAATGCGGTCGATATGCGATCGCATAGTGAATCTGCGGTGCACTTTGCGACCACAGATCAAGAATGCGGACCGCATATCGGTCGCATTCTGTAACAGAACTCGAGTCATTTTGAGGCCATTCTGCGGTCACTATGCGGACCGCATGTTGATTCTGCGTTCGCAAAGTGCACCGCAGATTCGCCCCGGCCCAGATTTTTGTGACATTTTGACCCGATATCTTCTTTAATATAACACCTTTCACCCTCATTTTCTCATATCATCTTACCAAAAAATTAGAGAGAGAAGAGAGGGTTTTTAGAGAGAGAAATCTTTCATCTTCAAAGATTGTTCCAACCATCTTAGTTCAAAGGATTCTAGGGCAAAGATTCAACTTCCCCAAATCATTTCAAGGTAAAAACCCTAACTATTTTCTTTGATTTTCAGTTTTAAATTGGGTAAAGAGAGGTTTGCATATAATAGCTTTTGAAAATAGAATTTTACACTCATGCATAATTATTGAACTTGATTTCTAGTAAAAAGAAGTGAGTAGAAGTAAGAGTCTTCAAGAACAAGGTTGGCAAGAGTAGGATATCTTGAGTAATCATAAAGTAGGAAGAAAACTCATCACCATGTATGTATGGCTAATTTTGATTCTTGTGAAATCGCCTATATGTGTGAAGTTTGTTTGGTTCGTGTTAAATTGACAAGTTGTGTAAAATTCTTGATGTTGTTGTTGGATGTTCAAAGTTTGTTGTTGAGCTATGAGTGATGTAAAATGAGAGTTTAATTTGGTAAAAGAATTGTGAATAATGGTTATGATGGCCTATATTGCACCTTGTGGAAAACAAACGAAACGCTTGAGAATTTGTCTATTGTGGAAAGGGATGAAACACTTGAATTGTGGAAATATTGTAACATGATTGTGATATTGATTTGAAAAATAATTGAGAACATGAAACAATGTGCAAGTTGCTTATTTGAATTTGTTGAAATTGTGTGTAGTACCTTATCTGCTGTTTGAAATTGTTGTGTTTTAAACTGTAAGGCGGGGTCGTGTTACGCGCCGCAACGTGAGGAAATAAGGTGTGGGTTGGGGTGATAAGGGTGGCCGAGGTAATAAGGGTGGTCGGGGGCAATAAGGATGGAAAGCGATCGAAATCGCTATTGAAAATTGATACAAAAATCAATAATGTGAAATTGTGAAAGGAGACAGCAGGAGAGTTTGCAACCTGTGGGGCACTGATTGCCCCTTTGTTTGACTACTTGTGCTTTACGTGATTGATTGGTTATTGTTAAATTGGTTGATCGTAGAAAGTTCTTTGTGTTGAGAATTATTTGAAATGAGGAAAATGTGGAAACATGGTTGGCTCTGGCTTAATTAATTGTTGATGTAATTCAATGGCTTGAGTTTACTTGGGACAAAGTTTGTCCATACATGCCGGTACAATTCAAGTGTACTGACGTCCCTTTTGCCGGGGACGCTACATTCGTGTTATGATTGTAGGTGGATCAGTAGCAGGCACTTCAGCTCATCGGCAGTAGTATCCTTCTCCTTCCACTGCCCGTTTTGGTGAGCCCCTTTCTTCCTTGGGGCCTTGTGTGGTTCATGCCACTTTTGTTTAGATTTCATTTTGGTTTTGTAAGGTATAGCCGGAGCCTTGTTACCGGCAAGTATTGTATTCCTTTTTTTTTTGTATCCTAGAGGCTCTGTAGACATGTAAACTGTGGGACTCCGGTATTATGTATACATTATGTTATGTCGGGCGTTGTAAAAACTGCAAACTTGTTAATGAATCACTCGTATGGTTTTATTTGTTTAATGTGAAATCATTCATGGTTAGTAAGATATTTGGTTAATGAGAAACAATCAACACGGGGGTAACGCGTGGGAATGAAAGGCACCCAGGTCCGCTTGACTCTGGGGCAACCCGGTCAGGCGCCGGTCATGTTCCCCGATTTGGGGCGTGACATTCGGGTCTCGCCCATGGATGGCATCATGAGGTTTAGGAAGAAAGGGAAGTTGAGTCTGAGATTCATTGGCCCTTTTGAGATTTTGAGGCCTGTTGGGGAGGTTGCTTATGAGCTGGCCTTACCTCCTAGCCTAGTCAGAGTCCATCCCGTATTTCATGTCTCTAAGCTACGGAGATACCATGGTGACCCGTCGCACGTGTTGGATTTCACTTCTGTTCAGCTAGACGAGGATCTGTCTTATGTTGAGGAGCTAGTGGCCATTTTGGACAGGCAAATCAGGAAGCTGAGATCAAAGAACATGTAAGGCCCCGTAAAATTTTTGTGCATAAAACCTAGTAGCTATAGTGTCATGGTCCGAATAATGTGTTAGGAATACGTCGCCGCGGTTCGGACCCTTGGTAGTGATTTAAGTTTAAAAAATGTAGAGAATTAATTTTTCCGAAAAGTGTCAATTTTGCGGTCAAGAATGCGACCGCAAATCTGCTATGCGGACCGCATTCTTGCCGCAGAGCTTAACAGAAGTCTCCCAAAAATCGTGTTGAAAATGCGGTCGATATGCGATCGCATAGTGAATCTGCGGTGCACTTTGCGACCGCAGATCAAGAATGCGGACCGCATATTGGTCGCATTCTGTAACAGAACTTGAGTGAATTTTGAGGCCATTCTGCGGTCACTATGCGAACCGCATGTTGATTCTGCAGTCGCAAAGTGCACCGCAGAATTGACCCCGACCCAGATTTTTGTAACATTTTAACCCGATCTCTTCTTTAATATAACACCTTTCACCCTCATTTTCTCATATCATCTTACCAAAATTAGAGAGAGAAGAGAGGGTTTTTAGAGAGAGAAATCTTTCATCTTCAAAGATTGTTCCAACCACTTAATTCCAAGGGATCCTAGGGCAAGGATTCAACTTCCCCAATCTTTT
Source organism: Nicotiana noctiflora (assembly GCA_032618575.1). Lineage (NCBI taxonomy): Eukaryota > Viridiplantae > Streptophyta > Magnoliopsida > Solanales > Solanaceae > Nicotiana > Nicotiana noctiflora. The sequence continues at coordinate 188,595 of JASVEL010005326.1, forward strand.
CAAGGTAAAAACCCTAGCTATTTTCTCAAATTTTCAGTTTTAAATTGGGTAAAGAGAGGTTTGCATGTAATAGCTTTTGAAAATAGAATTTTACACTTATGCATGATTATTGAACTTGATTTTTAGTAAAAGAAGTGAGTAGAAGTAAGAGTCTTCAAGAACAAGGTTGGCAAGAGTAGGATATCTTGGGTAAGCATAAAGTAGGAAGTTAACGAAAGAAAACTCATCACCAGGTATGTATGGCTAATTTTGATTCTTGTGAAATCGCCTATATGTGTTAAGTTTGTTTGGTTCATGTTAAATTGATAGATTGTGTGAAATTCTTGATGTTGTTGTTGGATATTCAAAGTTTGTTGTTGAGCTATGAGTGATGTAAAATGAGAGTTTAATTTGGTAAAAGAATTGTGAATAATGGCTATAATGGCATATATGGTACTTTGTGGAAAAGAAATGAAACACTTGAGGATTGGTAAGTCATTGAACAATACGGTACGAATACTCTTGATTTTTGGAACATTTGTAACTTGGTTGTGATATTGGCTTGAGAAGTAATTGTGAATATGAACCAACCTGTAAGTTGCTTATTTGAACTTGTTGAAATTGTGTGAAATGCCTTATCTGCTGTTTGTACTTGTTGTGTTTTAAAATTGTACGGTGGGATCAGGTTGCGCGCCGCAATATGAAGAAATAAGGTGTGGGTTGGGGTGATAAGGGTGGCCGAGGTAATAAGGGTGGTCAGGGGTAATAAGGATGGAAAGCGATCGAAATCGCTATTGAAAATTGATATAAAAATCAATAATGTGAAATTGTGAAAGGAGACAGCAGAAGAGTTTGCAACCTGTAGGGCACTGATTGCCCCTTTGTTTGACTACTTGTGCTTTACGTGATTGATTGGTTATTGTTAAATTGGTTGATCGTAGAAAGTGCTTTGTGTTGAGAATTAATTGAAATGGGAAAAATGTGGAAACATGGTTGGCTGGCTTAATTAATTGTTGATGTAATTCAATGGCTTGAGTTTACTTGGGACAAAGTTTGTCCATACGTGCCAGTACAATTCAAGTGTACTGACGTCCCTTTTGCCGGGGACGCTACATTCGTGTTATGATTGTAGGTGGATCAGTAGCAGGCACTTCAACTCATCGGCAGTAGTATCCTTCTCCTTCCACCGCCCGTTTTGGTGAGCCCCTTTCTTCCTTGGGGCCCTGTGTGGTTCATGCCACTTTTGTTTAGATTTCATTTTGGTTTTGTAAGGTATAGCCGGAGCCTTGTTACCGGCAAGTATTATATTCCCTTTTTTTGGTATCCTAGAGGCTCTGTAGACATGTAAACTGTGGGACTCTAGTCTTATGTATATGTATTGTGTTATGTCGGGCGTTGTAAAAATTGCAAACTTGTTAATGAATCACTCGTATGGTTTTATTTGTTTAATGTGAAATCATTCATGATTAGTAAGATATTTGGTAAATGAAAAACAATCAACACAGGGGTAACGCGTGGGAATGAAAGGCACCCAGGTCCGCTTGACTGGGGCAACCCGGTCAGGCGCCGGTCATGTTCCCCGATTTGGGGCGTGACATTAACGACTACCATTGCCGTGCCTTGCCTACCGGAAATCGCCTCACGGCGGTTTCGGTAGGCGAAACGCCACCATTTCTCATCTCTTCACCACTTCAGGTATATTTTCTATACTCGTTCGAGGACGAACGAATGTTTAAGTGTGGGAAGATGTAAAGACCCGGCCAGTCGTTTTTGAAATTTACGCCCCGATCCCCAATTAACTATTTCCCCTAAGTTCATTTCTACTATTTTCGTTTGCTGGGATGTTCGGTTCTAGAATTTGGAGTGTTTTGGGACACAGAGTCCCTAAATGAGAGCTTTATAGTTGAAAAATGGCCCGTATTCGGAACAGTGTTAAAACGACCTCGGAACGGAAATTCGATGGTTCCGTTAGCTCCATTAGGTAATTTCGGTGTTAGGAGCATGTTGGAATGTATTTTGGAGGTCTGTAGCTCAATTAGGCTTGAAATGCCGAAGTTTGGAATTTTTGAAAATTCGATCGATAGGTGAGATTTTGATCCGGGAATCGAAATGGAATTCCGACAGTTACAGTAGCTTCGTTAGGTAATTTTGGATATGTCTGCAAATGTTTAGGTCATTCAGACATCGTTTGGTCGGATTTTTGATAGCATGTAGGTTTCAAAAGTTTTGGTTGAAACTTAGGCTTGAATCCGCTATAATTGGATGATTTTTGTGTTTAATGATATGCTTTTATGATTGGAACAAGTTTGAATAGGGTATTAGGATGTGTTGGTGTGTTTGGTTGAGGTCCCGAGGGCCTTGGGGTGTTTTTGGATGGTTAAACGGAAGAAAATGTGGAAAATTGCAGGTATGAGTTTTTGATCTTCTGGTGTTTTCGCACCTGCGGCCATGGGACCGCAGGTGCGGTACCACAAAAATGGCTAAGATTATCGCAGAAGTGATTGGGAGCATGAGGGGAGAGTCCGCAGAAGCGGAGGTGCGATCGCTGATGCGCCTTCGCGGTAGCGGCCAATAAACGCAGAAGCGGGACCGCTGGTGCGGTCCTTGTAGCGTAGAAGCGGAAATGGATCTTTAAGTTAGTTACCGCAGAAGCAGTTGATTTTATCGCGGAAGCAGGACTGCGGACGTGGTCAATGGACCGTAGAAGCGAAAATCGCCTAGTGTCTTATGAGAATAGAAGGGTTCGAAAATTTCAGAACTTTAAACATTGGAGGCTTCGAACTAGGAGAGGATTTTTGCAATTTTGAGAAGGAAATCAAGGGGGATCATCAGATTCAGGCCACTCGGAGTCGGATACTCGTGGCAAGGTTGTCGTTTCTTAGCGATTTTGTACCGGGATTGAGGTAAGTAAATTGTCTAACCTTGCGTGGGGGAATTTTCTCCCCTGGATATATATGTGTTGATTTAAATACATTGTAAGCGTGGTGACGGGCGTGTACTTGCGTAGATTGTTGAAAACCACCTTACTTGAACTGCTCAATCCGTGTTATCCTTGTTATTTAGTTGATTTAATTGCAAGATTTATCTGGTGATAGCTAGGGAAGCATGATTAGATAGGATTATCTGTCTAAATGCCTACTTGTTTTAATTGAACTCCCTAGAACTTGTTGAGACCGAATTTGGTGTAAATTGTAGCTGTGTACTTCATATTTCTTTGTGTTTTCCTCTTATTGATTGTGTTTGTGTTCTGCGGACTGCGGGTTCAATTCCCAGAGATCCGATGCTACTGAGATAAGTGGATTGCGGGTTCAATTCCCGAAGATCCTGAGATACAGACAGCGGGTTCAATTCCCGGAGATCCTGAGATACTGAGATACAGACTGCAGGTTCAATTCTCGGAGATCTTGAGATAATGAGATACGGACTGCGGGTTCAATTCTCGGAGATCCTGAAGTACTGATATACGGACTGCGAGTTCAATTCCCGGAGATCCTGTGATACTGATATGTGGACTGCGATTTCGATTCCCGGAGAACCTGAGTTGCTGAGTATAAGAAGGACTGCGGGTTCAATTCCCGGAGATCCTGGATTGTTGATTTGTACTTGTTGTGTCTATTTCTTTCGTTAGTTAACTGTAGACGGTTTGTAGTATTTTATCTCAAGGCTGTTGTTTCAGACTCGTTCTTAATTTGAGCTGTTCGCTATATTACTATCATTATCTTATTTTTTTCTCGGTAGGGCCCTGACCTTCCTCGTCATTACTCCATCGAGGTTAGGCTTGGCACTTACTGAGTACCGCCGTGGTGTACTAATACTACTCTTCTCCACACTTTTGTTGTGGAGATCCAGGTATATCTAATTAGGCGCACTACATGTGACTTAGGAGCATCTTCAGGAGACTCGAAGTATGATCTGCTACGTCCGCAGATCCGGAGGGTCTTCTTCTATTCTTCTTAGTGATGTCAGTTATTTCCTTATTTTCGTTGTGTAGACACTCTTGATGTATAGAGCCATAGTTGTACTCTCTTAGTCTGTGTTGCCCGTGAGTTTCCGGGTCTTGGTGGTTGTATTTCTTCTGGTATTTGGTGAAGCGTATGTGCCGAGCGACACTTATTACATTTCTTTCATATTATTCTGCTGTTATCTTATCTTTTATTCATAAAAGTGTATATTCCGCGTTGTGTTAGGCTTACCTAGTCGCGAAGATTGGGTGCCGTCATGACATGTTCACGATTCGTGAAATGGGGTCGTGACAATTACCAATCATGTTTTTCACCTTTTTTTTGTTTTTCTTCCCTTTTACTTCTGTTCCATATGTAAATGTAACACGAATTTCATTAAAGTAATGTGTGTGTTGACTTGTCAAAGTGAAAAATCTGACCGTATGACATAAAGTAGACTTATCAATGTCATAATATATAACACGCAAAATACAATGCCATTATACCTGGCGTTGTGCATGTGTTGTCTTGTCAAACTGAAAAAGCTAACCGAATGACATAAAGTAAACTTTTCAATGTCATAGTATTTAACACGCAAAATAAAACGCCATCATACCTGGTGTTGTGCATGTGATATCTTGTCAAACTGAAAAAGCTGGCCGGATGACATAAAGTGGAATTGTCAACATCATAATATTTAATACGTAAAATGCAATGCCATCTAACCTGGCGTTATGCGTGTGATGTCTTTTCAAACTGAAAAAGCTGGCAATATGACATAAAGTGGAATTGTCAACATCATAATATTTAACACGCAAAATACAACGCCATCAAACCTGGCGTTGTGTGTGTGTTCTCTCACCTATAAATAACGGGCTCATTGTAGTTATTTTTTGTGCTAAAAAATTTAATAAACGCAAATATTTCTTTAAACTTGGATATTTTTTTAACTAAAAGTAAATGACTCAACTCGTACACCAGTGTGTTACCGTAGAAAAGCTTGTGCGCTGCAAACTTGTTGGGAAAGTCGTGATGTTGGACGTGGCTACTAAATGTATATGAATTAGTTGTACAAGGTCTCTGGCGAACCTATGTGTGAGTTTGATGAATGGGCTGATGAACAATGTTATCAAGAATGCTACAGCGAATGAATGCAAAGTCTTCATAATATATGGTTAGCCTAAGCAGATTAACAAAGCCGAAGCAATAGATTTATTGAAGAAATGAGGCAGGAGCTGAGGGAGGTAAAAGATAAAAAATGGAGAGTAGAATGGAATTATGCAGTACTATAGGAACAAAGAATAAAAAATAAACAGGAAATTGTGGAGCTGAAGGCGAGAGTAAAATAGTTAGAAGACGAAAAAGAACAACTGGAAGAACGATTTAACTGGTTAGAACGCAGAATAAATGGAAGCCGGGACAACAATTCCTACTATGTGTTTAGTTCATTTTTATGTTTGTCTTTGTGATGTACTTATGTTTAAGTGACATTTAAGTTTAAGTGAAAGATTATGTTTGTGTTTGTGTTGTACTAATTTAAGTTTAAGTGGAAGATTATGTTTGTGTTTGTGCTGTACTAGTCAACGTGGCATTTAAGTTTAAGTCCTTGTGTTGTTATACGAAATAATAAAACAAATGGAGAACTAAAAAAAGTAATAGACATATTCAGTTAAATATTATTGTTACAAACAATTATTTACAACAAATACACAAAAAGGAAGGCCGACCCAGTCAAGTCCCGCATCCAGTGTGTCTCAATATAGCTGTCGGCCTGAGGCGCATCCCCGCCCGTCCAGGTACGCTATCAGGATCATCATCATCAAATTTTCTCCTTATAGCTGGATGTGGCGCAGGATGACATACAACGGTGGTGCTGTCACGTCCAATAGAAGGTTACATAATAAAATAAAACTTAGTTTAGAAAATTACATAATAATTTATAATAATTTATATTATCTTATCATTACAGGTTCAACGCCAGAAAACCTGACGTTGTATATTAACGGTTCAGTTACTGTCCAGGTTTTCTAGCATTGATTATAAAATGTTATTTTTTTAAACTTAAATTAATTATTTGAGTAAAAAAAACCTATTTAGGTTCCAAACTCTTTCTTATGTTGAGTAGCGATAGTCAACCGCTCATTGCCACCTCGGCTTGGCAGCTTATGCCTCCGAGTCTAGGCTAGTGTGTCAATGGTTGAACTGTTATGAAATGTTTGTACAGTTTTTAGACAAAAAACTTTCCTTTCTTTCAGGAAGCAGTACGAAAAATGTGAGTAACAATCTCTTTCTCTCTATATATACAAGAGGAAAAAATAATGTTTACTTGGCACCTCTCTTTGGCCAAGAAAAGCATTTATTTTTTTCCTCAATTTTTTGTCTTTTTTCTCTTACTTTTATCGAATATCTTCTTTCCAAGAAAAAAAGTGAAACAGTTGTTATTAAAGTTGTAATTATTGCAATTAGTTATAGTACTCATAATGCTAATTATACTACAATAATGGTCAGTAAACGTTACAATCTATTCTTATTGCCCAACTTAAATTATCAATTATATTGGTTACTTTTTTATTTTTGTTACTATAAGTACTAAGTCATATCTTCTCCATCACATAACCCTCTTCTCTTCACTTTATAACCATTCATTTTCATTGTCTCTTTTTTTATTTGAAGCTCTCTCTATAGAATGATTTTTTCCCCCTCCCAAAGGTTCTTTCATCTCAGATCTTTTGGCTATTAGTTAAGGAATGGGGAAGAGAAGAACATATGTCGTTCCAAGTGACAGTATTTGTGGAATCAAATACAAGATCAAATACAAGCTTGATGAAGACGCTATCATCAACAATGCTGCATGCTTGTAATTGTAGTGAGTTCATATATAATAGTTTTGCCTTTTCATTGGTGTAAAAATATCCTACTTTTTGGATAATAGGAAATAATGGTTATACTAAGTGTGTGTGTGTACAGTATATATATATATATATATATATATATATATATATATATATATATATATATATATATATATATATATATATATATATATATGAATGGTAGGACTTAGGAGGAATTAATCAAGAGAGTATTAATTTTTTGAAAATTTTCATAAGTTTGGTAAGAGGTGGACTATTGATTTGCTTTTTTAAGGAAAGGTAATGATTTCGGATTTTATGGAGGAATTGAAGAGTGTAAAATATTAGAAAGAAAATGAAACAAGAAGATAACAGAAAGAAAAATTATGTATTCTGTTTATAATTTTTTGTATATTATATTTTGTTAAACATTTAAATCTATAACTTTTATTTTAACATCATATTACTTTTATGAAGACGTGTGAGAGAGATAGGTGATGAGGAAATATAATTAAGATTATATAAAAATTGATTTTTGACTTTTTTATTAGTACAAAATATAATATACAAAAAAATTTATTAAGAGAGAAATTGACTTAATTAGTAAAAGCAGAAAGGAGAATTCACTTAGGTTATTTAAGGAAGGATATTGATTTTTTTATTGCATTGGAGGAATTTATTGGTATAAGTATAAGAAAAAAGGAAGAAGTAATAAAACAAAACAACCACAGTGAAAAAATAAATAGAAGCTGAAGAAAGGTGGGAACGAAAAATAATGTTGGAGTGAATTAAAACAAATAGTATAAGAAAAGAGGTAGGATGAAATTACAACAACAATAGCAACCCATTAAAATCTCATAAGTGGGTTTCGGGAGGGTAATATGTACGCATACCTTATACCCACGCCAAGGATGTAGAGAAACTATTTTCGAAAGACCCTCGGCTAAAATGATAGAAAATAAAAAATTAAAACCAGAGGTAGGATGAAATTATCCAAATGAAAACCGATAGAAAATAAAGATTAAAACCAAAGTATAGATTATCAACAAGAAAAATGACAAAAAAAAAGGGAAAACGAGAGTTCATGTCAACGGATTAAAAAAAATTCAAAATGTTAAGATAATGAGAAGTGTTAAATGGTAAACTATTTTTGCTTTCTGTTGTTTTTTGTATTTCGAGAATTAGAACTATTTCTTTTCTTTTTTAAAAAGGTAACGAAAAGTAAAATTTAATAATACTTGGATATTGATTTAATAAATTCTTAAATTATGAAAATAGAAGTATTTAACTTAAACATATCAAGTAGAAATTTTAAGAAAATAATTGAGATGGAGGTACAAATTAAGTATCTACTACCGACAACTCTAATAGTTTAGTATTAGAAAAATTATCATGTCAATTAATTTTATCGCGCGAAGTGCGGACATATTTACTAGTTAAAAATAATTTGTGATTTTAAAGATATGTGATTTATTCTAATACCAGTGAATATACAAGTAATATTAAGTTTAAGTAAGACAAATTGATGAACAAAACTAGTGTTGTTAGAGAAATGAAGATCTCGAGCTCGATTATCTCGGGGGCCTCGAGGTGAGCTAAGAGCCAATAAAGTATAAATAATAAAGCAAAGATAACAAAGCTGAAGAACAGCTGTTGAGCACGATAAACAAGAAAAATAGAGTAGAATATTCTATTGCAGTGAATGAGATATCCTTTATAAAAATTGATGTCTCTTTATATAGAAGGAGAAAACCCTAATATGGTACATTTTCAATTAATGTAAAGAATTCTGTTGGTACAGTTGTATAACAACCTAGTACGGACTTGTACTATTTCGTATAAATCTTATCCCATATTTTATATCCTGATCCATATGTTTTTTGGAAATTTTCGCTCTTTCTTGAGTGTCGTCGGATTTGTACTGCCATAGAGGCAGATCATGACGAGTCTCCGACTTTCTTCTTGAGGCTGATCAAACCCAACTATATCTTATAAAAAGGACAAGCGGTCATTGAAAATATAATCCGGGTATCTAGTCTAGAGTCGAATCCCACAAGGAATTAACCTACTAATTATTTTTGTCAAGACTCACTCAATTCTCCATAATCACTTTCCAGATATTTTGACTAACACTTGGTGATATTTTTACTAACTATAACTGAATAAAATTAACTAAACTAAAAGCTAACTAAGATTGAGTTGTAAACAAATAACAGAAGGATCTAAGGTTGTGATTTTTCCTATTGATGGAATCCCTTCCTGTTATGGTTCGCATAAGATTTGCTTAATCATCTCTATCGATAATGAGTAATCTTACTACCATAAATCTCTCCCGAGTAATTACAATAATTTACTAGACGCACTCTCCCGAGTTATGCTAGCTGGCTTGTATTACAACTCACTTAGATCGCACCCAAGATTTTGTTATTGTGACGACCCAAAAGTTTCCCTTTTTCCACGCTTCTGAGGCCTTGAAAACCTCACTTTTGGTTCCCTCAATTTGCGTGCGCAGTCTGGGCGCGAGGCCGGAAAATTTTTATGTTAAAATATATGAATTCTTTGAAAAATTTGAAGAATTATGATATTAATATTAATATAGTTGACTTCGGTCAATATTTTTAGTAAACGAACCCAGACCCGTGATGTGACGGTCCCGGGACGTCCGTAGAAAAATATGGGACTAGGGCATGTGCCCGGAGTCGAAATATGAGGTCCAGAACCCCGGTAAAAGAATTTTTTCGTTAAATTATTTTCTGAAATTATTAAGGAAAAATAGAAATAAAAATGAATTAGAAAATATAGGTATCAGGCTCGTATTTTTGGTTACGTCTCCCGCTACAAGTCTTAAATATGTGTTAAGCACTATCTATAAATTTTGGTTGAAAACGGACGTCGTTTGACATGTTTCGGACTAAAAATGGGAAATTTGAAAGTTATCAACTTTGAACTGAAATTTATGTGTTTTGGGGTTTGATTTGTTGAATTTGATGTTATTTTAGCGATTTGATCGCTCGAGTTCGTAGGATGTTATTGAGTTAGTGTGTGTGATTGGTTGGGATCCCCAAGGGATCGGGAGTGTTTCAGAGGTAGTTCAGGGTAGTTTAGCCTTAGAAGATGTTGCAGATTTTCTGCTGTCAGTGCCTAGGTATTTTCTTCTATGCGATCGCATAGGCTAGGCCGCGATCGCACAGGCAAGGCCGCGATTGCATAGTGCAAGTTAGCCCCCCCTTTTTATTCCTTCTACGCGTTCGTAGCTTACCCCCTGCGATCGCATATCACTGTCCCCTCTACTCTATGCGATCGTATTCCTTACCCCGCGATCGTATAGAGCATTTTTGCCCAGTTATTTTGTAGTGTACAAAACAGAACCTACTTCGGGATTTTTACACTTTTCTCATACAGACTTTTCTTCTCCACCCTCCATTGACGAGTTACAAGCTTCCCTTCCTCCATAACACTTTGGGTATGTTTTCTTAACATCGTTTTCTCATTCTTTCATCAACTAATTACTAAATTCTAGGCCTAAAAATATGAAATCAAGGTTGAAATTAGGGCTTTTGGGTAGAGTTAGATTTTTGAGAATTTTGGGCGATTCAACCCCAATTTGGGGTTGAATCTTAAAATAATTTATATAATTGAACTCGTGGGGTATGGTGAATTTATTTTGGTTCGAACCTCGGGTTTTGACCAAGCGGGCCAGTGGTCGGTTCTGCAAATTTTGGGAAGAATGTTGGAAAGATTATATTTAGGTATTTGGGTTGGATTGTTGAGTATTATTGATGATATGAAATCAATGGTGTATAGATATGATTGAATTGGAGCTAAATCCGAAAGGAAAGGCATTGCTTAAGGATTGAGTTGGCCGTAAACCTTCGAGGTAAGTGTTTGATCTAACTTTAGCTTGAGGGAATAGGATTAGAGTATCATAAATTCTATTTGTTAAAAGATCAAGTGAGGTGTATAGGCGTGGTGATGAGTGTCTATACATCGGAGTTTACCTTTACAGTGGGTTTTTGTTTGTAATTGTTTTTGAGATAATTTGGGACTCTCCTAAGCTAAATTATGATTTGCTAAAAATGTAAAGAGTTTGAGGATAAATTGTGAAATATTAATATTTTTGAGCGTTGGCTCGAATTATAAATACTATTGAGTAAAATATGAAAATATTGAAAGGAGTTGTGATTTATCCCTTGCTGGGATGGTTGAATAGATTGAGAATTCCCCTTGCCGGGTTGTGAAAGTTATTGCTATTGCTCCCTCGCCGGGACTCAGTTGTTATTTATGTTACTCCCTTACCGGGATAGTGCTTTCTATTTATTTATTCTTCTTGCCTGTTGGTTGTGACTGCTGTTTAGGTAAGGAAGAGTGATATTACACGAAGGGTCATTCCGTGCTATTTCTGATTATAATTGCACGAAGGGTCATTTCGTACTATGTTTTGACTATTTACGCACGAAGGTACATTCAGTGCTCTAATTTGATTATATTTGCACAAAGGGTCATTCCGTGCTATGAAATGAGAGTTATGTAAGAGAAGGCACGAAGGGTGATGCCGTGCATTTTATTCGATTGCTTTGGGTGAGAATGAGAGTAAAAGCACGAAGGTTGATGTCGTGCAACTTTTAAATTTCTTATTCTGTGATAATTATTGTTGTGCCCTATTTCTAGTTACGTTGATGAACAATATATTTAATTGTACTCCCCACATCATGTTTCCCCCTTTTAATTGTTTAGTTTCAGTATTTTTGTTACTTTTAGTGTATATAGAATTGTACAGGTTGATTTGGTAGTCCTGTCTAGCTTCGTCACTACTTCGCCGGGGTTAGGCCAGGCACTTAACATCACATGGGGTCGGTTGTGCTGATGCTACACTCTGTGCATTTTTGTGCACAGATCTAGGAGTAGCTTTTGGACAGCAGTAATAGGATATTTATTCCAGGAGCTATCATCAGTCCGGTGACTTTTCGAGGTAGCCTAGATGGCGTTCGCAGGCTGAAGTCCCTTTCATTTACTTTAGTTTGTTTTCATTGGTCTGAAACATATTTATGTATTTTTCTTCATTCAGACTTGGTTGTAGTATTCTATAGTAGCCCGTGAGTTAGTGACACCAGGTTTCGGGTAGTGACATGTTTCAAACTTCTGTATTTTTATATTATTTTGTTAAACTTAAAAGTATTCTGCACTTATTTAATTGTTGATAGCATATTTTATTGGTGATGATGATAGAGAATGTGTAATGTTTGGCTGGCCTAACTTCGTTAGTAGGCACCATCACAACGCCCGATGCTGGGATAAAACCGGATCGTGACAAATTGGTATCAGAGCTCTAGGTTGCATAGGTCTCACTACTCACGGACAAACTAGGTAGAGTCTGAGAGATCGGTACGGAGGCGTCTCTATTTATCCCCAAAAGCTACAGAGTTAGGAAAAATTTCACTTTTGTTCATTATTTTCGTGCGATTTTGTTTCTCCAATACTGATTGTCCTTCTACTTTGTTCTTTCGTAGATGGCGAGAACACTTGCTTCTTCTTCTACCGCGAAGCAGTCCGAGCCCAGAGCTAAGCCTGCAAGGGGCAAAGGCCGAGGCCCTGCCAGAGGCCGAGGCAGGGGAAAAGCCCTGCCCCTGATGGTAGTTCCAGAGGTGGAGCCTCATATTGACTATGATGAGAAGATTGCAGCCCCATCAACTCAGAAGGGCCCAGCTCAGATCCCAGGAGGGGTCATGTTCACCCCGGATCTTTAAGATGCTCTAGTCTGACTGGTAGACTTTATGGACAATGTCATTAGAGCGGGTTTGCTGCCACTAGCACACTTCTCAGGCTGGAGGAGGGGTTCAGACTCTTGCTATGCATACTCCAGAGTAGGTAGCTCCCCAGACTCAGGTCCCAGCGGTTCACCCCGCAGTGGCAGCTCAGACAGGTATTACAGCTCAGGCTGGAGATGGAGCGGACATGTCTTTGGATGTTTTGTGGAGACTTGATCGGTTCTCCTAGATTTTTACCACTACCTTCAGCGGTGCTTCATCGGAGGATCCCCAGGATTTTCTATTCAATTGTCATGAGATTCTCAGGACTATATGTACCGTGGAGACCAACACGGTCGATTTTTGCATCTTCAGGCTTGCAAGATCTGCCAAGACTTGGTGGAGATATTTTTGCCTATCCAGACGAGTAGGGTCCCCTGCTTTGACATGTGATCAGTTCACAGAGTTGTTCTTGGAGAAGTTTCTCCCCGTCACTCAACGGTAGGCACTTCGTAGGCAGTTTAAGCGCCTCCAGTAGGGCTCTATGACCATTACTCAATACGAGACTAGATTTGTGGATTTGGCACGCCATGCAGTTGTGATACTCCCTTCAGAGCGGGGGAGGGTCCGGAGATTCATTGATGGATTTCTTTAGCCGATCCTTCTTCAGATGGCCATGTGAGTTGGCAGTGACATTTCCTTTCAGGAGGCGGCCAACATGACCTACAGAGTTGAGATGGCCGTTACTCGGAGAGGTGGTCAGATGTCGGACAAGAGGCCTCGTCATTCTAAGCAAATTTAGTGATACCTCATCTAGAGGTAGGGATTCGTATGATAGGGATCAGGCACTGAGGCCCTTTCAGTTTGCGCTTCAGGTTTCTCATGGTACTCTCCAGGCAGTGGTGGTTTCCAACAACATTACTTAGATCAGCAGCCTATCAGTGCACCCCCACTTCAGAGCTTCATGGGAGGACATTCTGGTTGACAGGGTCAATAGTCGCAGTAGCCGAGATCTTATTATGGTTGTGGTGACCCCGGTCACATTGTTAGGTTTTTCCCTCGAGCATCGGGAAGCTCTCAGCAGCAGGGTCCTCGCCCCATGATACAGGCAGTAGGTGATCCATAGCCCACCCAGCCAGCTAGAGGCATAGGAAAGGTTCTTAGAGGTGGAGGCAGGGACCGTAGAGGTGGAGCTCGGACCGGCAGAGGCAAAAGACATCCAGTGGTTGATCGTCCTAGAGATGCAGTTTAGGGAGGTGAGGCTCAGCCCCAGTTTTATGCTTTGCTAGTCAGGCGAGAGGCTGAGTCTTCCGATGCTGTTATTACATGTACTATTCTTGTCTGTGACAGGGATGCTTCAGTGCTGTTTGACCATGGGTCCACATATTCATATGTGTCATCTAATTTTTCTCCCCACTTGGCTATGCCTAGTAATGCCTTGGGTATTCCTATATTTGTATCTACACCAGTGGGTTATTCTATAGTGGTCGACAGAGTCCATAGTTCCTGTGTAGTAGTATTTGAGGGTTTTGAAACCCATGTTGATCTATTGCATCTAGACATGGTTGATTTTGATGTTATATTGGGAATGGATTGGTTGTCCCCGTATCATGTGATCTTGGATTGTCACGCTAAGACCGTGACCTTGGCTTTACCAGACTTTCGCAAGTTTGAGTGGAGAGGGACCTCAAGACATGTCGCCCACAGTGTTATTTCATATGTTAAGGCTCGACGCATGGTCGAGAAGGGGTTTTTAGCTTATATGGCATATGTTCGTGGTTCCAGCACAGAGGTTCCTGTGAGCACGTGATTTTGCTCTATACGAGAATTACTCCCAAAATTCAAGCTAAAATAATTTTTGTGTTGTTTGCAATATTGTGGATTTTGTGTTACTTTTATTGTTGGTTGCATTTGTGTGTACATGACTATTTGTTTAAATAAACAAATAAATAAATATATATATATATATATATATATATATATATATATATATATATATATATATATATATATATAGACGGTGCCATTGTAGTTACAGTTTAATCGGACAATTTGGAATTAATTGGTAAACTAAGTATTTTATAAAGTGGAAAATATTAGTAATATTGTATCTTACATTTTAGTATTTAACACTGGTGTTTAATCATCTGTGATAAAGATTAGTAAGAGTTAATTAATATTTTGGCTTTACAAATTATCTTAGAATTTTTGGTAATTAAGAATCAAAAGGAAAATAAAAGAAGTAGAAGAAAACAAGTGAGAATGAACAAATCGGAACTGGGCCACTTAACTGGACCCAAAACCAGGCCCAACGCCCCAACCCAGTCCAAATATCCCAGTGACCCAGTCCAAGACAAAGTCTTTCAAAGACAGCGCCAAACGACGCCGCATTGGCTTCTCTATGGCAAGCCGTTGATCAAATCAAATGAACGGCCGGATCAAGTTTCCTTGTAATCCAAACGGTGGCATTTCAATTTGATTGATCCAAACCATCCATCTTACATGATCCAACGGTCCAGGATTAATCACCTAATTCTAATTACCCAAACCCCCAATCCCTCTCATTTTTCCAAAAAGCTTCCTCCCCAGTTCGTCTCTTTCAGAGACCTTACCAAACAAAACCCTAGCTAGCCGCCACCCACCCCATCGACAGAAACCCGGTGGCAACAACGCCGCCGGCCACCTAAATAACACCACACGACCACCTTAACCCCCTCTACAAGAATCCGGCAATCACTAATCTCGAATCAATCAGGAAATTCTCGAATCTTCATTTGAAGATTCGAGTTAAACTCGAACCAACTCCGATTGACCCCAAACTCGTACCAATTGCTCTCCGGACCTTCCTCGTAACCGAACCAAACTTGGTTTGGTTCGAATCCGGCTAGAAACGTTCGAACCCCAAATTCCCTCTCAAGAACCCTAGAACCCAAAAATTATTGATTTCGTCGAGTCAACATTATTTGAAGGCAATAGACTTTAATTGGAGTGTTTTTCGTTTGAAAAACACTTCAATTAAAGTCCGTTTACTTCAAAAGGGTGCAAACTCGAAGCCTTTGGAGCCGAGTCCATCCGATTTTGATTTTTCTTCTTAAGGTATTGTTTCTTCTTCTTTTTTTTTTTATTTATTCTTATATTGGTTGTTTAAAATCAATGTTTGTGTGTTTCAAATTTTCATTCGCTTCTTCTCAAATGACCCTTTTATTCGGTCGAAAGCATTTCTTGTTCTTTTCTGTCCGATTGAATGTGTTTTTTGTGATAGCATTATATGTTTACTTCGTTTAAGGTCGTCGAATAAGTAGATTCGATTTTTGATTGTTTGCCGTCCCTGTTTCATCCTTTCGTTCTCAAAGACCATTTGTTGGTCAAGTCTAATGTTGTGATTGTTTTTTTGATTATGTATGTTGTCGAATACGTGTTCGCATCGATTAGCATCGTCGAACGATTAGCTTTGTATTCCCCGGCACTTGGCCGAGAATTCTTGATTCACTGTTTTGTTGCAATGATTTGAATACCAAATGTACATATCGTAATAGTTTGATCGAATGTTTGTCGATTAGTTCGTAGGTCTGTTATTATCACTTTTAGATAGATATTGATCCTCATTTGTGTCCATAACTCTTGTTGGACAGAATTAGGATTGTTTGTGATATTTGTTGGTTGTTTAATCTGTTTAAGTGCTTAAGAAATAAGCATTAGGGTGCATTGCACATGGATTGGGTTGCTGGAACTGCTGGACAGCAGTATATTCCAGTGGTTTCTGCCTTTAGTTAGTTGTTTAAGTGTTAAAATTCATACTTAGACAGATTTAAGTGGGATCAGAGAATAACAGGTAGGTGCTTCTGTTTATAATAAGTTTTAAATGTTAAAATAGGCAAAACAGATCTGGAAAACAGATGGGGAATGATTAAAGGGTAGAGGGATACATGTGCAAGGTAGAAAAGCAGTAAAATTGAAAGGTTAAGGGGCTGTCCTGTTCTCAGGTTTATAAAAAGGATCTCTCTGGAAGAGCGAAGGGGAAGAAAAAAAAACACTGGATATACACAGACACATTCATAGCATAGACACAAACATACACTCACACAAATACACATAAATATTCACTGAAGAGAATACTAACGGGGAGAAAAATAGGAGTTCATTAGAGACTGAGAGTTTAAGTTCAAATACATTGGGGTCTGTTGTCATTGAAAAGGGATTCTGAAAGAAATAGTTCCTGCTGTGTTGTTTTGTTCCTGTTGTGTTGTTTTGCTGCTGCTGGTTGTGTTGTTTTTGCTGCTGTTGTTTGTTTACTACTGCTGGGTGTTGCTTTTGCTGCCTGCTGCTTGTTGTTATTCTGTTGCTGCTGTTTGTGTGCTGCTGTAACTGACTTCTTCTTTCCTCATTGTAATTTCCAGGTACATGTTTGTAAACCCAAGCTCATGGAAATAAATTCAAGTGTTGATTCTTTCAATTATTGATTCATTCTAGTTTTATTGGTTTTCTTTCGTTTGTAAGTTTGCTATTGATTTAGGAAATTTATTATGAATATTAGACTGCTTGATTGGACTGTTAATTGTTAAGATTGAAACTACAGCTAGTTCATTAGTTTTTTTTTGACTTTTGAAGTATCAATTTAATTATGTTTTCTTAAAAAATTAGACTGGACTGTTTGTTAAGCTTTAAAGCTTGAGATAAGTGAACATTGTGAATTTTGAGTACATAAGAAGCCTTAGAATTTGAAGTCCAATTGGACACGTACACAGGGGTTTAGGATGTTAGTTTTCTTTTAAAGAACAAGTTTTCCTAGTAGCAACAACATATTAGTGAAGTTGGTTAGTGTTTATTCCTCTGCATTTTTGAAGAGTTTCCTTATATATGTGGAAGACAAACTAGTGGCCTTATCTTCAATTAATGAGTAATTCTGTTTAAATCATAGCCAACTAATTCTTTAAGAACGAAATAAAGGCAGTGAATGAATTGAAATCCTTAAAACATCTTCAGTAGTTTTGTAACTTCTTTGTAAATCTATTTTTAAAGGAATAAATGGTCTGCTGACGAATTGATATTTATTTTCCTACACTGTGTGTTGAACGTTAAAAACAGTATACTTAATGGGGTTTGGCAAAAAGATTTCATATTGGTACTGGTTGCTGTCATATGGCCCATATCTTGAATACATTAGCTCATTCGTTTGGACTGTTAATTACAAGTAATAAAAATCCTTTTCAATTTAAAACCAATAGATGGAATAAGTAGAACGTATAGTCGGATTAGGATTGACCTTAAATAAAAGTGAGATGAGCTTCGTTAGAATATCCAATACACGGGCCATCAATTAAGTATTATATAATTTTAGATTCGGAAGGACCGTTTAGTGAATTTCACGGTCTTTCCCGAAGTTAACAATACGATAGACTCTTTAGGCACGACTTTAATAAAATACTTTCTTAATTACGGGTGCGCATTTATGTGACCCAAATCTTACTCTCGGCGAAACTGAAATACATTAAAGTCACAGGCGTACTAGCTGCGGTGTGACTCGAAATGTGTTTTCGTGACGTCGCAATTCTTCTGAAATTAAAAGCGGAACATTAAAAGCACATAGTTAGAATATATAAGGAAATCAGATTAAAACAAAAATAACAGTTGAGCGACTGTGCTAGAACCACAAAATCCGGGAGTGCCTAACACCTTCTCCCGGGTTAACAGAATTCCTTATCCAGATTTCTAGTTTCGCGGACTGTTAAACAGAGTCATAATTTCCTCGGTTCGGGATTAAACCGGTGACTTGGGACACCATTATTTTCCCAAGTGGCGACTCTGAAAATAACTAAATAAATTGATCCCGTTCCGACTGTCCTTTAAGTGGAAAAACTCCTTCACTGATTATTATTGTATCCCTTCTCGGGGTATAGTATTAAACAGTGGCACATTACATTTATACGTTTATGTATGTGAAAAAAGGAGGTGTGACAGCTCTGGCGACTCTGCTGGGGAATAATACCCCAGAACTTCGGTTCTGGATTTAAGAATTCGAGCTCATTTAAATTGTTGTTTTGCTTATATCTGATTTCATTATATATTTTGATTAATGTGCTACATGTTTTCCGCTTTGATATTGCGTGAACTGTATATATAAAATTGTGCCGAAAACCCTTCTCTTCTTATCTCCGGGGATGTGCTTACTGGTTGAGACTCCCCTTTTCTGTTAGTGTCAATACCAAAAATAAGAAAAGAGGCAGGATAAGTTACAAAGCCGGACGATCCCGCGGGTCCCCGGTACGTAGCCCCCTCCTCAATCCGAGTTGTCTTCTCGGGTACACGGTCTAGTACCATTGAAAACATCAGGATATTGAGCCTAGATTTAGGACGTTTATTTGCATCATGTTTTGACTTAGGGGACTCAACACAGGGGTTGGGTCCCTCTAGGACAGGTAACCGGATATAGTATGACCTCGTATGAGCATTTCGCATGTTGCATTTATTTGTCCTGGACTCGCATGCTGACCTACTTTTAAACGTCGAAGGATATAACAAAAGAAAAAGAAAAGAAGGTGTAAATAGAAATAAAACAAAAAAAATAATAAAAATAATAATAAAAATAATTTTTTTTTTATTATTACGAATTCAATTCTTGAAAGAACAAGAGAGTGTTGTTTTAAAATAGTTCGCCCATTGATCGAACTACGCTGGTTTGATTCTCACCGGATGTGAGATACGTAGGCAGCCTTTAACAGGTCCAACTTCCCTATATTTTCAAAATAATTTTTTTTTTATGAAAAAAAGAAATGATGACGGAATGCCTGGATGTTTAACTTTACCTCAAAGACCACCTTTTCATCAGTCTTAATATTTTGACCAGTCAATTCCTGTGGCCCGTTCTGTTTTTTTTTAAAGAAAAAGATAGTTTTTGTTTGGGTCAAATCAAGATTTTTCTTTCGTCTAAAAACTACCTTAATAAATGTGCAGAATGAGCACGAGTCAGAATACAACCGAAGCTATCATAAACAAGGTCCCCTTTAGTTTGCATATGTGGTGGAACGATTTGGGCGAGCAAGGACAAGACGCAGTTAAGCTGTACATGGGAAATCTAGTGGGGCTACTAAATATTCCCCCGAGAGGAGACATCATACGAGCCCTGATCTCATTCTGGGATCCAGCACACAATGTGTTCCACTTTTCAGACTTTGAACTCACACCAACATTGGAAGAATTGGCCGGATATATCGGAAGACCAAGAGTCCCTATGAGGGAACAATATCTCATTGCACCAAGGGTCGTGACAGTACATAGGTTTTTGGATACCGTGAAAATCCGCAGAACTGTACACAACCCAGATTTATCAGAAGGGTTCTGCACTTTAGCATTTCTATATGACAAATATGGTCATTATGGGGGTTTCAACAAACACAAAAGCAAAATCGGCAGTGGAGAAAACCAGTCAAAATGGGAAGAGCATAGACGCATCGCCTTCATGATAGCTTTCCTAGGTTCATTGATATTTCCCGGAAAGGACGGGAATATCAACATACATGTGGCAGGGGTCGTCAGCACTTTGATGAAACAAGACAATAGTACTTTGGCTCCCATGATAATATCAGATATCTCTCGTGCACTCACTATTTGCAAAGCTGGAGGGGTCTTCTTTGAAGCTTGCAATGTACTGCTCCAAATGTGGATGATATATCACTTATGTCGTCGCCCGCAGTTTATGAGGTATAGTTTATCGGAGAAAACCTGTATAGGAGAATTCCCTACAAGGGTCGAGGGATATGATTTGCCAGAGGGGATTAGCGGATGGATACGACTTTTGCGTTTGATTCCAGCCAGCAAGATAGAATGGACATTTGGCTGGCTACCCGTGGACGAAGTCATATATGCATCGGCCACGGAATCATATTTATTACTAATGGGCCTCAACAACATCCAGCCCTACGCGCCATGTCGAGTATTGAGACAGTTGGGACGATGCCAAATAATCCCAAAAGAAGAAGACCTCAGCCCACATGTGGTCGAAATTGGACCGGGAGGACAGTTCCCTGAAGCGTTGGTCCGAAAGATTTGGAGTGAATGTCAAACATTGAAGATAGGCACTCGGGTGCGAGATCGAGCCCGAGGCGAAGTATCGCTAGAATACCCTGCATGGTATAGCAGAGAACTGGAGCATCAAAGGCCCACAAAAAGGCCCAATCTCAGGGAGTTTGCTGAAGCGTCACAAGAACAATAGGACCGGTTGGCCAAAGAAGAAGCTTATAGAACAAAGATTAGCAAGATAGAGCAACGGACCCAAGAGCTCCAATTTGAAAAGGATATGCAAGTTGCCGCCAACGAAGGAGATAAAAAGAAGTTGGCACAAGAAAATGACTTTTTGAGAGCTCAAATCCAGCAAATGAAAAGGGATGCTGACAGACAGTTGAGGAGTCGAGCAGACGAAAAATTGATAAAGGGTTTGAAAAACCAAGTTGCCGATGTCCAAAGAGAATTGGAAGAGTCGAAGACCCAAACAATGAGGATCCGTGCTAGCTGGAAAAAGGAGGCACATCAACAGGCACTCCACCTACAACGGGTGGAAGAAGATTACACTGAGATCATCACTAGTCTAAGGGAAGCAAATGTTATCCTCAGGGAGCGGGTTTTCAAGCAAGCCCGAGAGGCCAGAGCAGACCTCGACCGTTGCCACGATTTGATGGCCCGACTGCAAGAACAAGTGGATAGGCTCTTAGACCAAGTCACCAACAATGCTCGAAGATTGGGGGCCAAAAACCAGCAGATAGAACAGCTACTCAGAGAAAGGGACATGATCAAGGATAGAATTGGAGAAATCGGGCATTATGTCACCATGAAGTGCTTAGCTCGTGAACAAATGCCCCGCACCGCCCTTTTTGCTTCAGTTATGGGCTATGTTCATCAGATCATGAGAGAGTTAAGGGGACTACACAAAGACCTCACACCAAGGCCCGCGACAAGGCCAACGATGCCTCGCGGGCCCCCAGGAAATTACGAGCACTAGACTGTTGATTAAAAGATGTATTTTGAAATATTGAGTCAAGCTGGTTGGCATTTTATTTTCTTTCTTCGAGTCAAGCATTTCTCTTATTCTGTTGATTATTGTAAGACATGTTTTGTAACTTTAAGGGTTTTTTTGATATAAATTACCGAATTTTGCCACAATCTTGTGATTAGAACTACGCTCGGTCTGATTCACGCAGGGACGTGATACGTAGGCAATCCACATAAGATTCGACCACCACTAAAAAGAAAAGAAAAATGGGGAGGTTAATAACAACAAGGTCTTCAAGGATAATTAAAAAAAAAAAAAAAAGAAAAAAAAAGAAAAAAAGAAAAGAAGCTGGAATGACGCATGTGATGAGTACATATAGAAATGGTTAATTGGTTAGGTGCATTGCATCCAACGTGCTATAACATATCTGTTAAACTCAGTAAGCTAACAAGTTTGTTGCATTTCCAAAAAAGTTTAGCAGTTGGTTTGACAGAATATACTGGCCAGCCACCATTACCGTACTAGATCTAAAGGGCCAATTCCACTAAGTATGTCCAGTTCCGGTAAAAGTCTCGAGGAAGAGAAATCGGAGATACAAATCATGAAAGAAGAGGTAGATCGGTTGAGACAGCAGATAACAGAGATGCACCTAGCCTGGGCTAGGGGACAGTCCTCACCAAACCTCCCTACTCTCGCATCAGCTCCAGAACATCCACCCCTTGATCCTTCGACAAGCGCCCCGATCTATCCATACTATCAAGGGGAAAACCCTTATACCACCCAAATTCCACCAGCCAAACAAAATCCTCCTCCCACGGTCACCCCTGTTTTTGTGGCACCTCCACCTGCTAATCTACAAAAGTCATCCGGTGAGCCGCATGTTCAAATCCACGACAATTCTTACTATCCTCCCGAGCCTACCTTTAGGGCTCCTGAACCGCATCCACACACCCCTCACTGGGATAACCCGGCAGAACCGGAAAAGCACTTCCAAAGTTCGGAGCATGAGGAAGTTATTAGAAAAGTTAAAAGCCTGGAGCAGTCCTTCAGGAATATGCATGGTTTGGGCAACCAGGTCAGTGTTGCTTACAAGGATCTGTGTCCATTCCCAGATGTCCAGTTGCCAGCCGGGTTCAAAATTCCCAAGTTTGACCTATACGAGGGGCATGGTGACCCAGTAGCCCATCTTCGAGGTTTTTGTAGTAAAATGCGAGGAGCCGGAGGGCGAGATGAGATTCTGATAGCTTACTTCGGTCAGAGTTTGGGGGGGTCTGCACTAGAGTGGTACACTAGGCAGGATCCCAGCAGATGGTTTACATGGGATGACTTGGCTCAAGCATTCATCGGCCAGTTCCAGTATAATCTTGAAATAATCCCCGTTCGCTTATCATTGCTAAAGTTAGACAAGAAACCCGCCGAAAGTTTTAAAGAATTTGGTTTCCGCTGGAGGGAACAGGCAACGAGGGTAGATCCACCGATGAGAGAGAATGAAATGGTGGATTACTTCCTACAGACACTGGAGCCAACCTATTTCGGACATCTGGTGACGTCCGTGGGTAAGTCATTCACCGAGGTGATAAAGATGGGGGCTATGATCGAGGAAGGCTTGAAAGCTAACAAGATCATGAGTTATGCAGCTTTGAAAGCCACCACTCAAGCTATCCAAAGTGGTACCGGAGGAGTGCTTGGGAAAAAGAGGAAAGAAGAAGTCGCGGCAGTCGAGTCCGGAACATGGTTCAGAAACAGAGGCCCCACACCCCAGTATAACCCACCACAACCTCACCACCAAAATTACTTCCACAATCCATATAACCACCCGCAACACTACTATCCAGCACCTGATCCCCATTTTACTGTCCATCACGCTCAGTCATATGCCACACCTCCCGTCTATGCACCATGGCGTGCACCGAACCCGCAAAATAATTATCCAACCCCAAGAGCATATAGAAACCCCACGGGCGCGGGTTTTCATCCGAACCAAGCATTCAAGAGCGACAGGGCGCCAAGGCCAATGACTTTTACTCCTTTGGGGGAGTCTTATACCAGTTTGTTCCACCGTTTGAAGTAAGTAGGGCTGCTAAATCCGGTCGAGGCTAAGCTACCAAACCCCCTTCCAAAGAATCTGGATCATTCAATAAGTTGTGCATATTGTTTAGGATGTCCGGGGCACGACACAGAAAAGTGTTGGAGGTTGAAAACAGCTATCCAAGAACTCATCGACACTCGCCGAATTGAGGTCCAGACTCCAGCGGAACCCGACATCAACCGAAATCCACTCCCAACTCATCATGAGACCAACATGATCGAGCTGGTACGGGTAGAAGAGGGACAGGGGAAAACCTCTCAGACTGTAATGATGATCAAGTCTAGTGGGGTAAAAATGGAAAAGGGGCCAAGCCTTGATAAGTCACTCATCTGCAAGAAAGACGTACAAGAGAGGTTGGAAGCAGAAAAGGGAAGTATGAACAAAGTGCCTATAAGGCCAGAGGGAGTAAAAATAGTTGTACCAGGGGTAGCAACTAAACCCGTCTTGACTGTAGCAGGTGTTCGAGTGGATCTTTTCATCATCAAGCCAGCAATACAGTTGCCAATAGCTGATAGCAAAGCTATTCCATGGAATTATGATCGGATCACGACAACTTACAAAGGAAAAGAAGTTAAAGAGGAAGTTTGCGAAGCGCAAGGTCTGACCCGCTCAGGGAGATGTTTTGCCCCTGCAGAATTAAGGAAAACTACTCCGGCAACACTAAAAAAGCCGGTAACTGACGAAGAGGCAGAGGAATTCCTGAAAAAGATGAAGATGCATGATTATTCCGTCGTAGAACAGCTGAAGAAGACTCCTGCGCAAATCTCATTGCTGTCCTTGCTGATACATTCTGAAGAACATCGACAAGCTTTGATGAAAGTTCTGAATGAGGCCCACGTACCTGATAAAATCTCGGTGAGTCATTTGGAGAAGATCACCAATAGGATCTTCGAAGCGAATCGGATCACCTTCACCGATGACGAGTTGCCTGAGGAAGGCACCGAGCACAACAGGGCTTTATATCTTACGGTGAAGTGTGAGGAGTCGGTGGTCAGCAAAGTCCTAGTCGACAATGGGTCCAGTGCGAACATTTGCCCTCTCTCTACACTAAACAAGTTGAAAGTGGATATCGGCAGGATACGCAAAAACAGCATATGTGTCCGAGGGTTTGATGGAGGAGGCAAGGCATCGGTCGGGGACATAGTGTTAATATTGACAATCGGACCAGTGGAGTTCACCATGGAATTCCAGGTGCTGGACATGGTAGTTTCATATAACCTTCTGATAGGGCGACCGTGGATCCATGCCGCAAAAGCAGTTCCATCCAACCTACACCAACTAGTCAAGTTTGAGTGGGACCAACAGGAGATCGTAGTCCATGGAGAGAATGATCTACAACCAGGCACCATCGTCCCCTTTGTTGAGACGGAAGAGGATGTTGGGCCATGGGTATACCAGATCTGCAATGTGGTATCCGCCAACCGAGTTCCAGAAGGGGAATGCATTCCCAATGACAGAATAATTACCGCAGACGTCATGGTGGCTCATGCAATGCTGAGAAACGGTTTCGTACCCGACAAAGGTTTAGGTGCATCTCTGCAAGGAATCATACAACCGGTATCTGTGGTCGAAAATTAGGAACCTTCGGCTTGGGATTCAAGCCAACATCGGAGGACATCCGGCGAGCCAAGAGGAGTAAGCAGAAGACATGGGTGCTCCCGAAGCCGGTTCCACGCCTTTCCCAATCTTTTGTCAGGTCCGGAGCAAGAGGACATCCAACGACAAAGATTCCCGGTCCTACGATCAGGCCAGACGAAGAGTTCTTCAGGAAATTCGAGGACCTATTCACAGACGTATGCATGCTCGAGGACGGTGAAGGATCCAGTCATGCCGAGATACAGTTTATGGGATCGAAAGCAAAATTGAATAATTGGAAGGCTACTCCTCTCCCTGTCCGGAAGGAGTCTTGGTAGTTTGTTTTGGATTGTTTTCTTTCGAAATTTTGTGTTGGGATTGTCCCCGAAGTAAAATCCGTTTGTTTTAGTTCGTTTTGATTTGAGTTCGCAAGTTTGTTTTTCCTTGTACTGTTCCCATTAATGAAATTTTGTTCCCTTCGTGTCTAATTTTGTTTATTTTCCTTCTTTTTACTTTTCTGAGCAGCTTTCTTTCAACTGATCTTAATGATATGGCGTGCTTAAAGATTAATCAACCCAGTCTAGAAAGTCAATCCGGTTTGGAAATAATAACGCATGAAATAAGAGGTGACGAGAGTGAATCCGAATACGGCGATGATGAAGCCGTAGAAGAAATCGGTGAAGAATTAAGTCACTTCGAGGAAAAACCCAAACCAAATTTAAATGATACTGAGGCTGTTAATCTGGGGGACACAGATGGCGTCAAAGAAACCAGAATAAGTGTCCATATTGAACCAAACCTGAGAGAAGAGTTGATCAAAACACTCATGGAGTTTAAAGACATTTTCGCATGGTCGTACGACGACATGCCGGGACTCAACACTGATCTAGTGGTTCATAAATTACCCACTGATCCGGCATATCCTCCCGTCAAGCAGAAACTGCGGAAATTCAAGACGGAGATGAGTGTAAAGATCAAGGAGGAAGTAACCAAGCAGTTGCAGGCGAAAGTCATTCGTGTCACTCGATACCCTGAATGGTTGGCTAACATAGTACCAGTGCCAAAAAAAGACGAAAAGATCAGAGTATGCGTAGACTACCGCAATCTCAACAAGGCAAGTCCTAAGGATAATTTCCCGCTTCCCAATATCCATATCCTGATTGATAATTGCGCCGGACGTGAAATCGGATCCTTTGTGGATTGCTACGCGAGATATCATCAGATCTTGATGGATGAAGAGGACGCAGAAAAGACGGCTTTTATCACACCATGGGGGACTTATTGCTACCGGGTGATGCCGTTCGGTTTGAAGAACGCAGGGGCAACATACATGAGGGCGATGACTACGGTATTCCATGACATGATACACAAGGAAATTGAAGTGTACGTGGATGATGTGATCATAAAATCTAGACGTCAAGAAGACCACGTTGCCGATCTCAGGAAGTTCTTTCAAAGACTTCGAAGATATGATATCAAGCTCAATCCGGCCAAATGCGCATTCGGAGTTCCATCAGGAAAGTTGCTAGGATTCATCGTCAACCGACGGGGCATTGAGTTGGACCCATCCAAAATCAAGTCCATCCAGGAGTTACCCCCGCCAAGGAATAAAACAGAGGTAATGAGTTTGTTGGGAAGGTTAAATTACATCGGTAGGTTTATTGCTCAGCTTACAGCAACCTGTGAGCCCATATTCCGTCTGTTGAAGAAAGACGCTGCGATAGAATGGATGACAGAATGTCAGGAAGCGTTTGACCAAATCAAAGGGTATCTGTCAAACCCACCCGTACTGGTTCCGCCTGAACCGGGTAGACCCCTGATTCTTTATCTGACGGTTTTGGAGAATTTGTTCGGCTACGTACTGGGGCAGCATGATCTTACTGGCAGGAAGGAACGGGCCATTTACTATCTCAGTAAGAAATTCACGGTCCACAAGGTTAAGTACACTCATTTGGAAAAGACCTGCTGTGCTTTGACTTGGGTAGCCCAAAAGCTGAAACATTATTTGTCTTCTTACACCACTTACCTCATTTCGCGTTTGGATCCGTTGAAATATATTTTCCAGAAACCTATGCCTACAGGGAGGTTAGCAAAATGGCAAATATTACTTACATAGTTCGACATCATATATGTGACAAGGACGGCTATGAAAGCTCAAGCCCTAGCCGATCACTTAGCTGAGAATCCTGTTGATGACGGATACGAACCTTTGAGGACGTATTTTCCAGACGAAGAAGTACTGCAAATTGATGGGTTGGAGTTAACCGAGGATCCGGGGTGGAAGCTTTTCTTCGACGGAGCGGCGAACGCAAAAGGAGTCGGAATAGGGGCTGTGCTTATCTCTGAAACGGGACATCATTATCCTGTTACTGCTCAACTGCGTTTTCATTATACCAATAATATGGCCGAGTACGAGGCATGTATCTTGGGGTTGCGTCTAGCGGTGGACATGGATGTACAGGACGTCTTGGTCTTGGGGGACTCGGACCTGCTGGTACATCAGATTCAGGGAGAATGGGAAACCATAGATTTAAAGCTTATCCCGTATCGTCAATGTTTGCATGATCTAACCAAATATTTTCGATCAGTGGAATTCAGGCACATCCCAAGGATGCATAATGAGGTTGCCGACGCTCTGGCTACTTTGGCATCAATGCTACATCACCCGGACAAGGTTCGTGTCGATCCGTTACATATTCAGGTCCGGAATCAACATGCTTATTGCAATATGATAGAGGAAGAGATGGATGGCGAGCCATGGTTTCATGATGTCAAGGAATACCTCAGGTTAGGAATATACCCAGAGCAAGCAACTGGAGATCAAAAGAGAGCTATTCGGCGATTGGCAAACGGATTTTTCCTTAGTGGAGGGGTGCTGTACAAAAGAACCCCGGATTTGGGATTGTTGAGATGTATAGATGCGAGTCAAGCCACAACAGTGATGACAGATATACACTCCGGAGTTTGTGGGCCACACATGAGCGGATATGTATTGGCAAAGAAGATTCTTCGAGCAGGATATTACTGGCTCACTATGGAGCGTGATTGTATAAGTTTCGTGCGAAGATGCCATCAGTGTCAGATACACGGAGATTTGATTCATTCTCCACCGACCGAATTGCATACAATGTCAGCACCATGGCCGTTTGTTGCATGGGGTATGGATGTTATTGGACCTATAGAGCCTGCGGCTTCCAATGGTCATAGGTTCATTCCGGTAACGATCGATTATTTTACCAAGTGGGTGGAGGCCAAAACCTTCAAATTAGTAACCAAGAAGGCGGTAGTGAACTTCGTACATTCCCACATCATCTGCAGGTTTAGAATTCCAAAGATAATCATCACAGATAACGGTGCCAATCTTAACAGCGGATTGATGAAAGAGGTATGTCAGCAGTTCAAGATTACACACCGAAATTCCACATCATATCGTCCCAAAGCAAATGGTGCGGTTGAGGCAGCAAACAAAAATATAAAGAAGATATTGAGGAAGATGGTAGAAGGGTCTAGGTAGGCATGAAAAGTTACCATTTGCATTGTTGGGTTATCGCACTACCGTCCGGACTTCGGTAGGTGCAAGTCCTTACTTGTTGGTGTACGGGACTGAAGCAGTAATACCAGCAGAAGTTGAAATTCCATCCCTCCGTATTGTCGCTGAAGCTGAGATTGACGACGATGAGTGGGTCAAAACTCGATTGGAGCAATTGAGCTTGATCGATGAAAAGAGATTGACAGCAGTATGTCATGGCCAATTGTATCAAAAGAGAATGGCAAGAGCATATAACAAGAAGGTACGTCCCAGGAAATTTGAAGTGGGACAGCATGTGCTGAAGAGAGTTCTACCATATCGGGCCGAAGCGAAAGGCAAGTTCGCTCCAAATTGGCAGGGACCATTTGTTGTGACTAGAGTATTATCCAACGGCGCTCTATGTCTAACTGATATTGAAGGAAGATGCACCGATATGGCTATCAATTCCGATGCAGTCAAGAGATATTATGTGTAATTCTTTAATGTATTTGTCAACGTTTGGTTTCGTTTGTTTGTATTTGGCATTTTTCGGAGAATGAAATGACAGAGGCAATTTTTCTACTACCCAAACACTTTAACCCTTGTTTTTCCCCTTTGAGCCTTAATTATTCTTTCATATACCCTCTTTTGGAATCCTCAAGGAAGATGTATAACAAAATAGAAAAGAAACAAAGAAAAGTCATAGGAAAAAGTGAACTACGTTCGACCTGATTCCTCAAGAAGGATACGTAGGCGCCACACGGCTCGGTCATAATAAAATAAAAATCAAAGATTCCCCAAGCAACAAAACTGGGGCAGAAGTCATTGTTTCGTTTGAATAGATAGTGTGGATTTCGAAAGCTGTAATAAGCTAACCGTTGAGGTTAAACCCCTTTTCTTTAGCCTCACGCACAGAAACCACATTAAGGACCAAAAAAGACCTCTCGATCAGTATTTGAGAAATGCCAAATCATGCGAATGAAACTACGAATGACACTTCAATCCTCGACTGAATCTAGGACTCACAAGCTGAAAAGGGATAGCCCCTTTAGAGGAAATTCCATGGATAATACCCCGGCCCACCGCATGGAAACAAAGCGAAATGAAGAGAGCCTTAACGGTGAAAACCCTCGCGGGCACCTTAAGGCGAAGAAAGTTGAGAGAAATAAAATGAGAGAGTCTTACGGTGAAAACCTTTACAGGCACCCCAAGGCGACGGGAGGTCGAGAGAATCGAGAGAATCTCATTAGTGAAAACCCTTTGAAGGGCACCATGAGGTGACAAGGCGAGATGGTTACAAGGCATCTGCATGAGACAAGGTTGGGACATTCGTTTGCTTCTAGCAAAACGCGGCTATCAGAAAGTGATTGACATAAATAGACTGGGTAGATTAATCTCAAAGGCACGACATAACCATTAGATCAGTTATACATTTAGATAAGTTTTTCCCAGTTTTGAGTTCCGAAAAGTTTTCCCTTTCTTTTATCATTCGCGGTCAGCATTCTTTTTCTATCATTTTTCCTTTTCTTTTGTTTTCAAAAATTGACTTTTCAAAGCTTACTACCAAGTCTCCCAAAGCGGTACAATGAAGATGAATAGGCGTGGAACGAGGCAATAAGTCAAAAGTCGTTCCGATATTAAGATTGGAACGACAGGTTGATTGGAAGGTTCACAGGAATTATGAAGTACGATGGACACATATTACACATCCGGAAGATGATTTCTCACAACAGATCATCGACTAAAAGGGTCGGATCAAACTGAAGGTTGGAATAAAAGTGAGAGATGAGAGACCATCTGTGGAAAGAGCACCATCCCCAGCAAATGTCAACGTCATCCCCGAAAGTTCGAGGGAGGCCAAGCAGCTGAAAGAGAAAAGGAAAATTGCCCCAGCAAGAGAGGCATGACCACTCACGATGCTTTGAAACTAACAATTTTTCTTTGATTTAAAGCAGGAAAAGAGGGTTCGTCGACAGAAAAGCATGCCACGTAGAAGGTTATCAAACTGGGGCAGAAAATTTTCTCCCATGGCGAAAATTTTCTTGAAAGCAAATACCTAGTGGATAAGGATAGAAAGCAACGCAGGATTTTGGAAAATACCAGTTTCAAGCAGAATAGTTTTGAAAGAGGCCGACAACATGAGGAAGTGATCTTTAAGCCTAATATTATCCCCAACAGTTCTTGGAGAAATGAAACACTGATTTTCGAGATTTCCCCAACGACGTTATATACCATAAAATTTCAAGAAAGCAAAGAGCAAGTACCGAAGGAGGTTGGGAAAGAGGAAAAAGGAAAATAACATGATCCAGGAAGAAAGCAATTCCAAAACAAGGTAATTCATAAGAAAAGGTAGCCCAAGAGACGATGCAGGAAGAAGAAAAGATACATGAAGCAAAGGAAGGCGATATGAATGGAGTTAGTGAGTTATAATTGAAGTCAGGGAGCCCGCCTGAAGAATGGAGTGGCGATTTATTTTGAAGTTGTAGTTGAAGTCAGGGAGCCCGCCTGAAGAATGGAGTGGCGATTTATTCTGAAGTTGTAGTTGAAGTCAGGGAGCCCGCCTGAAGAATGGAGTGGCGATTTAAGTTCTGAAGTTGTAGTTGAAGTCAGGGAGCCCGCTTGAAGAATGGAGTGGCGATTTATTTCGAAGTTGTAGTTGAAGTCAGGGAGCCCGCCTGAAGAATGGAGTGGCGATTTAGTTCAAAGTTTATTGTTGAAGTCAGGGAGCCCGCCTGAAGAATGAAGTGGCGATATTTTCGAAGTTGTAGTTGAAGTCGGGGAGCCCGCCCGAAGAATCGAGTGGCGATTTAGTTTTGAAGTTGTAGTTGAAGTCGGGGAGCCCGCCTGAAGAATGGAGTGGCGATTTATTTTGAAGTTGTAGTTGAAGTCGGGGAGCCCGCCTGAAGAATGGAGTGGCGATTTATTTTGAAGTTGTAGTTGAAGTCAGGGAGCCCGCCTGAAGAATGGAGTGGCGATTTATTTTGAAGTTGTAGTTGAAGTCGGGGAGCCCGCCCGAAGAATGGAGTGGCGATTTTATTTTGAAGTTGTAGTTGAAGTCAAGGAGCCCGCTTGAAGAATGGAGTGACGATTTATTTTGAAGTTGTAGTTGGAGTCAGGGAGCCCGCCTGAAGAATGGAGTGGCGATTTATTTTGAAGTTGTAGTTGAAGTCAGGGAGCCCGCCTAAAGAACGGAGTGGCGATTTATTTTGAAGCGGTTGAGCGTAACAGAAATCCCCGGCATAAATCCAAGTTCATAAGCAGAAGGAAGGCAACAAGGATCAGAAAGATAGATTCAGACTTCGAATGAAAACAATTCGAAGATCGCAAAGAAGGGACCAATGGTCGGAGTTCGGCTGTCAAGATAGGCCGAAATAACAATTGTCATAAGAGAAGAAGCATGTGAAGAAACATCAGAGCCAGCAGGATGGCAAGGAACATGACAAGATCAAGTTGAAAAGATAGATAAGAATTTGCAATACTGTAACCTAGTCTAGCTTCTTATTTTTTAGCACAGTGTAATAAGGAGATCAGTTAAGCAGTGGCAACAGCAGCAACAGCAGTAACAGCAAGATCACAGCAGTCATGGTAGTCCCAACTACAAAAACTTCCCGAACTACATTGACCTGATTCCCTTTTAGCCAGGGATATGTAGGAGACCTTTGAAGCAAGGCTCGGTCAAACTTTTCCAAAAAATGCTTCATGCGGAGTGCTTGAACGGGCAAAAAAAATCGCTCGTATCCGCTCACTTATCTTTGCACGAAAACTCTTCATGTTTCCGCGCAAAGAGGGGCAGCTGTGAGCACGTGATTTTGCCCTATACGAGAATTACTCCCAAAATTCAAGCTAAAATAATTTTTGTGTTGTTTGCAATATTGTGGATTTTGTGTTACTTTTATTGTTGGTTGCATTTGTGTGTACATGACTATTTGTTTAAATAAACAAATATATATATATATATATATATATATATATATATATATATATATATATATATATATATATATATATATATATATATATATATATAGACGGTGCCATTGTAGTTACAGTTTAATCGGACAATTTGGAATTAATTAGTAAACTAAGTATTTTATAAAGTGGAAAATATTAATAATATTGTATCTTACATTTTAGTATTTAATTGTGTGATTTTCGTATAACACTGGTGTTTAATCATCTGTGATAAAGATTAGTAAGAGTTAATTAATATTTTGGCTTTACAAATTATCTTAGAATTTTTGGTAATTAAGAATCAAAAGGAAAATAAAAGAAGTAGAATAAAACAAGTGAGAATGAACAAATCGGAACTGGGCCACTTAACTGGACCCAAAACCAGGCCCAACGCCCCAACCTAGTCCAAATATCCCTGTGACCCAGTCCAAGACAAAGTCTTTCAAAGACAGCGCCAAACGACGCCGCATTGGCTTCTCTATGGCAAGCCGTTGATCAAATCAAATGAACGGCCGGATCAAGTTTCCTTGTAATCCAAACGGTGGCGTTTCAATTTGATTGATCCAAACCATCCATCTTACATGATCCAACGGTCCAGGATTAATCACCTAATTCTAATTACCCAAACCCCCAATCCCTCTCATTTTCCCAAAAAGCTTCCGCCCCAGTTCGTCTCTTTCAGAGACCTTACCAAACAAAACCCTAGCTAGCCGCCACCCCACCCCATCGACGGAAACCCGGCGGCAACAACGCCGCCGGCCACCAAAATAACACCACACGACCACCTTAACCCCCTCTACAAGAATCCGGCAATCACTAATCTCGAATCAATCAGGAAATTCTCGAATCTTCATTTGAAGATTCGAGTTAAACTCGAACCAACTCCGATTGACCCCAAACTCGTACCAATTGCTCTCCGGACCTTCCTCGTAACCGAACCAAACTTGGTTTGGTTCGAATCCGGCTAGAAACGTTCGAACCCCAAATTCCCTCTCAAGAACCCTAGAACCCAAAAATTATGGATTTCGTCGAGTCAACATTATTTGAAGGCAATAGACTTTAATTGGAGTGTTTTTCGTTTGAAAAACACTTCAATTAAAGTCCGTTTACTTCAAAAGGGTGCAAACTCGAAGCCTTTGGAGCCGAGTCCGTCCGATTTTGATTTTTCTTCTTAAGGTATTGTTTCTTCTTCTTTTTTATATTTATTCTTATATTGGTTGTTTAAAATCAATGTTTGTGTGTTTCAAATTTTCATTCTCTTCTTCTCAAATGACTCTTTTATTCGGTCGAAAGCATTTCTTGTTCTTTTCTGTCCAATTGAATGTGTTTGTTGTGATAGCATTATATGTTTACTTTGTTTAAGGTCGTCGAATAAGTAGATTCGATTTTTGATTGTTTGTCGTCCCTGTTTCATCCCTTCGTTCTCAAAAACCATTTGTTGGTCAATTCTAATGTTGTGATTGTTTGTTTGATTACGTATGTTGTCGAATACGTGTTCGCATCGATTAGCGTCGTCGAACGATTAGCTTTGTATTCCCCGGCACTTGGCCGAGAATTCTTGATTCACTGTTTTGTTGCAATGATTTGAATACCAAATGTACATATCGTAATAGTTTGATCGAATGTTTGTCGATTAGTTCGTAGGTCTGTTATTATCACTTTTAGACAGACATTGATCCTCATTTGTGTCCATAACTCTTGTTGGACAGAATTAGGATTGTTTGTGATATTTGCTAGTTGTTTAATCTGTTTAAGTGCTTAAGAAATAAGCATTAGGGTGCATTGCACATGGATTGGTTTGCTGGAACTGCTGGACATCAGTATATTCCAGTAGTTTCTGCCTTTAGTTAGTTGTTTAAGTGTTAAAATTCATACTTAGACAGATTTAAGTGGGATCAGAGAATAACAGGTAGGTGCTTCTGTTTATAATAAGTTTTAAATGTTAAAATAGGCAAAACAGATCTGGAAAACAGATGGGGAATGATTAAAGGGTAGAGGGATACATGTGCAAGGTAGAAAAGCAGTAAAATTGAAAGGTTAAGGGGCTGTCCTGTTCTCAGGTTTATAAAAAGGATCTCTTTGGAAGAGAGAAGGGGAAGAAAAAAAAACACTGGATATACACAGACACACTCACAGCATATACACTCACATACACTCACACAAATACACATAAATATTCACTGAAGAGAATACTAACGAGGAGAAAAAATAGAAGATCATTAGAGACTGAGAGTTTAAGTTCAAATACATTGGGGTCTGTTGTCATTGAAAAGGGATTCTGAAAGAAATAGTTCCTGCTGTGTTGTTTGCTGCTGCTGGGTGTTGTTTTTGCTGCTGTTGTTTGTTTACTGCTGCTGGGTGTTGCTTTTGCTGCCTGTGATTGCTGCTGCCTGCTGCTTGTTGTTATTCTGTTGCTGTTGTTTGTGTGCTGCTGCAACTGACTTCTTCTTTCCTCATTGTAATTTCCAGGTACATGTTTGTAAACCCAAGCTCATGGAAATAAATTCAAGTGTTGATTCTTTCAATTATTGATTCATTCTAGTTTTATTGGTTTTCTTTCGTTTGTAAGTTTGCTATTGATTTAGGAAATTTATTATGAATATTAGACTGCTTGATTGGACTGTTAATTGTTAAGATTGAAACTACAACTAGTTCATTAGTTTTTTTTTGACTTTTGAAGTATCAATTTAATTATGTTTTCTTAAAAAATTAGACTGGACTGTTTGTTAAGCTTTAAAGCTTGAGATAAGTGAACATTGTGAATTTTGAGTACATAAGAAGCCTTAGAATTTGAAGTCCAATTGGACACGTACACAGGGGTTTAGGATGTTAGTTTTCTTTTAAAGAACAAGTTTTCCTAGTAGCAACAACATATTAGTGAAGTTGGTTAGTGTTTATTCCTCTGCATTTTTGAAGAGTTTCCTTATATACGTGGAAGACAAACTAGTGGCCTTATCTTCAATTAACGAGTAATTCTGTTTAAATCATAGCCAACTAATTCTTTAAGAACGAAATAAAGGCAGTGAATGAATTGAAATCCTTAAAACATCTTCAGTAGTTTTGTAACTTCTTTGTAAATCTATTTTTAAAGGAATAAATGGTCTGCTGGCGAATTGATATTTATTTTCCTACACCTGTGTGTTGAACGT
This sequence comes from Nicotiana noctiflora, assembly GCA_032618575.1. NCBI lineage: Eukaryota > Viridiplantae > Streptophyta > Magnoliopsida > Solanales > Solanaceae > Nicotiana > Nicotiana noctiflora. The sequence continues at coordinate 224,366 of JASVEL010005326.1, forward strand.
TAAAAACATTATACTTAATGGGGTTTGGTATAAAGATTTCATATTGGTCCCGGTTGCTGTCATATGGCCCATATCTAGAATACATTAGCTCATTCGTTTGGACTGTTAATTACAAGTAATAAAAATCCGTTTCAATTTAAAACCAATAGATGAAATAAGTAGAACGTATAGTCGGATTAGGATTGACCTTAAATAAAAGTGAGATGAGCTTCGTTAGAATATCCAATACACGGGCCATCAATTAAGTATTATATAATTTTAGATTCGGAAGCACCGTTTAGTGAATTTCACGGTCTTTCCCGAAGTTAACAATACGATAGACTCTTTAGGCACGACTTTAATAAAATACTTTCTTAATTACGGGTGCGCATTTATGTGACCCAAATCTTACTCTCGGCGAAACTGAAATACATTAAAGTCACAGGCGTACTGGCTGTGGTGTGACTCGAAATATGTTTTCGTGACATTGCAATTCTTCTGAAATTAAAAGCGGAACATTAAAAGCACCTAGTTAGAATATATAAGGAAATCAGATAAAAACAAAAATAACAGTTGAGCTGTGCTAGAACCACGGAATACGGGAGTGCCTAACACCTTCTCCCGGGTTAACAAAATTCCTCATCCAGGTTTCTAGTTTCGCAGACTGTATACAGAATCATAAATTTCCTCGGTTCGGGATTAAACCGGTGACTTGGGACACCATTATTTTCCCAAGTGGCGACTCTGAAAATAACTAAATAAATTGATCCCGTTCCAACTATCCTTTAAGTGGAAAAACTCCTTTACTGATTATTATTGTATCCCTTCTCGGGGTATAGTATTAAACAGTGGCACATTACATTTATACGTTTATGTATGTGAAAAAAGGAGGTGTGACAGCTCTGGCGACTCTGCTGGGGACTAATACCCCAGAACTTCGGTTCTGGGTTTAAGAATTCTGCTGGGTATGTCGCCCAACAGGGATATTGAGTTTTGTATTGATCTGGCTTCAGGCACGCAGCCCATTTCTATCCCGTTGTATCGTATGGCCTCGCCAAAGCTGAAGGAGCTAAATGATCAGTTGCAGGATTTGCTTGAGAAAGGCTTCTCAGGCCTAGTATTTCTCTCTGGCGTGCGCCATTTCTATTTCTGAAGAAAAAGGACGGATCGATGGGGATGTGCATTGATTACCATCAGTTGAACAAAGTGACGATAAAGAACAAGTATCCACTACCGAGGATTGATGATTTGTTTGACCCGTTGCAGGGTTAAAGGTATTTTCAAAAATAGTTTGAGATCGGGTTATCATCAGCTGAGGATTAGGGCGTGTGATATCCCTAAGACAAAATTTCTCACTCGGTACGGGCATTACGAGTTCTTGGTCATGTTATTTGGATTGACTAATGCTCCGGCAACATTTATGGAGTTGATGAACCGAGTATTCAGACCTTATTTAGACTTATTCGTGATAGTCTTCATTGATGATAATCTTGTGTACTCCTGCAGTCAAGAGGAGCACGAGCAACACCTCACTCTGGCTCTTCAGACTTTGAAGGATAGACAGTTGTATGCCAAGTTCTCAAAGTGCAAGTTCTGGTTGAGTTCAGTTGCATTTCTGGGTCATGTAGTATCAGCAGAGGGCACTCAGGTAGACCCAAATAAGATTGAGGAAGTCAAGAATTAGCCTCGACCAGCTTCAACTATTGAAATTTGGAGTTTCTTGGGGTTGGCCAGTTATTATCGTCAATTTGTTGAGGGCTTTTCATCTATAGAAGCCTCGATGACCATGTTGACCCAGAAGGGTGCCTAATTCAAGTGGTTAGACAAGTGTGAGGAGAACATTCAGAAGCTCAAGACAACTCTGACTATGACAACGATATTGGTTTTACCCACAGATTCAGGGCCTTATACAGTTTATTGTGATGCTTCCCGTATTAGGCTTGGCTCAATATTGATGCAAGACGGCAGGGTTATTGCTTATGCTTCGAGACAGTTAAACATTCACGAGAAGAATTACCCACTCCATGATCTAGAGTTGGATGCCATTGTTCATGCCTTGAAGATTTAGAGGCATTACTTGTATGGTGTGACGTGTGAGGTGTACACAGATCACAAGAGTCTGCAATACTTGTTCAAGAAGAAAGAGTTGAATTAGAGGCAGCGGAGATCGTTGGAGCTACCGAAGGATTATGATGTTACTATTTTGTACCACCTGGGGAGAGCCATTGTGGTGGCAGATACATTGAGCAGGAAGTCAGCCAGCATGGGCAGTCTTGCTTATGTTCCGGTCAATTAGAGACTGCTTGCTTTGGATATTCAGGCCTTGGTCAATCAATTTGTGAGGTTGGATATTTTTGAGCCTAGCTGAGTTTTAGCTTGTACGGTCGCTCGATCTTTAGTATTGGAGCGTATCCATGATCGACACTTTGATGATCCTCATTTTTGTGTCCTGAGAGACACTGTGTAGCGTGGAGGTGCCACAAAGGTGACTTTAGATGCGGATGGTGTTTTGAGGTTGCAGGGGCGAGTATGTGTGCCCAATGTTGATGATATTCGATAGTTGATCTTAGCGGAGGCCCATAGTTCTCGGTATTCTATTCACCCGGGCACCGCAAAAATGTCAGGACTTACGACAGCATTACTGGTGGCATAGGATGAAGAAGGACATTTTTGCATATGTGGCTCGGTGTTTGAATTGCTAGCAGTTCAAGTATGAGCATAAGAGGCCGGGTGGTGTGTTTCAAAGGATTGGGCTTCCCGAGTGGAAGTGGGAGAGGATTACCATGGACTTCGTTACGGGGCTTTCGGTGATCCGGAAGAAGTTTGATGCTATTTGGGTTATTGTTGATACGCTAACTAAGTCAGCAAATTTCATTCCTGTTGCCACCACCTATTCATCGGAGAGATTAGCTGAGATCTATATCCGAGAGATTGTTCGCCTACATGGGGTGCCGCCATCTATCATTTCGGACCTGGGTACGCAATTTACCTCGCACTTTTGGAGAGCAGTTCAATAGGAGTTAGGCACCCAGGTTCAGTTGAGTACAATATTCCATCCTCAGATGGACGGTCAGTCTGAGAGGACTATTCAAATATTGGAGGATATGCGCTGAGCCGACATTATATATTTTGGAGGCTCTTGGGACATGTTTCTACCTTTAGCACAGTTCGCCCACAATAACAACTACCAATCCAACATTCAGATGGCTCCTTATGAGGCATTATGATAGGTAATGTCGGTCCCCAGTTGGATGGTTCGAGATGGGAAAGGCTCAGTTGTTGTGTACAGATTTAGTCCAGGAGGCCTTGGATAAGGTCAAGATCATTTAGGACAGGCTTCGTTCAACTCAGTCGCGGCAAAAGAGTTATGCGGATCGCAAGGTTCGAGAGGTGACTTTCATGGTTGGTAAGTGAGTATTGCTCCGTGTGTCACCTATGAAGGGTATGATGAGATTTGGGAAGAAGGGAAAGCTTAGCCCTAGATATATTGGTCCATTTGAGATACTTTATCGAGTGGGAGAGGTGGCTTATAGACTTGCCTTGCCACCTAGATTGTTAGTCGTGCATCCATTATTTTATGTGTCTATGCTCCGGAGGTATCACGACGATCCTACCCACGTGTTAGATTTCAGCACTGTCCAGTTGGAAAAGGATCTGTCCTACGAGGAGGACCCAATAGCTATTCTAGACCGGCGAGTTCAACAGTTGAGGTCGAAGAGTTTTCCTTCAGTGCGTGTTCAGTGGAGAGGTTAGCCTCTTGAGGCATCGACCTGGGAGTCCGAGTCTGATATGCAGAGCCGTTACCCTAATCTATTTCCTAACGCATGTATTTCTTTCTTTTGTCCGTTCGAGGACGATCGTTTATTTTGGAGGCGGAGAATGTGACGATCCAAAGGGTCATCATCGTAGTTCTCCCTTTTTCTGCGCTTCCGAGGTCTTGGAAACCTCACTTTTGGTTGCCTCGATTTGCATGCACAGTCCGGGCATAAGGCCGGAAAATTTCCAGGTTAAAATATATGAATTCTGTGAAAACGTTGAGGAATTATGATATTTATATTGATATAGTTGACTTCGGTTAACATATTTAGTAAATGGACCTGGACCTGTGATCTGGCAATCCCGGGAGGTCCGTAGAAAAATATGGGACTCGGTCATGTGCCCGGAGTCGAAATCCGAGGTCCAGAACCCCAGTAAAAGATTTTTTCTGTTATATTATTTTATGAAATTATTAAGTAAAAATAAAAATGAAAATAAATTAGAAAATATAGGTATCGGGCTCGTATTTTGGTTCCGACACCTAGTATAAGTCTTAAATATGTGTTAAGCACTATCAATAAAGTTTGATTGAAAATGGACGTCGTTTGACGTGTTTCGAACTAAAAATGGGAAATTTGGAAGTTATGAACTTTGAAATGAAATTTATGAGTTTTGGGGTTAGATTCATTGAATTTGATGTTATTTTAGCAATTTGATCGCTCGAGCAAGTTTGTAGGATGTTATTGAGTTAGTGTGTGTGATTGGTTGGGATCCCCGAGGGCTCGGGAGTGTTTCAGAAGAGGTTCAAGGTATTTTCACCTTAGAGGATGTTGCTGAATTTCTGCTGTCAGTGCCCAGATATTTTCTTCTATGCGATCGCATCGGCTAGGCCGCGATCGCATAATGCAAGTAAGCCCCCCTTTTTCTTCCTTCTACGCGTTTGCAGCTTACCCCCTATGATCGCATATCACTGTCCCATCTACTCTATGCGATCACATTCCTTGCCCAGCGATCGTATAGAGCATTCTTGCCTAGTTACTTTGTATTATAAAAACAGAACCTACTTCGGGACTTTTATACTTTTCTCAGACGGATTTTTCTTCTCCACCCTCCATTGACGAGTTCCAAGGTTCCTTTTCTCCATAACTCTTTGGGTAAGTTTTCTTAATATCATTTCCTTATTATTTTATCAACTAATCACTAAATTCTAGGCCTAAAAACATGAAATCATGGTAGAAATTAGGGCTTTTGGGTAGAGTTAGGTTTTTGAGAATTTTGGGCGATTCAACCCCAATTTGGGGTTGAATCTTAAAACAAATTATATAATTGAACTCGTGGGGGTATGTGTGAATTTATTTTGGTTCGAACCTAGGGTTTTGACCAAGCGGGCCCGGGGTCAATTTTGCAAATTTTGGATAGAATGTTGGAAAGATTATATTTAGGCATTTGGGTTGGATTGTTGAGTATTATTGATGATATTAAATCAATGATGTATAGATACAATTGAATTGGAGCTAAATTCAAAGGAAGGCATTGCTTAAGGATTATGTTGGCTGTAAACCTTCGAGATAAGTGTTTGATCTAACTTTGGCTTGAGGGAATAGGATTAGAGTATCATAAATGCTATTTTCTAAATGATCGAGTGCGGTGTATAGGCATGATGACGAGTGTCTATACACCAGAGTCTAGCATGAACGTGAGTCTTTGTTTGTACGTGTTTTTGAGATAATTTGGGACTCTCCTAAGCTAAATTATGATTTGCTACAAATGTAAAGAGTTTGAGGATAAATTGTGAAATATTAATGTTTTGGAGCGTTGGCTCGGATTATAAATACTATTGAGTAAAAGATGAAAATATTGAAAGGAGTTGTGATTTATCCCTTGCCAGGATGGTTTAATAAATTGAGAATTTCCCTTGCTGGGTTGTGAAAGTTATTGCTATTGTTCCCTTGCCGGGTCTCAGTTGTTATTTGTGTTACTCCTTGCTAGGATAATGCTTTCTCTTTATTTATTCCTCTTTCTAGTTGGTTGTGACTGCTATTTGGAGGGAAGAGTGATATTTCATGTAGGGTCATTCTGTGCTATTTCTGATTATAATTGCACGAAGGGTCATTCCGTGCTATGTTTTGAGAGTTATTTGAGAGAAGGCATGAAGGGTGATGCCGTGCATTTTATTCGATTGATTTGGGTGAGAATGAGAGTAAAATCATGAAGGCTGATGCCATGCAACTATTGAATTTCTTATTCTGTGATTATTATTATTGTGCCATATTTCTAGTTACGTTGATGAACTATATATTCAGGTGTACTTCCCACAGCATGTTTCCCCTTTTTAATTGTTTAGTTTCAGTATTTTTGTTACTTTTAGTGTATATATGTATATAGAATTGTACAGGTTGATTTGGTTGTCCTGTCTAGCCTCGTCACTACTTCGCCGGGGTTAAGCCAGGCACTTACCAGCACACGGGGTCGGTTGTGCTGATGCTACACTCTGTGAATTTTTTGGGCATAGATCCAAGAGTAGCTTTTGGACAGCAGCAATAAGATATGTATTCCAGGAGCTATCATCAGTCTGGAGACTTTTTGAGGTAGCCTAGCTGGCGTTCACAGGCCGAAGTCCCTTTCCTTTACTTCAATTTGTTTTTATTATTCGAAATTGACTTATGCATTTTTCTTCATTCAGACTTGGTTGTAGTATTCTATGGTAGCCCGTGAGCTAGTGACACCAGGTTTTGGGTAGTGACATGTTTCAAACTTCCGCATTTTTATATTATTTCTTTAAACTTAAAAGTTTTCTACACTTATTTAATTGTTGATAGCATATTTTATTGGTGGTGTTGATAGAGAATGTGTAATGTTTGGATGCCCTAACTTCGTTAGTAGGCGCCATCACGATGCCCGATAGTGGGATAAATATGGGTCGTGACAAGTTGGTATCAGAGCTCTAGGTTGCATAGGTCTCGCTACTCACGGACAAACTAGGTAAAGTATTAGGGATCGGTTTGGAGACGTCTGTATTTATCCCCTAGCGACTACAAAGTTAGGAAAAGTTTCACTTTTGTTCTTTCTTGTCGTGCAATTTTGTTTCTCCAATACTGATTGTCCTTCTACTTTGTTGTTTCGCAGATGGTGAGAACATGTGCTTCTTCTTCTTCTTCTTCTTCCGCGCACCAGTCCGAGCCTAGAGTAGCGTTTGCAAGGGGTAGAGGCCGAGGCCGTGCCAGAGGATGAGGAAGGGGCAGAGCCCAGCCCCAAACGACATTTCTAGAAGTGGAGCCTCATATTGACTATTATGAGAAGATTCCAGCCTCAGCTGCTCAGATGGGCCCAACTCAGCTCCTAGGAGGGGTCATGTTCACCCTGGATCTTCAGGATGCTCTAGTCCAACTGACAGGCTTTATAGACAGTGTCACTAGAGCGGGTTTGCTGCCAGTAGCACTAGCCACTCCTCAGGCTAGAGGAGGGGTTCAAACTCCTACTACGCTTGCTCCGGAGCAGGTAGCTCCCCAGACTCAGGTCCTATTGGTTCTGCCTGGAGTGGAAGCTCAGACAGGTATTACAACTCAGGCCAGAGATGGAGCGGCCATGTCTTCGGATGCTTTGTGGAGACTTGATTGGTTCTTAAATATTTTTACCACCACCTTCAGCGGTGATTCATCGGAGGATCCCCAAGATTTTCTATGCAGTTGTCATGAGATTCTCAGGACTATGGGTATAATCGAGACCAACGCGATCGATTTTTGCACCTTCAGGCTTGCAGGATCTGCCAAGACTCGGTGGAGAGATTTCTGCCTATCTAGACCAGTAAGGTCCCCAGATTTGACATCGGATCAGTTCGTAGAGTTATTCTTGGAGAAGTTTCTCCCCGTCACTCCGCGGGAGGCGCTTCATAGGGAGTTTGAGCACCTCCAGTAGGGCTCCATGACCGTTACTCAGTGCGAGACTCAATTTGTGGATTTGGCATGCCATGCAGTTGTGATATTCCCTTATGAGCGAGAGAGGGTCCATAGATTCATTGATGGATTGATTCAGCCGATCCCTCTTTAGATGGCCATGTGAGTTGGTAGTGACATTTCCTTTCAGGAGGCAGCCAACACGACCCACAGAGTTGAGATGGACCTCACTCGAGGAGGTGGTCAGATGTCGGACAAGAGGCCTCATCATTCTGGCAGATTCAGTAGTACCTCATCTAGAGGTAGGAATTCTTATTGTAAGGATCAGGCACCGAGGCCCTTTTAGTCTGCGCTTCAAGTTTCTCATGGTACTCCTAGAAGCAGTGGCTCCTAGCAGCATTACTCAGATCAGCAGCCAATCAGTGCACCCCCACGTTAGAGCTTCAATGGAGGACATTCTCGTTGACAGGGTCAACAGTCACAACAACAAAGATCTTGTTATAGTTGTGGTGACCCCCATCACTTTGTCAGGTTTTACCCTCGAGCAATGGGTAGCTCTCAGCAGCTGGGTCTTTGCCCCATAATACAGGCAGCAGGTGATCCATAGCTCGCCCAGCCAGCTAGAGGTGTAAGTAGGGATCATAGAGGCGGAGGTAGGGACCATAGAGGTAGAGCTCGGACCGGCAGAGGTAGAGGACAACAAATGGTTGATCGTCCTAGAGATGCAGTTCAGGGAGGTGGGGCTCAGCCCCAGTTTTATGCTTTTCTAGCCAAGCCAGAGGCTGAGTCTTCCGATATTGTTATTACAGGTACTATTGTTGTCTGTGACATGGATGCTTCAGTGCTATTTGACCCTATGTCCACGTATTCATATGTGTCATCTTATTTTGATCCTAACTTGGCTATGCCTAGTGATGCCTTGCATATTTATGTATATGTATCTACACTAGTGGATGATTCTATAGTGGTCGATAGAGTCTATCATTCCTGTGTACTAGTATTTGAGGGGTTTTAAACCCGTGTTGACCTATTGCTTCTAGACATGGTTGATTTTGATGCTATATAGGTAATGGATTGGTTGTCCCCGTATCATGCGATCTTTGTTTGTTATGCCAAGACCGTGACCTTGGCTTTACCGGACTTGCCCCGGTTGGAGTGGAGAGGGACCCCAGGACATGCCACCTGTAGTGTCATTTCATATGTTAAGGCTCGACTCATGTTCGAGAATGGGTGTTTAGCTTATTTTGCATATGTTCGTGATTCCAGCATAGAGGTTCCTTCTATTGACTCAGTCCTTATTATTCAGGAGTTCTTAGAGGTTTTCCCTTCAGACTTGCAGGGTATGCCGCCCAACAGGGATATTGAGTTTTGTATTGATCTAGCTCCAGGCACGCATCCTATTTCTATCCTGTCGTATCGTATGGCCCCGCCAAAGCTGAATGAGCTAAAGGATCAGTTGCATGATTTGCTTAAGAAAGGATTTATCAGGCCTAGTGTTTCTCCCTTGGGTGCGCCATTTCTATTTGTAAAGGAAAATGACAGATCGATGAGGATGTGCATTGATTACCGGCAGTTGAACAAGGTGACGATGAAGAACAAGTATCAACTGCCAAGGATTTATGACTTGTTTCACCAGTTGTAGGGTGCAAAGGTATTTTCAAAGATAGATTTGAGATCGGGTTATCATCAACTGAGGATTAGGGCGTCTGATGTCCCTAAGACACCATTTTGCTCTTGGTTCGGGCATTACAAGTTCTTGGTCATGTCATTTGGGTTGACTAATGCCCTGACAGCATTTATCGAGTTGATGAACTGAGTGTTCATGCCTTATTTAGACTTGTTCGTGATAGTCTTCATTGATGATATTATTGTGTACTCCCGCAGTCAGGAGGAGCATGAGCAGCACATCAGAGTGGTTCTTCAGACTTTGAAGGATAGCCAGTTGTATGCTAAGTTCTCAAGGTGCGAGTTATGGTTGAGTTCAGTTGCATTTCTGGGTCATGTAGTATCCGTAGGGGGCATTTAGGTAGACCCAAAGAAGATTGAGGAAGTCAAGAATTGGCCTCGACCATCTTCAGCTACTAAAATTTGGAGTTTCTTGGGGTTGACCGACTATTATTATTGATTTGTTGAGGACTTTTCATCTATTGAAGCCCCAATGACCAGGTTGACCCAAAAGGGTGCTTAGTTCAAGTGGTCAGACAAGTGCGAGGCGAGCTTTCAGAAGCTCAAGACAGCTCTGACTAAGACACCAATATTGATTTTACCCATAGGTTCAGGGCCTTAAATAGCCTATTGCGATGTTTCCCATATTGGGCTTGGCGCAGTATTGATGTAGGATGGCAGGGTTATTGCTTATGCTTCGAGGCAGCTGAAGATTCATGAGAAGAATTACCCAGTCCATGATCTAGAGTTGGCATCCATTGTTTATGCCGTGAAGATTTGGAGGCATTACTTGTATGGTGTGACGTGTGAGGAGTACACGGATCACAAGAGTCTGCAATACATGTTCAAGCAGAAAGAGTTGAATTTGAGGAAGCGCAGATGGTTGGAGCTACTGAAGGATTATGATGTTACTATTTTTTACAACCCAGGGAGAGACAATATGGTGGCAGATGCATTGAGCAGGAAGTCAGCCAGCATGGACAGGCCTTGGACAATCGATTTGTGTGGTTGGATATTTCTGAGCCTAGCCTAGTTTTAGCTTGTACGGTCGCTCGATCTTTATTATTGGAGCATATCCATGATTGGTAGTTTGATGATCTTCATTTGTGTGTCCTGAGAGACACCATGCAGCGTGGAGGTGCCACAAAGGTGACTTTAGATGCAGATGGTGTTTTGAGGTTGAAAAGACAAGTATGTGTGCCTAGTGTTAATGGTATTCGAGAGTTGATCTTAGCGGAGGCCCATAGTTCTGGGTATTCTATTCACACGGGCATCGCAAAAATGTATCAGGACTTGCGGCAGCATTACTCGTGTCGTAGGATGAAAAAGGACATTTTTGCATATGTGGCTTAGTGTTTGAATTGTCAGCAAGTCAAGTATGAGCATCAGAGGCCAGGTGGTGTGTTTCATAGGATTGAGCTTCCCGAGTGGAAGTGGGAGAGGATTACCATGGACTTCATTACGGGACTTCCGGTGACCTGGATGAAGTTTGATACTATTTGGGTTATTGTTGATAGGATATCTAAGTCAACACATTTCATTCATGTTGCCACCACCTATTCATCAGAGAGATTAGCTGAGATCTACATCCGGGAGATTGCTCATCTTCATGGGGTGCCGACATCTATCATTTCGGATCGGGGTACGCTGTTTACCTCGCACTTTTGGAGAGCAGTTCAGCAGGAGTTAGGCACCCATGTTCAGTTGATTACAACATTCCATCCTCAGATGGACGATCAGTCTGAGAGGACTATTCAGATATTGGAGGATATGCTCCAAGCCGCGTTATTTATTTTGGAGGATCTTGGGACCAGTTTATACCTTTAGCACAGTTCGCCTACAATAACAACTACCAATCTAGCATTCAGATGGCTCCTTATAAGGCGTTGTTTGGTAGGCGATGTCGGTCCCCAGTTGGATGGTTCCAAATAGGAGAGGCTCGGTTGTTGGGTACAGATTTAGTCCAAAAGGCCTTGGATAAGGTCAAGATCATTCAGGACAAGCTTCGTTCGGCTCAGTCGCGGCATAATAGTTTTGAGGATCACAAGGTTCAAGATGATGCTTTCATGGTTGGTGAGCGAGTATTGCTCCGTGTGTCGCCTATGAAGGGCGTGATGAAATTTGGGAAGAAGGGAAAGCTAAGCACTAGATACATTAGCCCATTAGAGATACTTGATCGAGTGGGAGAGGTGGCTTATAGACTTGCCTTGCCACCCAGCTTGTTAGCCGTGCATCCAGTGTTTCATGTGTCTATGCTCCAGAGGTATAACGACGATCCTACCCACGTGTTAGATTTTAGCACTGTCTAGTTGGACAAGGATCTATCATAGGAGGAGGAGCCAATAGCTATTCTAGACTGGCTGGTTCGACAGTTGAGGTCGAAGAGTTTTCCATCAGTGCGTGTTCAGTGGAGAGGTTAGCCTCCTGAGGCATAGACCTGGGAGTCCGAATTTGATATGCGGAGCCGCTACCCTCATCTATTTCTAGACGCATGTACTTCTTTTTTTTTGTCCGTTCGAGGATGAACGTTTGTTTTAGAGGTGGAGAATGAGATGACCCAAAGGGTCATCACCGTAGTTCTCCATTTTCCACACTTTTGTGGCCTATAAAACCTCACTTTTGGTTGCCTCAATTTGCGTGTGCAGTCCAGGCACGAGGCCAGAAAATTTTCACGTTAAAATATATGAATTATTTGAAAGATTTGAAGAATTATGATATTAATATTAATATAGTTGACTTCGGTCAACATATTTATTGAACGGACCCGGACCCATGATGTGACGATCTCGGGAGGTCCGTAGAAACATATGGGACTCGGGCATGTGCCCGGAGTCGAAATTCGAGGTCCAGAACCCCGGTAAAAGAATTTTTCTGTTAAATTGTTTTATGAAATTATTAAGGAAACATGAGAATGAAAATAAATTAAAAAATATAGGTATCGAGCTCTTATTTTTATTTTTGACACTCGGTACAGGTCTTAAATATGTGTTTAGCACTATGCGTAAAGTTTGGTTGAAAATAGACGTCGTTTGACGTGTTTCTGACTAAAAATGGTAAATTTGGAAGTTATGAACTTTGAAATGAAATTTATGAGTTTTGGGGTTTGATTCATTGAATTTGATGTTATTTTAGCGATTTGATCGCTCGAGAAAGTTCGTAGGATGTTATTGAGTTAGTGTGTGTGATTGGTTGGGATCCCCGAGGGCTTGGGAGTGTTTCAGAGGTGGTTCAGGGTGTTTTAGCCTAAGAGGATGTTGCGGATTTTCTGCTGTCAGTGCCCAGGTATTTTCTTCCATGCGATCGCATTGCCTAGGCCGCGATCGCATCATGCAAAGTCAGCCCCCTTTCTTTCCTTCTATGCGATCGCATAGGCAAGGCCGCGATCGCATAGTGTAAGTCAGCCCCCCTTTTCTTCCTTCTACGCGTTCGCAGCTTACCCACTGTGATCACATATCAGTGTCCCCTCTACTCTATGCGATTGCATTCCTTACCCAGCGATCGCATAAAGCATTCTTGCCCAGTGATTTTGTAGTGTAAAAAATAGAACCTACTTCGAGATTTTTACACTTTTCTCATACGGACATTTCTTCTTCACCCTCCATTGACGAGTTCCAACCTTCGCTTCCTCCATAACTCTTTGGGTAAGTTTTCTTAACATCATTTCCTTATTATTTCATCAACTAATCACTAAATTCTAGGCCTAAGAACATGAAACCAAGGTAGAAATTAGGGCTTTTGGGTAGAGTTTGGTTTTTGAGAATTTTGGGCGATTCCCAATTTGGGTTCAAATCTTAAAACAAATTATATTATTGAACTCGTGGGGGTATGAGTGAATTTATTTTGGTCCGATCCTCGGGTTTTGACCAAGTGGGCCCGGGGTCGGTTTTGCAAATTTTGGGAAGAATGTTGGAAAGATTATATTTAGGCATTTGGTTTGGATTTTTGAGTATTATTGATGATATTAAATCAATGGTGTATAGATACGATTTAATTGGAGCTAAATTCGAAGGAAAGGCATTTCTTAAGGATTGAGTTGGCCGTAAACCTTCGAGGTAAGTGTTTGATCTAACTTTGGCTTGAGGGAATATGATTAGAGTATCATAAATGTTATTTGCTAAATGATCGAGTGCGGTGTATAAGCGTGATGACGAGTGTCTATACACAGAGTCTAGCACGACCGTGAGTCTTTGTTTGTACTTATTTTTGAGATAATTTGGGACTCTCCTAAGCTAAATTATGATTTGCTGCAATGTAAAGAGTTTGAGGATAAATTGTGAAATATTAATGTTGTGGAGTGTTGGCTCGAATTATAAATACTATTGAGTAAAAGATGAAAATACTGAAAGGAGTTGTGATTTATCCCTTGCTTGGATGGTTGAATAAATTGAGAATTTCCCTTGCCGAGTTGTGAAAGTTATTGCTATTGTTCCCTTGTCGGGACTCTATTGTTATTTGTGTTACTCCCTTGCCGAGATAGTGCTTTCTCTTTATTTATTCTTCTTGCCCGTTGGTTGTGACTACTGTGTGGGTGAGGAAGAGTGATATTGCACGAAGGGTCACTCCGTGCTATTTCTGATTATAATTGCACGAAGGGTTATTTTGTGCTATATTTTGAGAGTTGTGCGAGAGAAGGCACAAAGGGCGATGCCGTGCATTTTATTCGATTTCTTTGGGTGTGATAATTATTGTTATGCCCTGTTTATAGTTACGTTGATGAACTATATATTCATTTGTACTCCCCACAGCATGTTTCCCCCTTTTAATTGTTTAGTTTCAGTATTTCTATTACTTTTAGTGTATATATGTATATAGAATTGTACAGGTTGATTTGGTAGTCCTGTTTAGCCACGTCACTACTTCGATGGGGTTAGGCCAGGCACTTACCAGCACATTGGGTCGGTTGTGCTGATGCTACACTTTGTGCATTTTTTTGTTCTCGGATCTAGGAGCAGCTTTTGGACAGCAGGAGTAGGATATTTATTCCAGGAGCTATCATCAATTCAGGGACTTTTTGAGGTAGCCTAGCTGGCATTCGCAGGCTGAAGTGCCTTTCCTTTATTTCTGTTTGTTTTTATTGTTCCGAAACAAACTTATGTATTTTTCTTCATTCAGACTTGGTTGTAGTATTCTATAGTAGCCCGTGAGCTAGTGACACCAGGTTTTGGGTAGTGACATGTTTCAAACTTCCACATTTTTATATTATTTTGTTAAACTTAAAAGTCTTCTGCACTTATTTAATTGTTGATAGCATATTTTATTGGTGATGTTGATAGAGAATGTGTAATGTTTGATTAGCCTAACTTCGTTTGTAGGCGCCCTCACGATGCCTGTTGGTGGGATAAATCCGGGCCGTGATAGTTATCCCTAATCCCACCTTTAAATTCTCGGTTAATAATTCGTCATATACTTTGGGAGTGGTGTTTCTTAACATCTACCTAAATATGCACTCTCTCCTAAGTAATACTTATTAAATAGGGAAAGCTAATTGAGAATCCTATCAATTAACTACAACAAGAACGTAGTTGAACAACTACAGATTAACTGGGCAAACTATATTAACACAACAAGAAGTTCACCCCTCAACAGGTTCTATCAAAACACTAAACTAAATAATTAGCTACTCATAAAAAAGCAAGATAAAACCATAAAATTATTCATAATTTGCAAATAATGATAACAAGAAGAAGATTGAAAAAATCTAATGGTGTCTTGATCTTCTCACACTTGTTCTTGCCTCTAATTCAGTCTAAAAATAAGCTTAATCTCTGCTTGGGCGAGTTTGTTGAGTTTATATAGGGTTAGGATAAGTTTCCACGATTTACACTTAAGTCCCTACATATACGGGAAATGCCAAAGTCGGACACATCAGAACGTGGCGTGACCGCGGTGAAAATGCATCAGTTCTGCCTCGCATTTTTGGTCCATCGCGTTCCAGCCGCTGTCAACGGCGGTCGCGGTGGGCTCTTGTCTAGTCATCCTTTGCCTTTTTCTTGCTTATTTTCATTTGGGTTCTTCTTGATTGGCCTTATAGCCACATTATTGACTGCAAAATACTCCATAGTATCTTCTTAACTTGGATTAGTTCCTGCAAAGCAAAAGAACACTAATTAAAGTATTTTGTTATCATTTTGTATTTAAAACAACAATAAAGTACGGTTCATTTCGAGTATAAAAAATGTCTATATAGCCTAGTATTAGGTGCACGCATCCAACCCATGCTCGATTCTTACTTCGAGCTTCCCAAACTCGAGCTCGGGGCATGATTATAATTCTTCAAAAGCGAGCTCTTCGATTTCGACCGTAAACAATTTCTATTTAGCAATATTGTTTTTACAGCATGTAACGACCCGGCCCGTCGTTATGGGAATTACCACCCCGTTACCTCGAATTTACATATCTTATGCTTTTATATCAGAATTAGAGTATATCGAGTGTGTTAGGAGTGATTCGGGTTGAAAATGAAGCAAATGGCATGATTTAAGGAAGCTTAAATATGAGAAGTCAACCAAGAGTTGACTTTTGAGTTAGAGTGCTTGGAATCGGATTCCGATGATTCGACTAGTTTTGAGGGATCATTTATGACTTAGGAGAGCAATTGGAATTGAATTCGGAGGTCCGGTGTAGTTTTAGGCTTGAATTGGCGAATGTTGAATTTTGGCGGAAAACTGGATGGTAGGTGAGATTTTGATCCAGGGGTCGGAATGGAATCACGACAATTTCTGTAGCTTCGTTGTGTGATTTTGGATATGTCTGCAAATTTTCAGGTCATTCGGACATCGTTTGATTGGGTTTTGGATTGAATGTTAGTTTTGAAAGTTTTGAAAAAACTTAGGCTTGAATTCGTGTGTAAATGGTGATTTTGATGTTAGGATGGTGTTTTTGTAATTGGAACAAGTCCGTATCATGTTTTGGAGTATGTTGGTGGTTTTCGTTGGGGTCCCGGGGGCCTTGGGATGATTTCAGACCATCAACCGGGCATTTTGAACTTGGCAAAATTTGCAAAAAATTGCAGGTTACTGCCCAGACATTTAAGCCTTCGCGTTCGCGTGGCATGGGCCGCGTTCGCGAAGGCCAGGCAGATCAGAGCATCGCGTTCGCGATCTGGGGTGTCGCGTTCGCGTAGGCCAGGAGCCTTGTGCTTCGCGATCGCGTTCCTGGGGTCGCGTTCGCGTAGGTACGTGGGAGTGTGCATCGCGTTCGCGAGAGGGGGATCGCGAACGCGTAGAAGGAAAATCTGGGCGACTGGGAGTTTGAGCATAGAGAACGCGTGGTTGGCGTCGCGTTCGCGAAGAGTAACTAGAAACTGAGCATCGCGAATGCGTGAGGTCTCACGCGAACGCGTAGAACAAAATGTTCTGGCAGTGAATAAAAATCACAGAATAGAGAGCTCGCGGGTTTACACCCCCAAAATACAATTTTGAGCCCTAGAGAGAAGAAAACTCGAGGAAAACACTAAGAAATCATCGGGTAATCATCGGAGGTAAGATTCTTGGCTCAAAAACATAATTTTATGGTAGGACTAACATCAATCTTCATGAATTTGGGTAGAATTTTGAAGAAATGTGGCCTAGGTATTGAAAACGGGATTTTGAGTTTTGGAAGGCCATTTGAACTCCGATTTCGATAAATTTGATATGCACCGACTCATGGTGAGACGAGGATCGCGTTGGTGCTAATTTCGGAGTTTTCCAAGCAGTGGGCCCGGGGTCGGATTTTTACCAACTTAGTGTATTTATCCGAATTTTATGTAAATTGAAATGGGTTATGATTCTTTGACCCGTATTTGATATAATTATTGTGGTTTGAGTAGATTCTACGCACGAGGGAACGAATTTCAAAGGAAAAGGTATCGCGGGCGAATCTACGACCGGCTAGAGGTGAGTAGTTTGTGTATATGGTAGCCTGAGGGTTCGAAACCCCGGCTTAGCACATTGTGACGCTAGTAGGGCGTAGCTCGCACACCGTGGCAGGTGCGGGATTGATTGTGACTCGGGATTGAGACTTGGTCCATCCCGGATATGAATAATATGCTGTTAGTGATGGAAAAACACTATGTTTGACATATTTGTGGGTTGTAAGCCTTGTTTTGGGCCTTGTGCCAAACTGTAGCGTCCTTAGAGGACAATATTTATGTGATAGCTATATTTGCTTAAATCACTAATCTTAGTCCTGGAAATTGAAATCACACTATTGAAATGAAGTCACCGATTTTTGCAAATTAAATAAAAGTTAAGTATTTTTCATAAATTATGAACTGGAAATTGGAATTAAGAAGAATGAACTGTTTTTGTGACTTATCTGATTTATGTGGACTGAGGATGGATCGGGCTGCACGCCGCAGCGGTTGATATGAGGATCGGGCTGCACGCCGCAACAATATTGTGCTTGGGCTGTAGGAGCCCCTCCGGAGTCTGTACACACCCTAGTGAGTGTCGTTGACGTTAAATGGATCGGGCTACACGCCGTAGCAGTTATGTGCATTGCATTGCATCTTTATTTGTTGAATTACTCTGTGGTAGCTGTATTGTACTATTGTTGCTAGTTCGTAGGAGAATCGGACTGTAGTGTAGCTTCATATTGTGGTATTTTGTGGATTTCTTACTGTCAGCTACATATATATATTTATTACTCACTGAGTACTTAGTACTCACCCCTACTCCCTGCACCTTTTGTGTGCAGACTCAGGTACTCAGGAGAAGTAGACAGGCATTTCCAGCGGTTTCAGTCATACCGAGTTGCTGAGGTAGTTGCTGACGTTCGCAGAACCTAGCTACTCCTCCTCTTTCCAGTTGTTATTTTGTATTCAAACTTGAGTATTCTCTATTCTTGTTGGGTTTTGTTAGAGGCTCTAGACTTGTGACTCCAGATCTTTGGGAGTGTCAGTTATTTTCGCACTTCTCAGTATTTTGTTCACTATTATTATTATTGGAGTTCTTAAACTCATATATTCTTTTTGGGATGTCCATTTGGGACGGATAATCGATGTGATAAGTAATTGTTGGTATGGCTGGCCTAGCTAATTGTTGGGCGCCATCACGACCGGATTTGGGTCGTAACAAGTTGGTATCAGAGCCTAGGTTATTAGGACTCGCGAGTCATGAGCCGGTTTATTAGGCTTTCGCGGATCGGTACGTAGATGTCCGTATCTATCCTCGGAGGGCTACAGAAACTTTAGGAAAAACCTCATTTTCTTGGATTCATATAGCGATTTGTATTATTATGAAAATTAAATTTTTCCATTTTCTATTCTCCCGCATATGGTGAGAACATGGGCTAACGGACGTGGCAGACGACCACCATTGGCACCCAGAGGCCGTGGTCGTGGTTGAGGTAGGGCAGCAGTACCAGCACCTGCTGACCCACCAGCTGACCAGACTCAGGTTCAAATTCCCGCACCAGTGGCCCAGGCTCAAGACCAGATTCCAGCAGCAGACACTCCGGCAACTCAGGTTCAGGCACCGGCAGTGCCCATTGTGATACTGGGTCTTCAGGAGACCTTGGCTCAGATCTTATCAGTGTGCACAGGCTTGGGTCAGGTAGTTGCAGCTACTGCTGCAGTATCTTCTTCACAGGCAGGGGGGGGGGGAATCAGACCCCCGTGGCCCGCACACCCGAGCTAGTTCAGTCAGTTGCGCCCGTTGCACCGGCTCCTGCTTATATGGTTCCAGTTATGCCCGATGACGAGCAGCGTCATTTGGAGAGATTTGAAAAGTTACAGCCTCCGACATTCAGTGGTGCTGAGGGCGAGGACGCCCAGGGTTTTCTTGACAGATGTCAGCGCATGCTTCGCACCGCGGGTATTCTAGAGTCCGGCGGTGTTTCATTCACCACTTTTCAGTTCACAGGTGCAGCATTTCAGTGGTGGGAGGATTTCGAGAGGCGTAGGCCCGCTAGGGCAGCGCCCCTCACTTGGCAGCAGTCCTCCATGGTATTTTTGGAGAAGTACGTGCCTCAGTCTCAGAGAGAGGTGCTGCGACGTCAGTTTGAATGGCTGAAGTAGGGAGATATGACGGTAAATTAGTATGAGATGAGATTCACACAGCCTGGCCCGTCATGCCATGTGGATGGTTCCTACGGACAGAGAGAGGATTCAGAGATTTATCGATGGCCTTATTTATCCCATCCACATATTGATGACCAGGGAGAGAGTTTCGGTAGTTACCTTTGAGGAGGTGGTTGATGCTGCCCGTCACATTGAGACAAATCGCCGCAGAGAGCGAGAGGAGAGAGAGGCTAAGAGGCCTCGTGGTTCTGGCAGCTTCAGTGGTGCTCGGTCTAGGGGCCAATCCCAATATAGCAGGGCTCGTTCTTTCAGGTCTCATCAGTCTGGACATGCAGAGTCCAGTGGGGTTTCATCAGATCGTGGTCGTCAGGGCCATCAGGGTTATAAAGGTCAGCAGAGCCGTCAGCAGAGTCAGCCTGCACTGAGTGCTCTTCCAGCTCAGAGCTCTGCTCCTGCTTCCTCAGCACAGGGTTCATCTGTAGCGAGGGGTACTCAGCAGCCCCTTCTTCCATCTTCAGGCCGTTGTTTTGAGTGCCGTGATTTGGGCCATATCAGGAGAGAGTGTCCTCAGTGGCTTCGTAAGCGGTCTCAGCAGAGGGATCAGCCCTCGTCTTCTACTCCTGTTTCTTCAGCGCCAGCACAGTTGGCTAGGACTGGTGGCCAGGTATCCAGAGGTCGCTCTAGGGGCGAGGATCGTATTGGTGGAGGCCAGGCTCATTTCTATGCTCTTCCGGATAGGAAGGATTCTAGTGCTTCAGATGCGGTCATTTCAGGTATTATCTCAGTTTGCCACAGGGATGCTTCTGTCTTATTTGATCCCGGATCCACCTATTCTTATGTTTCTACTTATTTTGCACATCACTTGGGTATAACCCGTGGTATTGTTACTTTGCTCGTACATGTGTCTACCCCAGTGGGGGATACTGATGTTGTGGATCAGGTATATCGATCATGTCTTATTACTATTGGGGGTCTGGAGACCCGAGTTGATTTATTACTACTGGGCATGGTAGATTTCGATGTGATTCTAGGCATGGATTGGCTATCTCCTTACCATGCGATTCTCGACTGTCATGCCAAGACAGTCACACTAGCTATTCCAGGTAATCCGAGGATCGAGTGGCGTGGCTTGACTGATTATGTGTCCGACAGGGAGATTTCTTATATAAAGGCCCAATGAATGATTGGCAAGGGTTGTTTATCATATTTGGCCTTCATTAGGAATGTTGAGGCTGAGACACCCAGTCTTGATTCGGTCCCCATTGTGAGGGAGTTTCCGGATGTATTTCCAGTAGACCTACCATGCATGCCGCCTGACAGAGATATTGACTTTGGTATTGAATTGGTGCTGGGCACTCAGCCCATTTCTATTCCTCCCTATTGCATGGCACCATCGGAGTTAAAAGAATTGAAGGAACAGCTTCAGGAACTCTTAGATAAGGGTTTCATTCGTCCGAGTGTGTCACCCTGGGGTGCACCGGCGTTGTTCGTGAAGAAGAAAGTTGGCACAATGAGAATGTGCATTGATTACAGGCAGCTGAACAAGGTAACAGTGAAGAATAAGTACCCATTACCTCATATTGAGGACCTATTTGATCAGTGAAGAATAAGTACCCATTACCTCATATTGAGGACCTATTTAATCAGCTCCAGGGAGCTAGTGTATTTTCTAAGATTGATCTTCGATCGGGCTATCATCAGTTGAAGATCAGGGACTCAGATATTATAAAGACAACGTTCAGGACGCGATATCGGCACTACGAGTTCCTGGTGATGTCTTTTGGGCTGATTAATGCCCTAGCTGCATTCATGAACTTGATGAATAGCGTATTTCGGCCGTACCTTGATTCTTTTGTGATTGTGTTTATTGATGATATTCGGGTGTATTCACGCAGCCAGGAGGAGCATGCACAGCACTTGAGGGTGGTATTGCATAGGTTGAGAGAAGAAAATCTTTATGCAAAATTCACTAAGTGTGAGTTCTGGCTTAATACTGTAACTTTTCTGGGACATGTAGTGTCCAGTGACGGCGTTCGGGTTGATCCACAGAAGGTCGAGGTAGTGCAAAATTGGCCCAGACCTTCCTCAGCTACTAAGATTCGGAGTTTTCTCGGCTTGGCAGGCTATTATCGCCGGTTTGTTCAGGGTTTCTCATCTATTGCTTCACCGTTGACTAAGTTGACACAGAAGAATGCTCCATTTGTGTGGTCCGATGAATGTGAGGAGAGCTTCCAGAAGCTCAAGGAGGCTTTGACCACAGCTCCAGTACTTGTGTTGCCATCAGCCTCAGGGTCATATACGGTGTATTGTGATGCTTCTAGAGTTGGACTCGGTTGTGTGTTGATGCAGGAGGGTAGAGTTATTGCATATGCTTCTCGTCAGCTAAAGCCCCACGAGAAAAACTACCCTGTTCATGATTTGGAGTTAGCTGCTATTGTTCATGCCTTGAAGATTTGGAGGCATTACCTATATGGTGTATCTTGTGATGTATATACTGACCACCGCAGCCTTCAGCATTTGTTTAAGCAGAAAGATCTAAATTTGAGGCAGCGGAGATGGCTTGAATTGCTTAATGACTATGATATTACTATCTTGTACCATCCTGGAAAAGACAATGTAGTAGCTGATGCATTGAGCCGGAAGGCTATTAGTATGGGCAGTTTGGCGTATATTCCGGTTGGGGAGAGACCCCTAGCAGTTGATGTTCAGGCGTTAGCTAATCAGATGGTAAGGCTGGATATTTCTGAGCCCAGTCGGGTGATGGCTTGTGGTATCTCGGTCTTCCTTATATGACCGTATTCGAGAGCGCCAGTATGATGATCCACACTTGCTTGTCCTTAAGGACATAGTTCAACATGATGATGCCAGAGATGTCACTATTGATAGTAATTGTGTGTTGGGGATGTAGGGCCGAATATACATGCCCAATGTTGATGGTCTTCGTAAGTTGATGTTGGAGGAGGCCCACAGCTCGCGGTATTCTATTCATCCAGGAGCCGCGAAGATGTACCAGGATTTGAAGCAGCATTACCGGTGGAGAAAGATGAAGAAAGATATTGTGAGCCACGTGGCTCGGTGTCTAAACTGTCAGCAGGTCAAGTATGAGCATCAGAGACCTGGTGGTGTATTCCAGCGTATTGATATTCCTAAGTGGAAGTGGGAAAGGATTACTATGGACTTTTTTAGTAGACTCCCTCGGACAGCGAGGAAGTTCGATTCAGTTTGGGTGGTGGTGGATAGGTTGACCAAGTCAGCTCATGTCATCCCAGTGTGTACTACTTATTCCTCAGAGCGGTTGGCCGAGATATTCATCCGTGAGATAGTGAGATTGCATGGGGTTCCCATTTTTATTATATCAGACAGAGGTACCCAGTTCACTTCTCAGTTCTGGAGGACATTTCAGCGAGAGTTGGGTTCACAGGTAGAGCTGAGCACAGCATTTCATCCACGGACGGATGGGCAGTCTGAGCGTACTATTCAGATATTGGAGGACATGTTGCGTGCTTGTGTCATTGATTTCGGTGGTTCATGGGCTGATTATTTTCCTCTTGCGGAGTTTGCTTATAATAATAGCTATCAGTCCAGCATTCAGATGGCACCGTATGAAGCTTTATATGGGAGACGGTGTAGGTCTCCAGTCGGTTGGTTCGAGCCCGGCGAGGCTAGGTTGTTGGGGACGGAGTTAGTCCAAGATGCCTTAGACAAGGTGAAGGTGATTCAGGAGAGACTTCGCACAGCGCAGTCGCGTTGGAAGAGTTATGCGGACCGAAAGGTCCGAGATGTGTCCTATTCAGTGGGTGAGAAGGTGTTGCTGAATGTTTCGCCTATGAAGGGCGTTATGAGGTTTGGAAAGAAAGGAAAGTTGAGCCCAAGGTTCATTGGACCTTTTGAGGTGCTTAGGAAAGTTGGGGAGGTGGCCTATATGCTTTCTTTGCCACCCAGCTTGTCGGGAGTTCACCCGGTGTTCCATGTATCTATGCTCCGGAAGTATGTCGGAGACCCGTCTCATGTATTAGACTTCAACACGATACAACTAGATGAGGACTTGACTTATGATGTGGAGCTAGTAGCCATTTTGGGTCGACAGGTTCGTAAGCTGAGGTCCAAGGACATAGCTTCAGTGAAAGTGCTGTGGAGAGGTCATCCCGTGGAGGAAGCGACTTGGGAGACCGAGCAGGAGATGCGAAACAGATATCCACACTTGTTTGATACTCCAGGTATGTTTCTTAACCTGCTCGCAGACGAGCGTTTGTTTAAGTTGGGGAGAATGTAACGACCCGGCCCGTCGTTACGGGAATTACCACCCCGTTACCTTGCATTTACATATCTTATGCTTTTATATCGAATTAGAGTATATCGAGTGAGTTAGGAGTGATTCGGGTTGAAAATGAAGCAAATGGCATGATTTAAGGAAGCTTAAATATGGGAAGTCAACTAAGAGTTGACTTTTAAGTTAGAGTGCTCGGAATCGGATTCCGATGATTCGACTAGTTTCGGGGGATGATTTATGACTTAGGAGACAATCGAAATTGAATTCGGAGGTTCGGTGTAGTTTTAGGCTTGAATTGGCGAAGGTTGAGTTTTGGCGGAAAACCGGATGGTAGGTGAGATTTTAATCCGGGGGTAGGAATGGAATCCCGACAATTTCTGTAGCTTCGTTGTGTGATTTTGGATATGTCTGCAAATTTTCAGGTCATTCGGACATCATTTGATCGGGTTTTGGATTGAATGTTAGTTTTGAAAGTTTTGAAGAAACTTAGGCTTGAATCCGTGTGTAAATGGTGATTTTGATGTTAGGATGGTGTTTTTGTGATTGGAACAAGTCCGTATCATGTTTTGGAGTATGTTGGTGGTTTTCGTTGGGGTTCCGGGGGCCTCGGGATGATTTCAGACCATCAACCGGGCAATTTGAACTTGGCAAAATCTGCAGAAAATTGTAGGTTACTGCCCAGACATTTAAGCCTTCGCGTTCTCGTGGCATGGGCCGCGTTCGCGAAGGCCGGGCAGATCAGAGCATCGCGTTCGCGATCAGGGGTGTCACGTTCACGTAGGCCAGGAGCCTTGTGCTTCGCGATCGCGTTCCTGGGGTCGCGTTCGCGTAGGTACGTGGGAGTGTGCATCGCGTTCGCGAGAGGGGGATCGCGAACGCGTAGAAGGAAAATCTGGGCGACTGGGAGTTTGAGCATAGAGAACGCGTGGTTGGCGTCGCGTTCGCGAAGAGTAACTGGAAACTGAGCATCGTGAACGCGTGAGGTCTCACGCGAACGCGTAGAACAAAATGTTCTGGCAGTGAATAAAAATCACATAACAGAGAGCTCGCGGGTTTACACCCCCAAAATACAATTTTGAGCCCTAGAGAGAAGAAAACTCGAGGAAAACACCGAGAAATCATCGGGTATTCATCGGAGGTAAGATTCTTGACTCAAAAACATAATTTTATGGTAGGATTAACATCAATCTTCATGAATTTGGGTAGAATTTTGAAGAAATGTGGCCTAGGTATTGAAAACGGGATTTTGAGTTTTAGAAGGCCATTTGAACTCCGATTTCGATAAAGTTATATGCACGGACTCATGGTGAGACGAGTATCGCGTTGGTGCTAATTTTGTAGTTTTCCGGGCAGTGGGCCGGGGTCGGGTTTTACCAACTTAGTGTATTTATCCGAATTTTATGTAAATTGAAATGGGTTATGATTCTTTGACCCGTATTTGATATAATTATTGTGGTTTGACTAGATTCTACGCACGAGGGAGCGAATTTCAAAGGAAAAGGCATCGCGGACGAATCTACGACCGGCTAGAGGTGAGTAGTTTGTGTATATGGTAGCCTGAGGGTTCGAAACCCCGGCTTAGCACATTGTGATGCTAGTAGGGCGTGGCTCGCACACCGTGGCAGGTGCGGGATTGATTGTGACTGGGGATTGAGACTTGGTCCATCCCGGATATGAATAATATGTTATTAATGTTGGAAATACACTGTATTTGATATATTTGTGGGCGGTAAGCCTTATTTGGGGCCGTATGCCGAACTGTAGCGTCCTTAGAGGACAATATTTATGTGATAACTATATTTGCTTAAATCACTGATCTCATTCCTGGAAATTGAAATCACACTATTGAAATGAAGTCACCGGTTTTTGCAAATTAAATAAAAGTTAAGTATTTTCATAAATTATGAACTGAAAATTGGAATTAAGAAGAATGAACTATTTTTGTGACTTATCTAATTTATGTGGATTGAGGATGGATCGGGCTGCACGCCGCAGCGGTTGATATGAGGATCGGGCTGCACGCTGCAGCGGTATTGCGCTTGGGCTGTAGGATCCCATCTGGAGTCTGTACGTACCCCCAATGAGTGCCGTCGACGTTAAATGGATCGGGCTACACGCCGTAGCGGTTATGTGCTTTGCATTGCATCTTTGTCTATGAATTACTCTGTGGTAGCTGAATTGTACTGTTGATGCTAGTTCGTAGGAGATTCGGACCGTAGTGTAACTTCATATTGTGGTATTTTGTGGATTTCCTACTTTTAGCTGCTTTTATATATTTATTACTCACTGAGTACTTAGTACTCACCCCTACTCTCTGCACCTTTTGTGTGCAGACTCAGGTACTCAGGAGCAGTAGACAGGCATTTCCAACAGTTTCATAGTCATACCGAGTTGCTAAGGTAGCTGCCGACGTTCGCAGAACCTAGCTACTCCTCCTCTTTCTAGTTGTTATTTTGTATTCAAACTTGAGTATTTCTATATAGTATTCTCTATTCTCGTTGGGATTTGTTAGAGGCTCTAGACTTGTGACTCCAGATCTTTGGGAGTGTCAGTTATTTTCGCACTTCTCAGTATTTCGTTCACTATTATTATTATTGGAGTTCTTAAACTCATATATTCTTTTTGGGATGTCCATTTGGGACTGATAATCGATGTGATAAGTAATCGTTGGTATGGCTGACCTAGCTTAATTGTTGGGCGCCATCACGACGGGATTTGGGTCGTGACATAGCAGCTAATACGCTTTTTGTTTAATAAAATAGAAAGAGAAACTTTTTGCAAAATAAAACAGACTTTGATAGTTTAAATCAAATCTTTTCCACTGATTAAGAAAAACTGCATGCACAATAATTCAATAAATATGAAGACAGAGCTGTATCTTATCATTTTAAAGGATGCCTCGCAATTGTTTTTGCTCCATATTTCATAATAGGGTTCTTTTCACTTTAGTCAATGCTATGAATTAGTGACGAAATCATAATTTCTTCAAGGGTGCTCAAACTTGGAAAAATTAAAAAAAGTTCTCTGACAAAGAGTATTCAATATGTGTCACACCTCCTTTTGGTGCTACTATACCCCATGAAGGGCATAATAAAGGGAGTTTTTTCCAATTAAAGGATAATCGGAACGGGGTTTATTTAATTAATTCAGAGTCGCCACTTGGGGAGATTTATGGTGTCCTAAGTCACCGGTTGAATCCCGAATCGAGGAAAAGAATGACTCTGTATTACAGTCTGCGAACCAGAAATTCGGATAAGGAATTCTGTTAACCCAGGAGAAGATATTAGGCATTCCCGAGTTTTGTGGTTCTAGCACGGTCGCTGAACTGTCATGTTTAGCTTATTTATCTGATTTTATACATGATGTAACTTATATGCCATTTTTAACTTTTAACCGCTTTTATTTATTTTATCGAAGAAAATTAAACGTCATTTGAGACATGTCTTTGGACTGCGCCGCATGAAATGAACCCGCAATCCTGAACACATCTGATTCGACGTTTTGGAATTGGATTTGGGTCGCATAAAATGCACACCCAAATTTAAGAAGGTAGGATTATTAAGCACGCGCCTAAAGCAACTAACGAGTTATTATTTGGGGAAGGCCGTGAAGTTCGCTAAACTGCCCGTCCTCAAATATAAATGTTTTAATATATACACTTATGAAGGCACCACAAATTGTGATTTATCTTGGCGAAGCACGCCTCATTTATTTTAAGGATATCCAATAGTGACTACATTTTTATTAATTTCATCTCTAAAGTAAAACAAAAAAAATCCTAATTAATTTACATGCTAGAGTTATAAGTTCAAATGTAACTCGTTAATGCTTAAAATGAACATGGGCGTGGGCAGAACAATTTTGGGCCCTTTTCCTATTTTAGCGTTAGGCATGCTGCTTACTTTTGCATTTGTTTGATATTTTAAGAAGCAATAATAAAATGATGTCTAATGAAGACCTGCTTTTATGAACATAAATGCATAACTCGTTAATTGAAAGAGTTTAAGCTATTAAGTAAGTACTCTAAGGCCTTATACATATTTGGTAGCATGCTTATAAAGAATAAACTGAAATGCTAGAATGTTACCACTACATCATAGGATCTTTAAACTGGCATACGAGGGAAAGAATTTACCATCTAAGCTGTTACAGTTTCATACTCAGTCAGACACCACAACCACTTTACATGTTTATAATGAAGACTACTAACTACACATATACAACTTAATACATAAACTACAATTAAATAAATTCGAAACTTTAAGACTTCATTTCATTTATGCTTCAAGTTTCAGCTACAAATGTAAGAGTATAGCAATGTGTACCTGGTGTTTGGAAGCAAAGAAGGAGAATGAAGGTGAGTGATGGTAGTAACAGTACCACAATAACACAGGTTCATCAACCAGCAAGCAAACAATAGCAACAAACCCAGGAAGATTTCAAAACCAGAAAAAATGAACTACCAACTGATTCCTACCAATGACAGTTTCAAAATAACCAAACAACAACAAAGCGATTCTAGAGCAATCGAACAATGGCCACTTTTAGAGCTTGTTCAGTTTCTTTTAGAGACTAAAAATCCGATTAAGACTAGAAAGACTCCTAGGATTGGAAAAACTGATTTGCTTAATGGCCGGGAATTCTGATTAAGGACTAAAATCTGTGGCTAGGGACTGGAAAATCCAGGTTGGGATTCAAAGTCTATAGAAACTGAAAATCTATAGACTCAAAGTATATGGACTGAAAGTCTATCTAAATTGGAGGAATTATTTAGGCTCAAAAACACTCTCTATATTCCAGAATGTGTCTCCAATCCCCTCCGTCTTTGAAAATGTCTATCTCTTATATAACCAAACTAACAACCTTTTTCATCCCCCTTTCTTCTTTACACCTATGTCCTTTAGCTTCTTGAATTGTCCCCCCATGGGATCTTTTCTTTCCAGCACTTAGGAGCATTCTTTTAATTAAGAAAATATTTCCTCCATGTTATTCTATGATTTTCCACTACTAAGTATCTAAGTACCTTATTCAATTCAAATGTGTATGGTCAGCTATTTATTTAATCAACTCCCCATGTTACCTCTAATTTTTGGCAGCTCAATAAAATACTCAAACCAACCAAGAATCCTTTTTTAATAATTCAAAGATGCCCCTTAACAGCTTGTTTAACCCTTTAACCTATTAGAAAAATGTTTCTGGACCATGATATTCCCTCATGTTCCACTAGGGTGTGTCTATTCTTCTTTTAAAAGGCTATGGGCATATTTATAGTATTCAAAGACTTTCCTGTCATCCCAATTCAGCATCCCACTAAACATTAGTTTAATAGTCTGTAGTACTTATTTTCAGACCAACAAGTTTAAACTATCCTCAGGCCTTACACTCCACTGATTAAAACCATGTCTTCTCTGAAACTACTGCCCTAAAACTAATCCCCTTTCACTCTCTTTTAAATCAGCTATAGCTAATTCGATTGTGTTTAAATCAAAATCCTACTAACACAGAAACTCACACCGGATCACTAAAACTGAAGCTAACACCAAATCGAAAAGTCACCTAGACAGAAGGATTAAGCTAAACACAATTCCAAATTTAACAATATAGAATGCAGGATCATTATATTGACCATGAGCATTAAAGTCGAGTGTCGTGCAACACTTCATATCAGTTATCCAACGAAGGCTGATGGGTTTGAAACTAGGACAAACTAAGCTATTTGTAATATAGGTTATTGACTGATCGAGGAAAAATGGACCTAATAAATGGTCTGAAGGGAGAAAAGAGCGACTAACAGACACAAAAAACTAATTAAACACAGAACTTGAACATGTAAACAAACAAACAAAAATAAAAAGAAGAAATGGGAAGAATAACAAGAAGAAAAAGAAAGAACGAATACCTCAGGAGATCCGACACCCAAATGGACTCAATTTGGTTGACCTTCAACTTGAATCTTTTGAGGTAAGAACGCACTTTAATCGGGTGTTTCTCTACCGAGAACACTCAACTAAAGTCGATTAGAAACCTTAATTTGGATATGCCTAGTCTTGGTCCCTCTAGGGCTAGGTTTGCTCGATTTGGGCTTGAACTATTCCGACGTGATTCAAAGGGAAACAGTGACATCTTAGTGGCGAGGGATGTCCAGAGGTGCCATGGTATGAGTTTGGCGGTGATTGGGTAACTAGGTTTTTGGTCAGATTCTTCGATCTAAAATTCGAGCTGGCCCAGGATGATTCGAGGTTAGTGGATGGTGGTTTTGGAGAGAATGGAACAGGGTGGCTCAAGGGTGTAAGTTTGGTGGCCATCGGAGAAAAATGGAGGTTTTCGGCCCTTCTTCGATTGAAGATTCGAAGAAGACGACTAGGTTTTGAGGTAAACTATGGGGATGGTTGGAAAGGGGATGTAGAGGAGAGCTCATGGTGTAAAAATGGATGTCATTAGCCTATCGGAACCGCCGTGAGGTGATTTCCACTGGGTAGAGCTTGGTGGTTGAAGGCGGCATTATAGGGGAGATATCTCTGGGGTTGGAGACGAATGATTTGGGTAGGGTTTGACTTGGGGCGTTTGATACATTAAAATGGATGGATTAATGTGAGCCGTTGGATTACGATAATCCAACGGCTGTGATCAAACTGCAAAATGAAACGGGGTCATTTTGGTTTAATGATGGGGCAGGTTGGATCGGGTAAAGAAGATGGATACGGTTTAGGCCGGATATGGGTCATAAAGATGACCCCTAGACCGTTAGATTGGTTTGATCCAACAGCTTGGACTAAGTGTGAATGAACGACATCGTTTGGACACCTTGGAGAGGGGCTGGTATGGACCGGGTGAGGGGTAAAGTTTTGGGCCTATTTTTCGGGTCCAATTGGAAGTGGCCAAATCTATTACTTTTTATTTCAAGTTCTTTTCTTTTTCTATTAACTCCTAAATTTAAAACATTCAAAATCCTAAATTAAACTACTAAAATCCAATTAACTTTTATGAACAAATAGCACACCATTAAATACCAATTTGAAATAAAATCACACAAAGTGTATTATTTTTTTTTTTTGTAAAACAAAACTTAGTTAAACTTAATAGTTCCAAATGCAAAACATACAAAACATATTTTTTAATATATTTTTTAATATTAATTTAACAAATAGACACGCACAAGTGAAAATGCAAATAATAAGGAAAAAATGACACAAAATCACACACAACACAAATAAAATATTTATTTTGATTTTAGGGAGTAATATTCCGGTAGGACAAAAATCACGCGCTCACAGCTGTCCCTCTTTGCCCGGAAACACGAAGAGTTTTCGTGCAAAGGTAAATGAGCGGATATGGGTAATGTTTGCGCGTTCGAGTACTCCGTGTGAAGTATTTTTGAAAGATTTGACTGAACCTTTGCTTCAAAAGGTCTCCCTAGGCTAAACAATAATCAGGTTAATATAGTTTGGGAAGTTTTGGTAGCTGGGACTACCGAGGGATTCTGGTTCTGCTGTTACTGCTGCTGCATGCCGTCACCACTGCTTTACTGATCTCCTTATTATACCGTGCTGAAAAGAAAACTAGAAGCTAGGCTAGCCTACGGATCACAACATCCTATCTATCTTCAACTTGGTTTTGCCGCCTTGCTTTCTTGTCGGCTTGTGTTTCCTCCGGTGCTTCTTTCTAGCGCAAACTTGGGAATGACACTGGCCTTCTGCTTTTCCGAATACCACTTTTCATCGTTTTACTCAATCCGCTGGGGATACAGCTTCCTTTATCGACCCTTTTGACGCTTACCCTGAATGCGACTTTCTTTGTCAAGTCTGTTATGCTGGGGACAACCTAGGCTCGAAGGCCGCTTCTCTCAAGATTTGTCTTATCTTTCTTTGACTCATGAGCTTGAATTTGCGCTGGGAACTCTTGTTGTAACCTTCTGCTTTATGATGGGTTACTGGTTTTAAGACCTGAAACATAAAGACTGAAAAACTATTCCTCTTGTTATACAGGTGGGCGTCTATTTATCTAAAACATTAAAAGTATTCCTCTTATTATACAGGTGGGCGCCTGTTATTCTAAAAGCATGCAAAAATTATTTCACTTATTATATAGGTAGGCGTCTATTATTATAAAGACATGAAAAAGTATTCCGCTTATTATACAGGTGGGCGCCTGTTATTCTAAAAGTATGCAAAAATTATTTCACTTATTATACAGGTGGGTGCCTATTATTTCAAAGACATGAAAAAATATTCCACTTATTATACAGGTGCGCGCCTGTTATTCTAAAAGCATGCAAAAATTATTCCACTTATTATACAGGTGGGCGCCTATTATTATAAAGACATGAAGAAATATTCCTCTTATTATACAAGTGGGCGCCTGTTTATCTAAAGACATGAAAAATATTCCGCTTATTATATTGGTGGGCGCCTATTATTCTAAAAACTTAAAAAAATTATTCCACTTATTATACAGGTGGGCGCCTATTATTCTAAAGACATGCAAAAATTATTCCACTTATTATACAGGTGGGCGCCTATTTATCTAAAACATGAAAATTATTCCTTAGTTATACAGGTTGGCGCCTATTTGCTAAGACGTGAAATGTATTCCATAGTTATACAGGTGGGCACGTAAATGCAAAAAACATGAAATGTATTCCCTAGTTATACAGGTGGGCGCCTAAATGCAAAAAATATAAAATGTATTCCCTAATTATAGAGGTGGGCACCTAATTGGTAAAACATGAAAACTATTCCCTTGTTGTACAGGTAGGCGCCTAAATGTCAAAAACATGAAATGTATTCCCTTGTTATACAAGTGGGCGCATAATTGGTAAAATATTAAAATTATTCCCTTGTTATACAGGTGAGCGCCTAAAATGTAAAAAACATGAAATATATTCCTCTTATTATACAGGTAGGCGCCTAATTGGTAAAATATGCAAAGTATTGGATTTGTTTCCTCGTTCATCCGAGAACGGCAGAAAATTGTTTGCCCCAGTTTTGGTGACCTTCCTTGTGGCGTGTATTTTTTGCCATCATCAACCTTTATTTTCCTGTAAAAAATCAAAGAAAATCTTGTTAGTTTAAAACATGGTGAGTGTTCACGCCACTCTTGCATGGGATGGTTTTTTTATTTCCCTTTTCCTTGCTCTATGCCCCCAAAACTGGTTAAAGATAACTTTACTTGATGGGGATGATATTTCTGTTGGGGATGGATTTTCCATTTATCCCTTCCTCGCTCTTTTGTTTCAAAACACGTTGGGGGAGTTCTTTCAACTCCAAAACTACTCCCTTCAAAAGTTTTATTTTTCCTCAATACTGCAGGGGATAAAATGTTACAATCCGGGGATGACATTATTGAGGATAAGACTGCTGGGGATCCTCTTGGAACATGATCCATAAATTCCTCAACCGTTGCTTTCCATCTTTTCTCCATATTTCCCTTACATTCCAGGCCAGTTTGCCATTTGGTCTTGCAACAAACACCTTTTTTCTTATTGCCTTGTCTTTGGCCTGTCCTCTTCACATTTCAATTTGTACCATTTTGGCGACTGGTAGTAAACTCTGAAAAATCCTTCTAAAATTTCTGGAATTTATACAAAGAAATGAAAAGATAGAAAAAGAGAAAAATCTTTCTGAACAAACGCTGGGGAAAAGAAAGGGAAAGAGCTTATCTGGACAGTATGACTGGTCCCACCGATCATGTCGTGCATTCCGGATTAATCGACCCACTCTATTTGTATCAATCAATCTTTCTGATGGCTTCATTTGCTGGGGATAAACAGATGCCCAACTCCTTTCCATATGCAGATCCTTTCCACCAATCGCATCTTGTCGCCTCATAGTGCCTTTCGAGAGATTTTCACTAATAAGACTCTCTCATATCTCTCGGCTCCCATCGCCTTATGGTTCCTTTGATGGTCTTTACCATGAGACTCTCGCATTTTATTTCTCTCAGCTTACGTTGCCTTAAGGTGCCTTTGAAGGTTTTCACCGATAAGACTGTCTCATTTTATTTTTTCAGCTGGGGGATCGGAGTGTTACCGATAAGATTCTATCTACTGGGCATTCTTTTTCATATCCATTTCTTCATCTTATGACCCTTGTCTGGTCGGGGATCAGTGTATTACCCTTGACTTTCATCTGCTAGACTTGGCACTTCTCAGATAACGACCGGGAGGTAAGATGTGGGTTTTGTGTGGGTAAAGAAAAGAAAAGGTTATCATGAAATTCAAAATAACTTGATGGGTAAGAGATTACAACTCTTGGAATCAAACCTTTTTTTTCTTTTTTTTTTCAAAATTAAAAAAAAAACATAACTTCCCCAGTTTTCTTCTTTGGGGAATTTTGATTTTTCCCTCGTGACACTTTGTCACCTTGCGACCGAGCTGTGAGGCGCCTACATATCCTCTTGGAGGAATCAGGTCGAACGTAGTTCACTCAGTTTGTTTTCCTGTGATTTTCTTATTATTTTTGTTTTCTTCATTTTTTCGTTTTCTTTAACGATTCCAAGATAGGGGTATGAAAGAATATATAAGGCTCAAAAGGAGAAAACAAAGGTTGAAAGTTTTTGGATGCAAGAAAGAATTGCCTCCACCATTTCATTATCCAATAAGAACCAAATACAAACAAACGAATAAATAACTATCATGATCAAAGAAATTACACATAGTATCTCTTAACTGCATCAGAATTGATAGCCATGTCGATGCATCTTCCTTCGATATCTATCAGACATAACGCGTCGTTGGATAATACTCTGGTCAGAATATAAGGCCCTTGCCAATTTGGGGCGAACTTGCCTTTTGCTTCGAGCTGATGTGGGAGAATCCGTTTCAATACTTGCAGCCCTACTTAAATTTTTCTGGGGTGCACCTTCTTATTGTATGCTCTTGCCATTCTTTTCTGATACAACTGGCCATGACATATTGCTTCCAATCTCGTTTTATCGATTAAGCTCAACTGCTCCAGTTGAGCTTTGAGCCATTCATCATCAGCAATCCCGACTTCAGCGACAATCCGGAGGGACACATTTTTGACCTCTGCTGGTATTACTGCTTCAGTTCCGTATACCAACAAATAAATAGTTGCACCAACTGAAGTACGAACAGTAGTGCGATAACCCAACATTGCAAAGGGTAGATTTTCATGCCACTGTCTGGACCCTTCTACCATTTTTCTCAAAATCTTCTTTATGTTTTCGTTGGCTGCCTCAATTGCACCATTCGCCTTAGGACGATACGGGGTGGAATTACGATGTGTAATTTTGAACTGTTGACATACTTCTTTCATGAAACTGTTGTTAAGATTAGCACTATTGTTTGTGATGATTACCTTTGGGATCCCAAATCTACAGATGATATGAGAATGGACAAAATCCACCATTGCCTTCTTGGTCACTGACTTGAAAGTCTTGGCCTCTACCCATTTGTTAAAATAATCAATGGTTACTAGAATGAACCTATGACTATTGGAAGCTGCCGGCTCAATAGGTTCAATGACATCCCTGCCCCATGCAACAAATGGCCAAGGTTCTGACATTGTATACAATTCTGTTGGCGGAGAATGAATCAAATCTCTGTGTACCTGACACTGATGGCATTTCCGCACAAAGCTGATACAATCACACTCCATAGTGAGCCAATAATATCCTATTTGTAGAATCTTCTTTGCCAATACATATCCGCTCATATGTGGCCCACAAACTCTGGCATGGACCTCTGCCATTACTATCATGGCTTGACTGGCGTCTATATATCTCAACAATCCCAAATCTGGGGTTCTTTTGTACATCACCCCTCTACTGAGGAAAAACCCATTTGCCAATCATCGAATGGCTCTCTTTTGATCTCTGATTCCTATTCCAGGTATATCCCCATTTGGAGGTATTATTTGACATCATAAAACCATGGCTCTCTATCCATTTCTTCCTCTATCATGCTACAATAAGCATGTTGCTCGTGAACATGAATATGTAATGGGTCAACATGAACCTTATCTGGGTGGTTCAACATTGATGCTAAGGTGGCCAATGCATCAGCAACCTCATTGTGAACTCCCTGAATGTGTCTGAACTCCACTAATCGAAATCACTTGCTCATATTGTGCAAGCACTGTCGATATTGTATAAGCTTCAAATCCCATGTTTCTCATTCACCTTGAATTTGATGTACCTGGAGGTCCAAGTCCTGCAAGACCAAGACGTCCTGGACATCCATGTCTGCGGCTAACCGTAACCCCGAAATGCAGGCCTCATATTCAGCCATGTTGTTGGTACAATAGAAATGCAGTTGCGCCATAACATGATAGTGATGTCCTGTTTTTGAAATGAGTACCGCTCCTATTCCAACCCCCTTTGAATTTGCGGCTCCATTAAAGAAAAGACACTACCAGAAATTGGGCCTATGGGAACGGTTTTTTCGGCAACGGTTGTTCAACCGTTGCCATAGAGCATCTATGGTAACGGTTATAACCGTTACAATAGCATTTTGGTGATATAAGCACACTTAATCTATAAAACCGTTGCAATTATAAATGAATATAACCGTTGCAATCATAAATGAACCGTTGCCATAGTTTCATCTGGCGCAACGGCTATATAAACCGTCCCAATAAAATTATCTACCGGAACGCTTTTATTGTAAAAACTTCTATTGGAACGGTTATTTTTTCCCTCATTATTTTCCCCCCTGAATTTTGTTCCCCGCCAAAAGAAGCATTATTTTTTTTATTTTTGTAAATAATGAAAATATTATGTGAATAGACTATTTTTGCCCTTTTTCCATTAAAATATCTATACATCCAATATAGCTTCTGATAGCCCCAAATTAAGAACCCTAGCTCAGAGCTTCTTCCATCCATTTCACTGAACCCTCAGAGATTTCTTCGATCGATTGCACTGAACCCTCAGAGACAACTTCTTTGATTGCAAAGCCACTCTCTCCAAAGACCTTCTTCTCTCGTTCACTCTAAGAAATCTGTTGAATCTTCCTCTCTATCGTATTCCTCTCTCTCACTCTCTGAAATTGGGTAAATAGGGTTTTACACATAAGTTTTGTTGATTTAGTTGGTGCGACAATATTTTTGGTATCCTCAAATACCTCCAAGAATGAAAGTGATAAATCTGAATCTCTAGGGTTTTGATTAAAAATTTCGATTTCAATTTCGAAGAGGACGACGAGCTGGATTCTTCTGAATTCGTGATTGTTTCTAGAAATTAATCTTTGGCGGTTTGATTTTTATGCTGTTCGGAAGTAGAATCCAAAGCTTAAGCTCGATTTGGTGAAGGTTTGTTCAATAATCGGATTTTCTGGTGTTGAGGCTCGAAGAACAACTTCAGTTTCTGGGACTGAGTTTGAAGCTGCGTAGCCTATGCATCGTCCCTATGTGTCAATACATATCGAATTCCAGAAGGCATCATGTTTGATTCTTCTAAGTCGAAAGTTAGTTTTATGTGCTGAAAATTTTGAAGAAAGTTTGAGTTGTAGCTGAACTTTGACTCGATCATCTGAGCTAATTGATTTGAATCAATTCGGCTCGCGTTGCTTACTACTTTGTTTCTGAATGTTAAGCTAAAATTGATCTTAGTATTCCTTGCTGTTGGATTTGATAGTGTCTATTGCTATTGAAGTCCAATTCCTTGCTTCAGTTGGATTAACTTGTGATCTTGAAGTGCAAAACCTATTGAAACAAATAACTAGGTTGATTGTTTTTGCTTAGCCAAGGTTAAGCTGCAGCAATTTCTGCCCTGTCCAGCCTTGGTTTGTGTTGCGTTTCGAGAAGTTTGGTTGAGTTTTGCACTAGTTCACTTTCAGTTTTGGACAAAATGTTTAAGTTACTAATTCCTTGCACTGTTTCTGCTTTGTTTGAACAGCCCACTCTCTTGTTATTCTGAAACTCTTAGCATTTAAGCTTTGCTAACATGTTCACTCATGACTAAGAAGGGTTTTGGTCATGCTTAGGATCTTCTTTCGGTTCAAAAGATTGTCATAGAAATGAAATCATCCAACAACTTGCATATTGATCGAGTCACTTACACAACAATCATCGATGCCTTCTTGAATTTATATTGTTATATGTATCAGAGTTCAATTTATGTTGTTATATGGAGAATACAAAGATATGCTATGAGAGGAAAATAGATCGGAAAATATCACCATTATGTTTCTAAACAATGAGGCTTTTGCTGTATGTTTAAGCTTACTGCTAATTTGATTTATGATAATGACTTTTGGTGCATTACATTCACTTATATCTCTTACTTCATCTTTCTTTGTCACGACCCCAAATCTGGTCGTGATGGCGCCCAGCACATTGCTAAGCCAGCCTGACCAATCAATATAAACAACGGAGCTAGAAGCTCTCTTTAGCCCATTTAAGCATATTAATTCACCAAGCAACAACGATACATATAACGAAAACGGGGAACCAAGTCCCATAATACATCAACTCCCATAGACCAAGGGTCAAGAGTCATGAGCCTCTACTGAACATGAGTGTATAAAGGTTTACAAGATACCAAGTGCTGAAAGAAATGTCAATACAAAATCAAAAGACAGGAGGAAGGAATGTCGGGTCCTGCGGACTCTGCACCTACCTCGAATATCCACAAACGTCGCCTCGCACAGCTACTGGATCACTGCTGAGAGGTACCTGGATCTGCACACAAGGTGCAGGGAGTAAAATGAGTACTGCCAGACTCAGTGGTAATAAACAAGGGTAAGACAGCGAGATAAGAAATCCGCAATAAAGCACTATGTAAAGCTGTAGTCAAATACCCTGTCACAGAATTAATATCAACTGTACCTGTACCATCAAATACAATAAATAGCATAACAGCTAGCAGATGTAGCTAAATGCAATGCAATGCATGATATGACCGCTACGACGCGTAGCCCGACTCCAATTTTGGATACCCGTGCTCACTGTGGGGGTTCAGACTCCGGAGGGGCTCCTACAGCCCAAGCACATCTCATAGAGATATCCCTGCGGCGTGCAGTCCGATCCAACATATATCTCGCTGCGGCGTGCAGCCCGATCCACTACTAGTCGGCTAATATGCAGATACAGCCTCGTAGGCTCAAAAGTAGTTTTTGAAAACTCTTTTATCATTTTTTTTTCAGTTGGAAAACAGTAATATCAAGTTCCAGATATTGGAATTAACATAATAACAGAAATAGCTGCGGACTAGTAGTAAACTAGCATGTCTATATGATAAGACCATGATAACGATCCTCGCGGGATCCAATAACCGGCTCACGGCCCACAAGTATACTCAACCGCCCAAGAAGGGGGTTCAACGGCTCGAGAATAGCCAATAATAGAGTATCAACAGGTCGGAGAAGGAGGTTCGACGGCTCAAGAATAGCCTATAATACGGTATCAACAGGTTGGACTAATATGTAGTCTCCAGTTCATAATCGACCCCGCACTCTCAAGAGTGTGCGTGTCTCGCCGCTATACAGTGTCACAAAGTGGTATACCGGGGTTTCGAACCCGCTGGTCATCACCCACATCTATTACTCACCTCAATACAGCGCGACGACTACTCCGCAATGCCCTAGCCACGAGAATCAAGCTCCGCACGCGTAGAATCTGATCAAATACAGTAGAAACACAACAAATTAGGCCAATGGGACGACACCCAATCAATATAGCTCAATTTACATCAAAATTCCCAAAGTTGTCAAAACCCGACTTTCGGTACGCTTATCGAAAAATCACGAAAGTCACATATTCGGAACCCTCATCTCAATACGAGTCTAAGCATATCAATTTTACCAAATTCGGACTCCATTTGCCCATTCAAAACCTTGATTTTCTAAAGTTCAAGCCTAGGGCTAAATCCTCCATAAATTACCCCAATTTCCTCCATTTTCATGATATAATTGCATAATATTACCAATACTAATCATAGTTTAAGTCCATAGTTGATTACCCGATGATTTCCCTTGAATTTCTCTTCAAAATCGCCCAAATCGCCTCTAAAGCCGAGACCCAAATGTGTGAAATGTTCTGAAATTTTTCTAACTTCCGATACACTTAACTTACAGCGATTTTCGCTTCTGCGGAAGAATTTCCGCTCCTACGAGTCCGTATCCGCGACCAAAGGGTCGCTTCAGCGGTTCCAGGCCTAGCCGGCCATTTCCGCTTCTGCGAGCAAAGGGCCGCTTAAGCGGGCCCGCTTCTGCGAAGAAGCTTCCGCTTCTGCGGACACATCCGTCTCTGCGCATCATTGACCGCTTCTGCGGTCTCGCCCAAACGGTAAAATGTCCGCTTCTGCGGACCATGCCCAATTTCTCCCCGTCCGCTTCTGCGATCACTGGCTCGCACCAGCGACCCCGCTTCAGCGGAAAGGCTTCCGCTTCTGCGTAACCACCCGCTCCTGCGCATCTCGTCCGCTTCTGCGGACACGCTCCTGCGTCCGAAATTCCGCAGGAGCGGAAACAACAGAAGCAGGATCCCAACCTGCAATTTTTCCACAATTTTCTCCCGTTTAACCATCCGAAAACACCCCGAGGCCCCGGGACCTCATCCAAACATACCAACACATCTTAATACCTCATTCGAACTTGCTCCAATCCTCAAAACACGTCTAACAACATCAAAACCCATAATTCGCATCGAGTTCAAGCCTAAATTCCTTAAAACATTCCAAATTACACATTCAATCAAAAACCCGACCAAACGACGTCCGAATGACCTGAAATTTTGCAGGCACATCCAAAATCACCTAACGAAGCTACTGCAACTGTCGGAATTCCATTCCGACCCCCGGATCAAAATCTCACCTACCGTTCGGATTTCGTCAAAATTCAACCTTAGCCAATTCAAGCCTATTTCTACACCGGGCCTCCAAATTCAATTCCGATCGCTCCCCTAAGTCACAATTCACCTTCCGGAACTAACCGAATCATCGGAATCCGATTCCGAGCCCTCTAACCAAATAGTCAACTCCGGGTTGACTTTCCTTATTCAAGTTTCTTTCCCAAAGGCTATATGCCTCATTTTCAATCCAATTCACTCCTAACTCACCCGATAGACTTTAATATTGATATAAAATCATAAAACATAAAATTTCAACATAACGGGGTGGTAATTCCCGTGACGACGGGCCGGGTCGTCACATTCTCCCCTCTTAAGCAAACGCTCGTCCTCGAGCGGGTCAAGAAACATACCTGAAGTCTCAAACAAGTGAGGATAATTGCTCCGCATCTCCCGCTCGATCTCCCAAGTGGCCTCCTCCACGGGTCGACCTCTCCACTGAACCTTAACTGTTGCAATCTCCTTAGACCTCAATTTTCTCACCTGCCGTCCCAAAATGGCAATAGGCTCCACATCATAGGATAGATCACCATCAAGCTGAATGGTACCGAAGTCTAATACATGAGACGGATCTCCAATGTACTTCCGGAGCATAGACACATGGAATACTGGATGAACGCTGGATAAGCTGGGCGGCAAGGCCAACTCATATGCCACCTTTCCAACTCTCCTAAGTATCTCAAAAGGACCAATGTACCTGGGACTCAACTTTCCTTTCTTCCCAAACCTCATGACACCCTTCATAGGTGAAATCTTCAACAATACTCGGTCACCAACCATGAAAGACAACTCCCGAACTCTACGGTCCGCATAACTCTTCTGACGAGACTGTGCTGTACGAAGCCTCTCCTGGATCAACTTTGCTCTATCCAGAGCATCCTGGACTAACTCGGTCCCTATCAATCTAACCTCACGAGGCTCAAACCATCCCACGGGGGATCTACACCGCCCTGCCATACAATGCCTCATACGGGGCCATCTGAATACTCGACTGATAACTGTTGTTGTAGGCAAACTCGGCAAGTGGTAGGAACTCATCCCACGAACCACCAAAATCAATCACACAAGCTCGCAACATATCCTCCAAGATCTAAATAGTGTGCTCAGACTGTCCGTCTGTCTGGGGGTGAAATGCTGTACTCAACTCAACCCGAGTACCCATCTCTCGCTGAAATGCTCTCCAAAAACTGAGAAGTGAACTGAGTACCCCTGTCGGATATGATAGACACTGGAACTCCATGCAACCGAACAATCTCTCGAATAAAGATCGCTGCCAACCGCTCCGATGAGTAGGTAGTACTAACTGGAATGAAGTGAGCTGACTTGGTCAATCTATCCACAATCACCCATACAGAATCAAACTTCCTCGCCGTCCGAGGGAGTCCAGTAACAAAGTCCATAGTGATCCTCTCCCATTTCCACTCAGGAATAACAATGCGCTGAAATACACCACCGGGCCTCTGGTGCTCGTACTTAACCTGCTGACAGTTGAGGCACCTAGCAATATAATCAACTATATCCCTCTTCATCCGCCTCCACCAGTAATGCTGTTTCAAGTCCTGATACTTCTCCGTGGCTCCCGGATGGATAGAATACCGCGAGCTATGGGCCTCTGCTAGAATCAGCTCTCGAAGGTCATCCACATTAGGCACACAGATACGCCCCTGCATCCTCATAACTCCATCACTATCAATGGTGACATCTCTAGCATCATCATGCTGAACTCTGTCCCTAAGGACAGCCAAATGTGGATCATCATACCGGCGCTCACGAATACGATCATATAGAGATGACCGAGATACAACACAAGCCAATACCCCTGCCGGGCTCCGAAATATCTAACCTCACTAGCCGATTGGCTAGCACTTGAACATCATAAGCAAATGGCCTCTCCTCGACTGGAATATATGCCAAGCTCCCCATACCGACCGCCTTCCGACTCAAAGTATCGGCCACCACATTGCCTTCCCGGATGATATAATATAGTAATGTCATAATCCTTCCAGCAACTCTAGCCATCTCCGCTGTCTCAAATTAAGGTCTTTCTGTTTGAACAAGTGCTGGAGACTACGATGGTCGGTATACACCTCACAAGACACACCGTACAAATAGTGCCTCCAAATCTTCAAGGCATGAACAATGGCGGCTAGCTCCAAGTCATGAACAGGATAGTTCTTCTCATGCGGCTTCAACTGCCGAGAAGCATAAGCAATTACCTTTCCTTCCCGCATCAACACACAACCTATCCCCACTCTCGAGGCATCACAATAAACGGTATATGAACCTGAAGCTGATGGCAATACTAACACTGGAGCTGTGGTCAAAGCTGTCTTGAGCTTCTGAAAGCTCTCCTCGCACTCATCCGACCACACGAATGGTGCACCCTTCCGGGTCAATTTAGTCAATGAAGAAGCAATGGATGAAAATCCCTGAACAAACCGGCGATAATACCCCGCCAAACCAAGAAAACTCCTGATCTCTGTAGCTGAGGACGGTCTAGGCCAACTCTGCACCGCCTCTATCTTTTTCTGATCAACCTGAATACCATCACGAGACACCACATGTCCCAAAAATGCTACGGACTCCAGCCAAAACTCGCATTTGGAGAATTTAGCATATAGCTTCTCCTCTCTCAATCTCTGCAACACAATACTCAAATGCTGAGCATGCTCCTCCTGGCTACGGGAGTAGACTAGAATGTCATCAATGAACACAATCACAAATGAATCCAAATAAGGCCCGAACACACTGTTCATCAGATGCATAAATGCTGCTGGGGCGTTGGTCAGCCCAAACGACATCACAAGAAACTCATAATGACCATATCGGGTCCTGAATGCAGTCTTCATAATATCTGAGTCTCTGATCTTCAACTGATGATAGCTCGAACGAAGATCGATCTTAGAAAACACCCTCGCACCCTGTAACTGATCAAACAAATCATCTATGCGCGGTAGAGGGTACTTTTTCTTCACTGTCACTTTGTTCAATTGCCTATAATCAATACACATTCGCATGAAACCATCTTTCTTCTTAACAAATAATACCGGCGCACCCCACGGAGACACGCTAGGACGGATGAAACCCTTATCCAGAAGTTCTTGAAGCTGCTCTTTTAGTTCTTTCAACTCGGCCGGTGCCATTCGATAAGGAGGAATGGATATGGGCTGAGTGCCCGGCACCAAGTCAATGCCAAAATCAATATCCCTGTCCGGCGGCATGCCCGGCAGGTCTGAGGGGAATACATCTGGGAAATCCCTCACAACAGGTACGGAATCAATGCTAGGAGACTCCAGCTCCCACATCTCTCACAAAAGCTAAGTACGATAAACACCCTTTTTCAACCATCTTCTGAGCTTTTAGGAATGAAATAACACGGCTAGGGACGAAATCAGTCGAACCCCGCCACTCAATCCGAGAAATACCAGGAATGGCCAACGTAACTGTCTTAGCATGATAGTCCAATATCGCATGATACGGAGACAACCAGTCCATACCCAATATAACATCAAAGTCCACCATCCCCAACAATAACAAATCTGCCTGGGTCTCCGGACCCCCAATAGATATAACACAGGATCTATAGACATGATCCACAACAATCGTATCACCCACGGGGTGGATACATGAACAGGTAAATCAAGACTACCACGAGTCGCACCCAAATGATGTTCAAAATAAGAGGACACGTAAGAATATGTGGACCCTGGATCAAATAGAACAGAGGCATCTCTGTGACAGACAGAAATGATACCTGTAATCACAGCATCGGAGGAAACTGCATCACGCCTGTCAGGAAGTGCATAGAACCGTGCCTGGCCTCCACCAGATCTCTCCTCGCCCCTCGGGCGACCACGAGAAGACTGACCTCCACCTCTACTAGACT
Source organism: Nicotiana noctiflora (assembly GCA_032618575.1). Lineage (NCBI taxonomy): Eukaryota > Viridiplantae > Streptophyta > Magnoliopsida > Solanales > Solanaceae > Nicotiana > Nicotiana noctiflora. The sequence continues at coordinate 268,626 of JASVEL010005326.1, forward strand.
GAGATGGTGCTGAAGAGGAGGGCTGATCCCTCTGCTGAGTCCTGCCCCTACGTAGTCGAGGGCAATGTCTCCTCATGTGGCCAAACTCACCACACTCATAACATGCACTTGGTGCTGGAGAAGTAGGTGCTGCACTCTGGGCTGGGAGGGCACTAAGTGATGACTGACCCTGCTGAAACCCCTGTCGACCACGACCATAAGAACCTTCGCTCTGCTCTGGGCGGCCTGAATGAGAAGGTCTAGATGAGCGACCTCGGCTCTGCCGGGAATGCCCTCTAGATGGAGCACCACTGAAACTGCCAGAACCACGAGGCCTCTTGGCCTCCCGCTCCTCTCTCTCTCGGCGACGATCCGCCTCAATGGAGCGTGCCATATCAGCAACCTGCTCAAACGATGATGACAGAACTCGCTCGCCGGTCATAAGAATACGGATAGAGTAGTTGAGGCCATCAATGAACCTCCTGATCCTCTCCCTATCGGTGGGGATCATCCATGTGGCATGCCTAGCCAACTGAGTGAATCTAAGCTCATACTGAGTCACAGACATGTCGCCCTGAATCAACCACTCGAACCGGCGACGTAGCTCCTCGCGACGAGACCGAGGTACATATTTCTCTAGAAAGAGAGTAGAGAACTGCTGCCATGTGAGAGGTGCTGCTCTTGCGTGCCTACGCCTCTCAAACTCCTCCCACCAATCAAATGCGGGACCGTTGAACTGAAATGTAGTAAATGAAACTCCGCGGGACTCAAGAATACCAGCCGTACGCAGCATCTTCTTGACACTTATCCAAGAAACCCCGGGCATCCTCGCCCTCAACGCCACCGAAATGGGGTGGTCGAAGTCTACCAAATCTCTCGAGACGACGCCGCTCGTCTTCGGGCATAACCCGAACCATATGCTCCGGAGCTGGAGCCGGAGCCGGTGCAGCTGGAGGAATAACCGGTGCAACCACCGAGCGGGGACTCGCCTGACGTCTGAAGTCCCTGAACAACCGGTGGCAATGGAGGTCGTCCACCTCGTCCTGATGCTCGCGTTCTCGCCATCTGCGGGAGAATAGAATATAGAAGTTCAGTTCTCAGAACAACAAGATCGCACGACATAGTTCAAGAAAAGTGAAGTTTTCCTAAAGGTTCGCAGCCTCCCGAGGATAAGTACAGAGGCGTCCCCGTACCGATCCACAAGACTCTACTAACCGGCTCAAGACTCACGAGGCCTAGTAAACCTAGGCTTTGATACCAACTTGTCACGACCCCAAATCCGGTCGTGATGGCGCCCAGCACATTGCTAAGCCAGCCTGACCAATCAATATCAACAACGGAGCTAGAAGCTCTCTTTAGCCCATTTAAGCATATTAATTCACGAAGCAACAACGATACATATAACGAAAACGGGGAACCAAGTCCCATAATACATCAACTCCCATAGACCAAGGGTCAAGAGTCATGAGCCTCTACTGAACATGAGTGTATAAAGGTTTACAATATACCAAGTGCGGAAAGAAATGTCAATACAAAATCAAAAGACAGGAGGAAGGAATGTCGGGTCCTGCGGACTCTGCAGCTACCTCGAATATCCACAAACGTCGCCTCGCACAGCTACTGGATCACTGCTGAGAGGTACCGGATCTGCACACAAGGTGCAGGGAGTAAAATGAGTACTGCCAGACTCAGTGGTAATAAACAAGGGTAAGAGAACGCAGATAAGAAATCCGCAATAAAGCACTATGTAAAGCTATAATCAGCTACCCTGTCATAGAATCAATCTTCACTGTACCTATACCAACAAATACCAATAAATAGCATAACAGCTAGCAGATGTAGCTAAATGCAATGCAATGCATGATATGACCGCTACGGCGTGTAGCCCGACTTCAATTTTGGGTACCCGTGCTCACTGTGGGGGTTCAGACTCCGGAGGGGCTCCTACAGCCCAAGCACATCTCATAGAGATATCCCTGCGGCGTGCAGTCCGATCCAACATATATCTCGCCGCGGCGTGCAGCCCGATCCACTACTAGTCAGCTAATATGCAGATACAGCCTCGCAGGCTCAAAAGTAGTTTTTGAAAACTCTTTTATCATTTTTCAGTTGGAAAACAGTAATATCAAGTTCCGGAGATTGGAATTAGCATAATAACAAAAATAGCTGCGGACTAGTAGTAAACTAGCATGTCTATATGATAAGACCATGATAACGATCCTCGCGGGATCCAATAAGTGGCTCACGGCCCACATGTATACTCAACCGCCCAAGAAGGGGGTTCCTCGGCTCAAGAGTGGCCATCATCACAATATATATATATGCAACCATCCGAGAAGGAGGTTCGACGGCTCAAGAATAGCCTATAATACAGTATCAACAGGTTGGACTAATATGTAGTCTCCCGTTCATAATCGACCCTGCACTCTCAAGAGTGTGCGTGTCTCGCCTCTATACAGCGTCACAAAGTGGTATACCGGGGTTTCGAACCCGCTGGTCATCACCCACATCTATTACTCACCTCAATACGGCGCGACGACTACTCCGCAATGCCCTTGCCACGAGAATCAAGCTCCGCACGCGTAGAATCCGATCAAATACAGTAGAAACACAACAAATTAGGCCAATGGGACGACACCCAATCAATATAGCTCAATTTACATCAAAATTCCCAAAGTTGTCAAAACCCGACTTTCGGTACGCTTATAGAAAAATCACGAAAGTCACATATTCGGAACCCTCATCTCAATACGAGTCTAAGCATATCAATTTTACCAAATTCGGACTCCATTTGCCCATTCAAAACCTTGATTTTCTAAAGTTCAAGCCTAGGGCTAAATCCTCCATAAATTACCCCAATTTCCTCCATTTTCATGATATAATTGCATAATATTACCAATACTAATCATAGTTTAAGTCCATAGTTGATTACCCGATGATTTCCCTTGAATTTCTCTTCAAAATCGCCCAAATCGCCTCTAAAGCCGAGACCCAAATGTGTGAAATGTTCTGAAATTTCTCTAACTTCTGATACACTTAACTTACAGCGATTTTCGCTTCTGCGGAAGAATTTCCGCTCCTACGCGTCCGTATCCGCGACCAAAGGGTCGCTTCAGCGGTTCCAGGCCTAGCCGGCCATTTCCGCTTCTGCGAGCAAAGGGCCGCTTAAGCGGGCCCGCTTCTGCGAAGAAGCTTCCGCTTCTGCGGACACATCCGCCTCTGCGCATCATTGACCGCTTCTGCGGTCTCGCCCAAACGGTAAAATGTCCGCTTCTGCGGACCATGCCCATTTTCTCCCCGTCCGCTTCTGCGATCACTGGCTCGCACCAGCGACCCCGCTTCAGCGGAATGGCTTCCGCTTCTGCGTAACCAGCCGCTCTTGCGCATATCGTCCGCTTCTGCGGACACGCTCCTGCGTCCACAATTCCGCAGGAGCGGAAACAACAGAAGCAGGATCCCAACCTGCAATTTTTCCACAATTTTCTCCCGTTTAACCATCCGAAAATACCCCGAGGCCCTCCGGACCTCATCCAAACATACCAACACATCTTAATACCTCATTCGAACTTGCTCCAATCCTCAAAACACGTCTAACAACATCAAAACCCATAATTCGCATCGAATTCAAGCCTAAATTCCTTAAAACATTCCAAATTACACATTCAATCAAAAACCCGACCAAACGACGTCCGAATGACCTGAAATTTTGCAGGCACATCCAAAATCACCTAACGAAGCTATTGCAACCTGTCGGAATTCCATTCCGACCCCGGATCAAAATCTCACCTACCGTTCGGATTTCGTCAAAATTCAACCTTAGCCAATTCAAGCCTATTTCTACACCGGGCCTCCAAATTCAATTCCGATCGCTCCCCTAAGTCAAAATTCACCTCCCGGAACTAACCGAATCATCGAATCCGATTCCGAGCCCTCTAACCAAATAGTCAACTCCGGGTTGACTTTCCTTATTCAAGTTTCTTTCCCAAAGGCTATATGCCTCATTTTCAATCCAATTCACTCCTAACTCACCCGATAGACTTTAATATTGATATAAAATTATAAAACATAAAATTTCAACATAACGGGATGGTAATTCCCGTGACGACGGGCCGGGTCGTCACATTCTTGTCTACTGCTGGTTTTATGTGAAGGGTATAGCCTCTTGACTTAAGGATAGCGTGAACAGTGCTGGCTTGCTTCTCGACTACTACTATTCAGTTGGAAGTTTAGTCCTTATCGAGGTAATGCAACATGGAGAAATGTCTCATAGTTTCTTTATATTATACCATACAGTAATTGATATTGATACTCCTTTCCCCTCTTGTCAACCCCTTTAAAGAAATGATAACAAAAGCAGATAAAAAGAAAAGCTGAAGCTTCTCAGTATATATTCTGTATGGAGTTGCTTGTGTGCTTCATAAGGGAATTGGATATCGTTAAGATATGATTTTCTTTGTTTTTTACTTATGACTTTCTTCTCTGTAGGGTCAAGCTTCTGAAGTTGATGTACACCTTGGAGGTGCTGATTCAGTTTTCCGTGCCATAAAGGTTTCAAACAGTTGTTGTTATGATTTAAATATCATTCTTCAATATTTGTTGCTGTAATATTTGGTGTAAAAATGCAAATTGACACTTGAGAGCTCTTGGCAGGCTCTTAGCCAAAGTGATGGAAGATGGCGCTATAGCTCCAATAATCCCAAGTCTAGCACATTTGCTGCAGGTGATTATTTTCTATAGAAGACAATATTCTAGAATTATACTGGAAAAAGTTGTATATCTGTAAATATGGCTCCCTAAGGTCCCCCCCTCTTCTTGCTTGAATGCTTTATCGCTAATTTCTTTTGTTGCAATTTTTTTGGTTAAAATATTCTCCTATAGGAATTGCACTTGAGAGCCTGGCTGGTGTCATTTCATTAGCATCTTCTGGGATTGATCGTTCTCTAGTGAGTCATACTTCTCCTTTCTATGGCAAGCCTTCAGTTAGCGCTTGTAATCCTCCTGGTTGGTGCTATTAAAGGGTCGCATAAACCTGAAGCTAGGTGTAGCATAGGTGCTTTCCTTTTCTTAAGGGCACTTATGTGTAGGCGTCAACATGCTAAATGCTAAGAGGTGCATTTCATTACTTATAGACTCAATCTTAATGAGGGCCGTATGAACAATAAATATACCTGCAATAGTAATTGCTAAGGAAACGTGCCGGATGGATGTGATAAGGCGCCCCCTCCCCCTTTCCTTCCTTTTTATTGTTATTATAAGCAGGTCTGAGGATCAGTAACTTACAGTACTGATAAGCGGATGATGGAGAAGAAATCAATTGGATGGATACATCAGGGTTTATGAATATGACATTAGAAACATAGTATAAAAACTTATAAATTTGAATTAAAACTTTAACTAGTTTTTTAAATTAGCTGTTCAATACACTGGTCAGTGTTTTTTCAATACACTAGTCAGTAGTCAGTGGTCATTGTTTTTTTCAGTTCATTTTGATGGTATTGAACGTGAGTTTCTGACTGCTATCACTGGAGAGGTTACTGAATACGGTATTTGCATATGTTTCATTTGCCTCCATTATTGCATTTTTTATGTGGATTCAAGCTTAGTATTACAAGGTGTCACAATTTGGGAATATGGAGTGATGGCAGATTTGCCGAGTAATTTTCTAAAGCGATCAAGAAAATCATACTATACCTCTCATGTGATAATAATATCTTAAGCTTTGTGTTTCTGTTTTCTCATGTTGTAAAAAGGACAAAAAAAAGTTTGTATACTCTTAGGGGTGGACAAGAGCATTTGGAAAGTTGAAATGCACACTGTATTAGCTTCTCTTAGTGGTCTAATCACAGCTATTGTATCTTGATCTGCATCTAGCAAGACTGATACTGCTGTCTCTTGATCCATTTGTTTCAAATTCAAGGCTAATCTTTTGGCATCCCTCTTGATCTTCTTGCTGAAAGAGGTAAATCTGGCAACGCTGTCATCCGTTGTTGTTGTTGTTATCATGTGCTAGACTAGATCCATGGTTGAATGTGCAAGTACAGATGTTAGTCTTATATATGTTAGTCTTGATAAACTAAAGCTTATAATCAACGGAAGGCTTGGCTACTTGTGTCATTACTAACCATATTAGACGAATGTGCACTCTCTTAATGTAGTGCAACACATCCATATCTTTGCTTTCGATAGGTAAAAGATATAACTCAATTAATTTCATTAGATTTTGTTTCAGTTCACAATCCTCACTTTGACTAGTTCAACTTTAATGCAACCTATGATGCTGTATTATTCTCATCAATTTTTCTCATGTTTTATTATCCCAGGATCAGGATGACTATGAGGTTGTTAGGAAAGTTGGAAGAGGAAAATATAGTGAAGTTTTTGAAGGTATAAATGTTAACAGCAATGAAAAGTGCATAATCAAGATCCTGAAACATGTTAAGAAGAAAAAGGTATCAATGTTTGTACTTTCAACTTACGTACTGGTATTGCATGTAACAAATGGCTTCTTTGTATTTTCATTGAGTAACTTCTTTAAATTCTACTTCACAAAGAAAAAGGAAACTAATCCTTTTTTATTCTCTTGAAAGTATTATGTTTATGTATTAGCAAATTAGCATTATGCATTGGACATTTAGAAAAGTGATTCTTTAGCCACTTGACCGCTTCTCCAACAAAATTATGCATTATGCATTGGACATTTAGAAAAGTGATTCTAGTATATGTTGTACTAAATTATTTGTAGCTTAGATCTAGGCTAGCTTTGGTAGTTACTTCTGCAATTTGGTTTATACTAAAATCATCATGTGATTCTCTATTTCGTTTTTCTCAACTTCCTCCAAATGTTTGACTGTCAATTGGTATGATACTAGATGATTGATTGAGGAAAGAGAGGGAACGCCTGCAAAACATAAAACAGAGTTAGTGAAAAAGGAGCATTTCTGCTCAGGTTGTTAAACTAGTTGTAATTGAGGTGAACTGTGTGGTGTGGAGGATGGGAACATATCTAAGGGGTGTGAGTTGCATCTGTTGAAAATCTGGTGGTCTATTGTTGTGTATAGAGTAGAACAGTGGGAGGTAGTAACTAGACCTTGAGTGTCATGCTTCTTCTTATGACCTTCATCAGTCTTGATTCTTGATTGTTTCTTTGAGAGTTGTTACCAACATGCTTTTGATTTTCATCAGGTTGTTTAACACTGTTTGTAGAGGTAAAATGTTAAAGCAGATAACATTCCTAAAGTGACAATCCCATCTGATGTTGCAATAACTAGTTTCTTGGTTGGATTTTGTGGCTGAGCAGCAATAATAGCTACTTCTCTGTTCTTTTTTATTTCATGGCAATTTGTGCTATGAGTATTCTTAGACCGGATTCTCTTGAAGGATAATAACATTATTTATCCTTTTTTGTAGGTGGAGTAGATCAAAATATGGATGATGAAAACGATGAAGAACTAGACCTTACTTGTGATAATTTTGAATTGTTATAGATGAATGTTCTAGGAATCTTTTAATTTGTTACCAATATTTTTTGAAACTTATTTAACCTCTTGAAATGTACCAAACTTATGTACTCATGGGGTAGAACATTTGCTTTATGGATATTATTATTTGTTTGATGGATAATTTTATATTATTAATAGTTTTATTTTATGATGTACTTAAATTTTAGTATTATTATAATTTACTATATGCATAAATATTTATTTATAACAAGTGCAATATTTTAGTTTTAATTGAACTGATACAATAGCCTATAAGAACCGTTGCAATAGGATACAAATAGGGTTCTAGTAGACAATGAAAACCGTTGCAATAGGTCCCATAAACTGTTTCAAAATAATCTGAAAACCGTTCCTAAATACAAATATAATTGTTACCATAGGTTAAAGAAACCGTTGTTATATCCAATTTAACCGTAGCAATAGCTTACATAAGTTTTGCTTTAATAATATGGCAACGGTTAAGAACCGTTGTATAAACAATATAGTAACGGTTATAAACCGTTCCAATTGAAAAGGTTAACCGTTCCAACAGAGAAGGAGAAAACCGTTGCGATAGATGTACCTATTGTTACGGTGACACAAACCGTTACAAGAACCGTTCTAGTAGACCTATAGGTACGCCGGCTGATGTGACGGTTAGGAAACCGTTCCAAAACCCCTACGGTAATGGTTTTGCAGTCTATGGGGACAGTTTGTCAACCGTTACCGTAGACCAAATTTTCAGTAGTGAGATTCCATCCTGGTTCCTCGGT